>CM037089.1:43540110-44140110 GCA_020916435.1 Oxytropis ochrocephala
TTCCACTTGTTCGTACTTTTTTGTTCTTTTGTTTTTTTTTATATGAAGAATTAATGACTATATAGAAGACATCAAAGTCTTTGATTTGTTTAGTTGAAACTACTAGCTAGTTGATCGAATGTCTTAGCTTCAATAAAATTGTAAATTCTTTGTTTTTCATCTATATATAACAAGTTTAAGTTCTCTTATCTGGAATTTACTATAGATATTGGGACATTATGGATAGAAAGTGGATGTCTGCCAATCGTCTGTCCAAGGAATATAGAGATGGAGTGGATTATTTTGTGAACTGTGTTGTTAAACGTTTAGGGAGATCTAGTAATATGATATGTCCCTGTTTAAGTTGTTGCTATGTAAAATCAGTTAATGCAGACGGGTTGACAGGACATTTAAAGGGTAATGGAATTGATCAAACTTACACTTGTTGGACAATGCATGGTGAGGAAAGAGTTGAATCTTCGAATATGGGTAATAGTACTGAGAGATGTGCATCGGTTGACACCGAAATACCTACATTTGTTGGGGACGAATTTGAAGAGATGGCAATGGCTTTTGAAGACGGTCTTAATGACCGTCCTCAAATGTTTGAGAAGTTGATAACGGATGCAGAGACGCCGTTGTATGAGGGTTGTACTGAATTCACAAAATTATTGGCTGTGATAAAGTTGTATAACTTGAAAACTTGCCACGAATGTACGGATAAGAGCTTTATTGAATTACTCACACTATTGAAAGAAATGTTGGCGAAGGATAATGTGCTCCCTTCTCGGACGTATGATGCAAAACAAATGTTAGGGTCCATTGGCTTGAACTATGAGAAGATACACGCTTGTCCCAATGATTGCATTCTATTTCGGAATGAACATGCATTTTTAAAGTCGTGTCCTAAATGTAATGCATCGCAGTATAAAAAGAAAGATTCTGCTCCAGAAAAGGGTTTGTGGTTTTTTTCCCATAATTCCTCGATTTAGGCGTATGTACCGTAGTTCAGAAGATGCAAAACACTTGACATGGCATGAGGATGAAAGGATTAAAGATGGCATGTTACGACACCTGGCGGATTCTCGGCAATGGAAAATTTTTGATATTGATTATCCTGATTTCGGGTTGGATCCAAGAAACCTACGACTTGCATTGTCTGCCGATGGTTTTAACCCGCACGGTATTCAGAGTAGCTCCCACAGTACATGGCCCGTGATATTGGCGATTTATAACTTACCTCCATGGCTTTGCATGAAACGCAAATATAGGATGTTGTCTTTTTTAATTGAAGACTTGAAGCTAATGTGGGAGAATGGAGTAGAGGTGTATGATGGGTTCAGAGAAGAAAGTTTCAACTTGAGGGCTATGATTTTTGGCACAATTAATGACTTTCCAAAGATACAAACAATCTATCCGGGTACAAGATCTGAAGGTCGCAGTGCATGCCCTATATGTGAAGATAACACCGATTGGATGTGGTTGGAACATGGTAGGAAGAATATCTACCCCGTCATCGTAGATTTTGCCATCTACTCATCAAGATCGATCGTTGAAAAAGGCATTCAATGGGAATCATCAAACCCGTAAAGCTCTCATGGCTTTGACGGTGAACAAGCTGCTTGAAAAGGTGAAAGATTTGAACATTAAATTTGGGAAGCCTTTTGCAGGAGAGGTTGCCAAACGGGGGTGGAAGAAAAAGTCGATTTTCTTTGAGTTGCCATACTGGAAGTCATTATATGTAAGACACTTCATTGATGTGATGCATGTTGAAAAAAATGTCTTTGAAAGTGTCATTGGTACCTTACTCAATATGCCAGGAAAGACTAAAGATACCATCAACTCGAGGTTGGACTTGCTTAGTATGGGGTTGAGACCAGAATTGGGTCCGATAAAGAAGGGTACACGTACATATCTACCTCCGGCAGCTCATACTCTATCTAAAAAGGAGAAGACCGTGTTTTGTAAGTTTCTTCATGGAGTAAAAGTTCCAGAGGGGTATTCTTCAAATGTTACAAACCTTGTATCGATGAAAGACCTCGAGTTAAAGTCTTTAAAGTCCCATGATTGTCATGTTCTAATGGAGAATTTGCTCCCCATTGGTATACGATCCATTTTGCCTAAGAAAGTGCGCCAGACGCTAACCAAACTTTGTTTCATCTTTAAGGCGATTTGTAGTAGAGTGATTGACCCTAGAAAGTTGCCATCATTGCAAAGACAAATTATCACACTTTGTGTGAGCTTGAGATGTATTTCCCACCTTCATTTTTTGACATAATGATTCATCTAACAGTTCATTTGATTAGAGAGACACAATTGTGTGGCCCATGTTACATGAGATGGATGTATCCGTTTGAGCATTACATGAAGATATTAAAAGGATATGTGAAAAACCGATCACTACCCGAGGGTTGTATTGTTGAGCGCTACATAGTTGAAGAAGCTGTTGAGTTCTGCACCGGCTATCTATCTAGTCTTGAATATTCTGTGGGACTTCCAAGGTCTCGCCACTTAGGAAGCATTAGTAAAGGGATGTCGTGGATATAAAATAGTGATGGTGTCAAGGGAAGAACTAGATCAAGCACACTTATATGTTTTGCACAATGATAGTGAGGTTGATTCATATGTTGCCAAGCACATGGACATACTTAAGAGTGATTACCCATATAAGAGTGAAGTTTGGTTAACAAAGGAACACAATCGGAGTTTCATAGTGTGGTTAAAAGATCACATTGATTTTGAGTTTGCTATGAATCCTACTTCGATTTCAAAAAGATTGAGATGGTTAGCAAAAGGTCCAAATATGCGTGTTTTCTCTTACACCAGCTATCTAATTAACGGGTACACGTTCTATACAAAAACCCATGATGATCAGAGTAAAATGCAAAATAGTGGGGTGACTCTTGTTGCTCAAGCTATGCATACATCAAGTGCCAAAGACAGAAATCTCATATACGCGAATATGTCATACTTCGGGGTCATTGAACAAATATGGGAGTTGGATTACACCATGTTTCAGAGTCCGTGTTCCAATGTAAGTGGGTTGACAATAATAATGGTTTCTGATTGATGAGTCGGGGTTCATGCGGGTGAATTTCAACAAGTTGGGATATAAAGATGAGCCTTTTATTTTGGCATCCCAAGCTCAACAAGTGTTTTATGTCACTGATCCAATTGATATCAATTGGTCCATTGTTTTACTGACAAAAAAAAATTAGTGAATGACATTTATGATCAAGAAACCAATGATGATGGTATCGAGGACGACCCTTTCTTCGGGACATCACTAGTAGAGGAAAGTACTTATAGAGAGGATGTTGTGTATGTTAGAAAGGATCATACTGATGGAATTACTTTTGTTTTGTGAATCAGGAAGCCATATCACAGTCAGTGTAACATGGAGAGCTCACTGATTGCTCTGAAAAGGAAATCCTTACACGTGCCTTAGGTAGAGAAGAATACTCGGGTCGCACAAGGGGTGCTGGATTTGGCATTAATCCAACTGAGTACTTTGGACCAAAACAGAAAATCTATGATAAGAATCATGATTGTCCACAATTGAGAAAGATGATGGCATTGTATGAAAGTTTGCAAGCTCAACTTAATGATATCCGATCGCATTATGGCCATGTTATGCCACCGGTACCATCCCCTGCTACACATAGCGATTAGGCACGAGATAATTGCACCATGTCGTCAACTAAGGTATTATTTGTTTTTATTACAATAAATAAGGAATTAATCTCTCTTTATTGTACATATATATATATATATATATATATATATATATATATATATATATATATATATATATATATATATATATATATATATATATATATATATAACATCAAATAATGTCTTTATTATTTTTTGGTTTATAATTGATTTAGGACAACAATGAGTGTGAGTGTGAATTGTATATCTCAAACCCATATGAAATGGTTGCAATAGGCTTCACATGTAACGAATTGGGTCCCTTGATGCACAATTTACCCCCTACCTCACTGTGTTGGAAAAACACATGTGCAAGTATACACAAATCAAAAACAAGCAAGATAAAAGATGGAACCCACAGAGATTGAAAAACTATCTTTTAAAATACAATATAAAGTAATAAAGTGAAAGGTAACTAAATAACAAATAATAGTGGGGTTGGTGTGATCACAACTAAGTTAGATAAGAAAGCAAAGTATAAGTGTTGAGAATGCAAATGAGAAAAACTAGTTGGAATGTCTTCATCAAGTAATTTACTTTTAAGTGTTTGATGCAATATGTGATGCAGCTGCACTGAATGCTGTTGCATTAGTTATGTGCCTTTCAGTCACTTTTCTTCAGAATTTCATTACAAGCTTCCTATGTCTAGGCATGCTAAATAGGTTCACTCTTGCCTTTGAAAGTACCCACAGTTTCACCCTATGGACTATACTATCCTATGTCTAGGACTTAGCATGGTTTTCACAAAGTTTCCTTTATGTAAAACACTTACCCATATTAGTTCTTGAGTTCTTAATTGTAAGCCATGTCTGCTCTTACAAATTTACTTATTCTAAGTTGATCAATACCCAAAATAAGTGTTGAAAATATTATCAAGCAAGAACTAAAGTACAAGCATACATACATGCATACTTACTTAAAAGCTCATTAAATGATTAGAACATTCCAACTAAGAAAGATTTAGCTAACAATAGACATTGCAAGGTATATATAAACTGAATAGACCATGTTTATATAATTGAAATCACAAAAGAGAAACAACAAGATAGAAGTTACACAAGTTGAAGCCCTTTGTATGAATTCTCCTAGCAATGCACTAGCATTACTCATTAGCACTATACAAACACTATGAAATCGAAGTTAAGGAGGATTTGTTAATTCCTTCCTTTCCCTCTTATAAAATAGAAACTAACTATGTATATTGAAATTTTGATCTAACTTATTGATTGTGATATATTTCCAAATGAAGATATGAGGTCCTTTTATAGCCTTCAAGAGAGGTGCTTCCTTCCTTCATGTTGAAGTAATCTTGAGTGGATTAGCTGTAGTTGCTTTTCAGAGGTTGATCTCCAAGTTGAAATCTTTGACTAAGTGTATAGGCAAGTCTCATGATGTATGAACATGTGTCCCTATGTTGATGACTCTTCAAAGCTATCCCTATGGCTATGTGTGAATGGTAGGCGCCTACTATATAAAGTGGTTCTGCTTTAGGGGACCAAGCATGAGGTCAGCAATGCAAGTGGATGCACATTTAGCTAGTCGCTCATTCACCAAGTAGTCAGATTTGATGCAGGGATCAATGCGGGAGCATTGATACTGAAAGCATTGATGCATGATCTCAGAGATCAGACCAACAAAAACATCAAACATACCACAATATATCCAAAATGACCTATTAACAACTATAACCATTCTAATCACTCAAGTTATCATATATCACACAAAATACTATATAAACTCTTTATTATTACTTGAAAGAGAGCAATTTACTAAGTTTAAAGATATGAAATACTCTATATAAAATAGAGTTATCAACCTCCAAATCATGTTAGAGTCAGAGTTACGGTACCAATTAGGGAGGATGCACCATTGCCTGTTCCAATTGACAAGATTGATATTGATATCTTGTGATGTTACAAGCAGCTTGGTACCTTTGTGGCATGGCCATCGACCTTGTCGTTGTAAGTGACAATATATTTGTAACTAACTAATTATAGTTTTTGTCATATATTTTGTGCTAACTAAGTAATTATTTTTGTTTATACATAGATACGCCAAAATGCAAAATCTAAGAAAGTGTCTACTAGCAAGAAAATGTCTCCTTTGAAAAGTGTTGGCAAGGAAAAATCTATTGGCAAGAAAGTGTCTCGGCCTCGACCCTTCTACAAAAGTGTCTCACCCACCCCTTATGCACAAGTTTCTCACCGCCTCTCCTCCAAAAGTGACTCACCCTCCTCTTCTCGCCCAGTGTGACTCATCCTCCCATTCTCCAATTGTGTCTCACCCACCTCTTCCTCTTCCATTAATGAAGCTTATAGGAATATTGGTCGTGCCGACACGTACAAGAAATACGTGATGAAGGAGACATGACTTATCATAATGTTTGATGAACAAATTTTTGGATTTAGCGGTCCAACAATAGTCTCCCGTGAGGATTTCTGTGTTGTATGTGATTCGGATGAGGCAACCGGTGTTGTTATGAATATATATGTCAGGTACTATGTAATTTATTATTTGACATTGTCGAATTTATTTTATTATATCGTTAATTTAATTTATATATATATATATATATATATATATATATATATATATATCTAATTGTAGGTACTTGTACGAGGACATTTTGGTCCCTTCGGAACAGACACATAGATTTTTGTTCTTGTGTCCGGAAAGTACAACCTTTCATGAAGTGAATCGCAACCTGTCTAATTATAAATCACTTGTGGAACAAAACCAGGTTGTTGTTAAAACTTATATCACTGAGCGCTTCTATGAAGCTCAAAATAGAAGCGATGATGTCTTACTTCTAGCACCGGTTAACTTAGGGTGAGAAATTTTACCCATTCTTATATAACATGCATTTTTTAAATAGTAGTTAATTACTTATTCGTAAATTTATTTTGTAGGAGACATTGGGTTTTGTTTGCAATTAATCCTAGCAAACAAACCGTGTATTACCTTGACTCATTGCAAAATCATTACCAAAACCACATCGAGTTTGTGGAGCTTTTTAACAGATGTGTTTATTTCGTTCATTCTGCATATTTCTTACTTTTACTTCTATGTGTATGTATTCTTATTAATATAGTTATATGACATTCTATTCAGTTGTTTAAGCACATATTGAGGAGTGGAAAAATTAACGGTCAAATGGTTACCAATAATTGTAAGTTTGTAACTTATACATTACATTATTTTGTCAAAAAACTGTATTCAACTCAATTTAACAATTAACTAATCTTATGTTTTGTAGTGTCCTAGACAATTTAATAACATTGATTGTGGGTATTACGTCATGAAATATATGAAGGATATTATTACCCAAAAGAAAACGACTATCCCCCGTCAGGTATCTACTTATAATATATTTTTATATGATTTCGATTTAATAGTGGTTATTTCCAATATTTAAGCATTTCAATTCTAATTTTATTTATTTATATAATTTCAGTATTTTCGCGATTGTCAGTGCCAGACATACTCTGTTGAGCAGCTTGCTAAGCTTAGGGGAGACTGGTGCAGTTATGTCTCCCGTTTTTTTTTAAAGTTTGATTTGGATACATATAAGTTAGCTAGCTAGTTTTTGGTTCATAATATTGTAACTTGATAGCTTGTTTTGGATACATATGAATTAGATAATAAAACTTCTTAGCTATTTTGTTTTGGTTCCTCTTATGTAATTTGTTTCTGTTATGTAATTTGGTTCCTCTTAGCTATTTTGTTTTGGTTCCTCTTATGTATTTGTTTCTATTATGTATTGGATTGGATTGGCTTGGCTGTACAGGCAGGTAACTTGTAAATATAAAAAGGAAAACACACAAAACAGAAAAAAAATTAAAAAAAAAAAATTAGGCAATATTTAGCGCTTTTAATGAAGCGCTGCGTATTTGGTAACGCAATTGGGCAATAGGCAATATTTAGCGCTTTTAATGAAGCGCTGCGTATCTGGGGGCAATATTCAGCGCTTTTTAACAAGCGCTGCGTATCTGGGAAGGCAATTGAGAAATATTCAGCGCTTTTTAACAAGCGCTGCGTATTTGGTAGGACGCTTGGGCAATATTCAGCACTTTTTAAAAAGCGTTGCGTATCTGGGAGGACGCGTTTGGCAATGGGTGGCGCTTTTAGGGAGCGCTGCCCATTGTTGGAGTGGAATCACCAGTGCCACGTTCAGCAGCGCTCAAAAGCGCTGCCCATGGATGAAAAAAAGCGCTGCCCATCTACTAGATCTGTTGTAGTGAATATCGATCCCACAAAGACTTTGTGATTACCAGTTTCAGTTTCGGTTGTGATCGGCTAAAACAAAATGATTTAACAAGAGTTGATTGTTTGATTCAAAAATTATAAATAAAAGCATATTAGGATTGTGGTTTCATCACAATGATAAAATGAACTCACGATCCCTCATCCATTCCATATTTTATATAAAATTATATTTTTAAGGATGAGGGCATTCAATGGTAACTCAAGTTTCACTTCAGAATACAAGAGTGTCTTGAACCAATAATCAAAACTTATTTTCATGGTTGATTATTGCCAAGACCCCTTAAGTATAAACCTCTTGTATCCCAAGGGTCCCAAAATTATTTTTATAAAATAAATAAGACCACACAATGTATGTAGTAGGGGTGGATATCAGGCGGTTTTGGGCCCAAAATCACCCACCCAAAGAAAAATCACATTGAGGACAATTATGAGTTGCGTAATTTATTTAATTAAATATACTAAAAAATAAATTATATTTTGAATATTGTGTATTTTAACAAAATTTGACTCTGTTGGCCTTGGGTCCTAGATCCACCACTGATTGTGGGTGACTCTATTGTTGACGATACAAAACTCAACTCCTTGAGACCTATTGTTGGGACCCCACTCTTAACAAATTGTTGTGGTATGTATTGAATTCTTAATGAACTATTACGGGACCTGTCCTTCAACAAGCCTTTAGTGCGAACCAACCGATAGTTAGTCTGTTATGTTCGATTGATATTGTGGAAATGTTTTTGTGCACCTTGTTGTTATTGGCTTAAAAGACATAATATTTGTTGTTAGTATGATTTTATGTTACATGCTTTTGAGTTTTGATAATAATGCATGGGTTCCTTTTGTTACAAAAATGTTTATAGTTTGTAATGTGTGTCAAGCTTATGTGTGCAATAATGTTGTTTAATTTTTATAAACAAAAGATGTATTAATGGGGCACAAGAGATGCTCCAACCGATTACACTGGCTACAAACAATGGGCCTCTTTAAAGCCTACTCGGGACCAAAATCAATTGGAAAAAAGACCCTGACAGGAAAAAGAATACCCTGCCACCTGCTATTAGATGACACCACATTTTCTACTAGATACAAAATATCATCCATCTATAGAATAACACTACTAGATTAGAAGTATTAGAGTATGGAATACATCTTCAGCCAGCCTAATTATCAAACAAGATGACTCCCATAAATGATAGCAGACTCCAACCTATGGACAAGAGATGTGGACCACACAATACCACGGAAGGAATATGAATGTACTTCAAACCCAAAAATAACAATCCACCCATTAGCAACCAATCTCCTTTGTCTATGCAACGATATCTGCAAAAAGACACATTGACATGGAACTAGTTACACGGCCATTAGACACCCCAGTGGACAATTCAGCCAGTCAGAAAAACTCATCTTATTCTTCCTACCCTTTCTAAGTGTTGAATGTATAAGAATAAACTAGTATATTAGGGGTAGTTATGCAATTTGTAGTAGTCTAGATGTATTGAGTATAAATACTCTAGTGTCATAAATGTAAGCTGAACCACTGTGAATAAACCAGAGTTTGGAAATTCCGTTATAACCGTTTTTCGCGCGCGTTCTCTCTCTCTCTCTCTCGGTGTGCAAGTGTGTGTGTGTGATGTGCTCTGAGATTCCAACAAATGGTATCTAGAGCATGAATTGTTGGATCTCGACGATGATTGAGTGAAAAGCGAGGTGTGTGAAACCATAATTTCGAGTGAATTTGTGAGCGAGTGAGAATCCCCAAATCAAGACCTAAACACGAGTGATCAGTGAGGAATTTTCAATGGCAACGATGAACGGACACTTTCCGGCGAACTTTCCGATCCTTGATGGAAAGAACTATGATCAGTGGTGCATGAAGATGAAAGCGATCCTTGGATATCGTGGATGTGTGGATCCGGTGGTGAACGGGCTCGATCCACTTCCGCGAATCCAACAACGCGCCAAGCGAAATGTACGTCAGAGAGATGCGAAGAAGAAAGACTACAAAGGTTTGTGTATTTTACATCAGTGCGTGAATCAAGCAATTTTTGAGAAAATTGCGAGATCGGAGTCGAGCAAAGCGGCGTGGGATGTGCTTGCGAGTTCGTACGCCGGCGATCAGAAATTGAAGAGAGTACGATTACAAACCTTAAGAAGACAATACGAATTGCTCGGAATGGAGGAAAGTGAAACAATTGCTGCATACTTTACCAGAGTGCAAACGATGACGAATCAAATGATATCGTGTGGAGAAACACTATCCGATGAGAAGATCGTTGAAAAGATTTTGCGATCTGTTACTGCAAAGTTTGACAATGTCACGGTGGCGATTGAACAAGCACAGGATTTATCAACAATGAAACTGGAAGAACTTCAAGGAACACTTGAAGCGCATGAACAGAGGATTAATGAAAGAAACTTGGTGAAAGGAAGCGTTGAACAAGCGTTGGCAGTACAGACTGGAGGTAGAGGTAGTGATAATCAAAGAGGAAGAGGCAGAGGCAGAAACCATTGGAGAGGAGGCAGAGGTAGAGGTAATTCTTACAATTCTAATTCTGGTAGAGGTAATTCCAATACTGGTAGTAGTAGTAATAGTGAACAAAAGAACAATAGTGGTGAAAATTATAGAGGAAGAGGCAGTAGAGGAAGTAGAGGTGGTAGAGGTAGAGGTAGGAGATATGATAAAAGCCACATACAATGCTATAACTGTGATAAATATGGACATTTTGCTGATGAATGTTATAGCAATGTAAGTGGAAATGATGTGAAATTGGCTGAAGAAGAAGAGGAGGAGAAGGAAGAGACCTTGTTAATGGCACTAGAAGAGAAGGAAGTAGATGAAGTGTTGCAAATGGTGACTGTGGAAGAGAAGAATGAAGTAGATGAAGTGTTGCATATGGTGACTGTGAAGGTGGAAGGTGATAACAGTGAGTATTGGTTTCTAGACACAGTGTGTTCTACTCATATGTCTGGAAGAAAGGACTGGTTTGTGGAACTTGATTGTTCAATCAAGAGTAGAGTGAGGTTTGCTGATGATAGAACCTTGAAAGTGGAAAGTGTAGGGAAGGTGAGGATAAGGAAGAAGGATGGTTCAATGTGCTTTATTTCTGGTGTACTGTATGTGCCAGGAATGAAAAGCAACTTACTTAGCATTGGACAATTGTTGGAGAAGAATTGTAGAATGGTGTTGGAAGATAGAGTTATGAAGGTGTTTGATACTGAAGGAAGATTGCTAGTGAAAGCAATTCTGTCCAAGAACAGGACATTCAAAGTAGAACTGGGTGTGTTACTGCAGCAGTGCCTTGCTACTGCAGTAGACAAAGAAGAGTGGCTGTGGCACTTCAGGTTTGGTCATGTGAATTTTGGTGATTTGACAAAGTTACAGGGCAAGGAGATGGTGAAAGGCTTGCCTAAAATACATATTCCGGAGATGTATGTGCGAGAATGTGTTGAAAGCAAGATGTCTCGAGCTTCTTTCAATCAGAATGTGCCTAGCAAATCAAAGAAGAAGTTGCAAGTGATTTTTTCTGATGTATGTGGACCAATACAGCTTGAGACACCTGGAGGTAACAAGTATTTTGTTACATTTATTGATGATTTTACTAGGAAACTTTGGATTTATTTGCTTAGGAGGAAGAATGATGTGTTAGAAGTATTCAAAAAATTCAAAGTCCTAGTAGAAAAACAAAGTGGTGAATACATAAGTGTACTTAGAACTGATGGTGGTGGTGAATATGTTAGTGCTGAGTTCACTGCATTCTGTGAGAATGAGGGGATAACACATGAGGTCACTCCTCCATATACACCTCAGCACAATGGAATTGCTGAGAGAAAGAATAGAACTTTGCTTAATATGGTGAGAAGCATGTTGAAAAGCAAGAATCTGCCTAAGTACCTGTGGGGAGAGGTCAGTGAACACAAAGAACATATATATTGAATAGATGTCCAACCAAGAAATTGGAAGATATAACACCAAGAGGCTTGGATGGTGTCGAAGCCAAGTGTTGCACACTTTAGAGTGTTTGGATCGGTATGCTCTGAGACGCATACCGATCAAACAAGAACAAAACTTGATGATAAAGGTGAGTTGATGATCATGATTGGATATCATTCTCTTTGGTGGGTACAAATTGTTGAATCCAGTAACTAACAAGGTGGTGGCAAGTAGAGATGTGGTATTTGATGAACACAAGCCATGGAAGTGGAGTGACAAGGTGAGAGCTCTATTGGCTTAGAAATGAATCGTTTTGAATTACCTAGTGATGAGTCCGATATAACTCGGAAAATAATGATGATGACAGAGAGGAAGGACCTAGGAGATCATTGAGGACTAGCAACCACCTCTAAGGTTGAATGACTATGAATTGATGACAGATAATGTGATAAACACCGAAGGTGACATTGTGCATTTTGCCTTGATGGCGTAAAAGCAGAACTGTGATGATGGAGGGAAGCAATGAAGAATCCTAAGTGGCTAGAGGCTATGAAAGAGGAAATAAAGTCTATAGAGAAGAATATGACTTGGGAATTAGTAGAATTACCCAAAGATAAGAAAGCTATAGGAGTAAAGTGGGTGTACAAGGTGAAAGTAAATCCAAAGGGTGAAGTGGTAAAGTACAAAGCTCGGTTAGTGGCTAGAGGGTTTCTTCAGAAACAAGGTGTTGATTATCAAGAGGTGTTTGCACCAGTGGCAAGACTTGAAACTGTGAGAGTTGTGGTAGCTCATGCTAGTATGCAAGGGTGGAAATTACATCAACTTGATGTGAAATCTGCCTTCTTAAATGGAGAGTTAGAAGAGGAAGTTTATATAGAGCAACCTGCTGGGTTTGTGAAACAAGGAAGTGAAAATAAAGTGTTGAAACTAAGGAAAGCTTTATATGGCTTGAAACAAGCTCCACGAGCTTGGAACAAGAAAATTGACAAGAGTTTGATCAACATGGGGTTTAAAAGGTGTATTTCTGAACATGGAGTGTATGTGAAGTCAGGGGGTGATGATGTGGTGATGATATGCCTCTATGTTGATGACTTATTGGTTACAGGTAGCAATGAAACTAAGGTAGCAGAATTCAAAGAGAATATGATGAGAACTTTTGAAATGACTGATCTGGGAGAATTGTCTTATTTCCTAGGAATTGAATTTCAAAACACGACAAAAGGAATTCTCGCTATCACAAATGTATATGCTTCGATATATCGCAGAGGGTTCAATCTGCAACACCGCAATGAAGGTGAAAACTCCAGCAGGGCGGTGGTTGTGGCTTGACAGGGATGCTGATGAGCAGGAGGTTGTGCAACCGAGTTCCAAATGGTGGTTGGGGCACCGAGATATCTCTTGCAATACCAGGCCTGACATTGTTTTTAGTGTCGGCCTGATTAGTAGAGTTATGGACAGGCCTAGAACTTCTCACCTAGCTGCTGCAAAGAGGATTTTAAGATATGTCAAAGGCACTATGACATATGGAATCCTTCTCTCTAATGACTGCAATGGTAATATGAAAGGATTGTATGGTTATACTGATGCAGATTGGGGAGGTGACAGATTTGATAGAAAAAGCACTGCAGGATCGGTTTTTATGTTTGGAGCAGGTCCTATAGCATGGAGCTCAAAGAAGGAATCTGTAGTAGCTTTATCATCATGTGAAGTCGAGTATATAGCGACTTTCTATGGCAAAGATGCCAAGCTATCTCGGTTAGACAATTTAATGCGGGAATTGATGATCAAGAAGGAAGGTGCTATAGAGTTGTTTTGTGGACAATAAATCATGATAAATCTAGCCAAGCATCCTATAGCACATGGAAGGTCAAAGCATATAGAGACACGTTACCACTTCTTGAGAGATCAAGTGGCCAAGGAGAAGTTTGAAGTTGAATTATCGCAGGCGATTTGCAGTTCTTCGATATTTTCACTAAAGCGTTGAAAACTCGAGACATTTAAGAGGTTGAGAAACATGTCAATGTTGTGAATTGTAATGACTTAACAATTTGATTCTTTTGCTTGATTTTAATGCTTGATTGTAAGCTTTGTTGTTTGATTCTCGGTGTATGACCTTAAGTGATATATACTAGCTTAAGGGGTGTGTTGAATGTATAAGAATAAACTAGTATATTAGGGGGTAGTTATGCAATTTGTAGTAGTCTAGATGTATTGAGTATAAATACTCTAGTGTCATAAATGTAAGTTTGAACCATCGTGAATAAACCGAGTTTGGAAATTCCGTTATAACTGCTTTTTCGCTGCGTTTCTCTCTCTCTCTCTCTCTCGGTGTGCAAGTGTGTGTGTGTGTGATGTGCTCTGAGATTCCAACACTAAGTATATATCAGCCCCATGACTAATATTTTGCATTATTTACCATAGAGTTTATATCTGCCACCCCTCCCTCGTAAATAATCTTATAGCCACCACACATCCATCTTCGCCACTCTGAATTAAAGCCTAACCATAGGAGCATATAATCAATAAAAGACCAGCCTACCAAGTCATATATACGCCTTTTCGAAGTATACTTTTAGAGTGAAACAACTTTTCCTTCATCGCTTTTCCAAGTCTAGAACTTCATTTACAAATCACCACACCGTCTAATATTTTCTTGCTGGAAAGGAAAGCACTCTGACCTTCTGAGATGACACTCCCAAGTACCCTCTTAAATCTCCCCGCAAAAATATCTTCGCAAGAGTTTTCTAAAGATTTCCAATTAGAGAAATTGGCCTATAATCATTTAGCTCTTGTGGGTTATTAGTTTTAGGGACCAAAGCTAGAAACGAAGAACATATGGCCTTCAGAATTGTGCCTGTCTGTAGGAATTCATGAATAAAACCCATCAAATCCTTTTCTAGAAGGTCCCAGTAACTTTTATAGAAGTTTAGTTTGAAGTCGTCTGGGCCCGAACTTTTGTTACCATCACATTCCCATATCACCTCATTTACCTCTTCTACCAAAATAGGGGCTGTCAAGAGTACATTCTCAACCTCTGAAATTCTTCTAAAGGATAAACCATCAAGGACCATCCTATAGATATTCTCCTCCCTGGATCTGCCCTCAAAGTATTATTTTGTTAGCAGCTTGATACCTGTCACTTCTTCCTCCCATTGGTCACCATTTCTTAAGTTCACAATTTGATTCCTTCTCCTATGTGCACGATTGTTGAGAAAATATCTATAGGCTGCTATCTCCTCTAATTCATTCATTTCTTCACAAATTTGTCTATATTGAGATCAAGTATCCCAAAGACCTCCCTATTCAACCACTAGAGGCGTTCCTTCAGTTTTTTCAATTTTTCTTTAACCACAAATGAGGCTGAACTGTGTAGCTGGGATTCACTCCAGAACTCTTCAAAGAATCTCTTGATATATTCATGCTCCGACAAGCAGTTATTGAATTTAAAGGGTTTTAGACCCCAATTGTTTTCATCTCCAACAACCAAACCGGGCAATGATCCAATATATCTCTATCCCTAATCCATTGTGTGGATATTTTCCACCTTGCCATCAAACTCTCACTCAGCAGGAACCTGTCCAATCTACTCATACTCAAGCCGCCGGTGCAAAACCAAGAGAATTGTTTACCCAATACTAGAGGCTCAATGAGTTCCATCGCCTCAATGAATTGTCGAAACTTGATCCTTTCGGAGTTACTGGACGTTGCTGACACGCCCTTCGCTCACTTCTAGACAGTACTGCACTAAAATCCCCTCCAAATCACCAGTCACCATTTTGCATCTCCTTTTTAATTGCAATGGCTCCTCTAACAGAGATTACCTTACAAACTACATGGAGATTACACATTAACCATATATAGCGGGCTGCCATTTTGGTTTACACAAAGACCGATAAACTGTCTTCTGAGGAAGAATGTTGAACATACAAATAAATAAAAAAATCCCTCCAGATCTACATGACAACCAGGCCACAGCCAAACATCTTCGCTCGCTCCTCTCTCCGGGGATGCTAAAGCAGCAACACGGGTCACAACATCCACCGGAAGTAAATCTTCAAACAAATCAAGCCTTCACTCGCCATCAACACCCACCAAATCGGCCACAACATTGTCTCACAATTGCGAAGGGACATTGAGCTGAAAATCCCAAATTATGGGGCCTGGAGAGAACCAGGCATAATCCCAAGGCTTAGTAGACAACCCATCGCCAATTGCCCAAAACCTACATTTGTTCACAGTTATGCAACATATCATGCCCTTACTTCCCTTTTAAAACACAACACCAAATTAAGCTTCCCTTCAACGTGTCTTAGGTGCCAACCCAATTTCATTAGACAGGTAGTACTCATCATGTTTAACCTTCTCAACTCTATCCCAACCAACGTGTCTTAGTTTTAGCATTGCTAATTTGCTAGCCAGACATTTGACAAAAGAACCAAGCACATTCATAACACAAGACAACTGACACTACAAGAAAATTGGTGGTTTGCCACGGACATTCCCGTGGCAAATGTACAAATTCCCGTCGCAAATATGAATTTGTCACGGATTTGCGACGGACAAATTTTGGTGGCAAAAGCGCTCGTCGCAAACGCTTTGCCATGGATTTTCCGTGGCAAATTTTTCCGTCGCAAAGTCGTGGCAAATTCTTACACCTTCCGTGGCAAATCCGTCGCAAATTTAAAAAAAAATAAAAAAAAAAAATTAAATTATGCCTCCAAATTCTATACCATTAAGATAAAAGCTAGATTCAGCTAGATAAAAATAGCTGATAATACATTCCTATATATCTATACCATAGAACTTTATGGCCCGTTTGGTGCACAGGATAACGAGATAGGATATGATAGACTTATCCTATCCTACTCTAATCATTTGTTTGTTGCACCAATAGAATATGATTAAATAATCCATTTAGTTATCCTATCCTATCAGCATAGTGTAATTATTATCCTTATGTTTAGCTAGGTTAGAATTATCCTATCTTACTATCTATCCTATCGGACTGTGAACACACGAAAGCCAATTCTAAAAACACGGAAGCCAACTTTGGAAACTCTCACGCTCGCGTTTCATCTTCCATGGTCTCACGCTCGCGTTTCTGCAAATTGAGGTGTGTTTTTCCTCTTCTTTTGTTCCTTAATTTTCGTTTTCCTCCTTGTTCTAATTAAGCATCTTCGTGGTTGATTTCCCCCTTCTCCACTGATTCTGATTCCGATTTCCTTTTCCCTTTTTCCTCTTCTTTTCTTACTTAATTTTCGTTTTCCTCTTCTTTTCTTCTTTAGTTTTTGTTTTCCTCCTTGTTCTGATTATGCATGTATACATATGCTAAATCATGAAGTTGAAATTGTGATAAAATGCATGTATATGTATGCTAAATCATGAAGTTGATTATGTTATTGCTCTTGTCCTTACCTTGCCAATGTCGTTGTTTTTATGTGTTGGATGCATAATAAGTGTTTGTAATATTTCCCAAATTGAATTTCAACCAGTGCACCAACCGCTTGTAAAAATGCCTAAACCGAGTGCAGATTTTTTTTTTTTCAAAATTTGGAAGTGCAAACTGAAATTTTGTGAGACTGAAGTAAATTAAACTTTGTTCATGGTTGATTGTGTTGTGTGGTTTTCTGTAAAATCCCATGAATTGGTTGCTAATTTTGTGAGACTCAAGTAGATTAAACTTTGTTCATGATTGTTTATCACGCAGTTGTTACAACTTACAAATATATGAAGGTACAAAGATGCTTATTTTCTAGCCTTAGTTTTGGTTTCAAAGGAATAGTGTGCTGGGTTTGCTATCTAGCACGTAGGAGGAATCCTATTCATCATGCACAGATCTGTGATTCAAGTGATGATTTTGGTTTCCAAGGAATAGGATCACTATATTAGTATACTTGTGTTTATTGTTCTAGTTTGATGATTTTGCTTGTTTTATTCCAGTGATTTTTGCTTACTTGTTTTGTTTTTTGTGGTATTGCATTCAATATTCTAGTTTTGGAGTAGGACTATTCTAATTATGTGATGTGTTCTATGTTTGCTTGCTCTTTTAATAGGTAAATATGAATTCACAAGAACAACGTGATGTGATGCTATATCTAATCTTGAAGCAAATGTTTTTAGAGATGGTTGGAATTTGCTTTGCAATTTTGATGATTGTGAGTCGTTCTTCATTATGGTTTTACGAAAATCATAGCATTAGGCAACAACCAATGGATAGAGAAGGATTACGGGGAGAGTTTTTAGAGAATTTGATCAATCGAGATGATATCATATGTGTCGATCAACTCCGCATGGATATTAGATCCTTTCGTTTATTATGCGGTCTCCTACGTACTGATGGAAAATTGAAAGAAGATGGATTGGTAAGTATTGAAGAACAAGTAGCTATGGAAGCACAATTACAATTTGCATTATAACTGCTTGTTGTCTGTTACATAATTTTATTCGAAGAGAAATGCCCATTGACCCAATGGAGGAACAATTGGACGTAGATATGGAAGCACAATTACAATTACACAATGAAGAAATTGCACATGCTGCTCCTATTAATACAATAGAGGGAAGTGATGCATGGTCTGCTTGGAGGGAAAACTTAGCAACACAAATGTTGAATGAATGGCTTGCTAACAGACACATGAATTGATGCCCAATTCATGAATGGCTTGCAAGCATAGGCTTTGTTGAGATTTATGTGTGTCTTTGTTTATTCTCTTTATTACAGCTGGTGACTTTTGCTTTCTGCACTGCCAGGGACAAAGAAGAGAGGATTAGTGGACTAAGTAATCATCAATTTAATGTGGTTATCATCAATGCTTTGGTTTAGTTGCACATGATTTTGGAAGTTTTTGCAGAAGTGATATTCTTGTTATGTAGCTTTGGTGTGTTATTGGTCTCTTTTTAGCCTAAGTAATTAATTAGTGAGATACTTGTTTATGTAATAGCATCTGTGAGATTACTCGTTTATGTAATTGCATTTGCAATTAATGATAGATTACTGGTATATCTAATTGGATTTTGAATTAATGACAGATTACTTGTCTATTACATTTTTGTGGTGTTAAATTTATAGATTTATTAGGTGTATATGGATAAAAATTTAATAGTATGTATGTATATATGTATCTCTTGTCAATATATTTGTCGAGTAAAAACATCATTTGATAATTTTATAAATGATTTTTTATTATGTTGAAAAAAATTGATTTTTTAGTAGGTTTTTATAATTTATAATATTTAAAAATATTGTAAATTATTATTTTTATTAAAAAATATGCAATTTATTGACAAGGGCAATTTTGTCATTTAATTATAATCAATATCATATCATGTCGTTATTTGGTGTGTACCAAACACAGGATATGATAAAATAATGCTATCTTATTTGTTATCATGTGTGTATCAAACACAAGATATGATAAGTGTCTATCCTATCACTATCCTATCTTGTCTCTATCTTGTCTTCTATCCTATCCTATCTCTATCCTATCCTGCGCACCAAACGGGCCCTTAAACTCTTACATTACTATTACAGTACGACATTCTGTACAGGAAAATGAAACAAAAAATGCATATAACTATAGGTTCATATAGTGATTCTGTTATTTGGTGGCTGGAGTATAACTCTTGCATGTAACAAAAGATGAAGTACAGTGTTACACTATCCTCCTATTTATTTATACAATGAAGAGCATATATCCCTTAGCAAGTGTGGTCTTAATAATAGAGAGATCCTGTGGACATATAGACAGTGAAAAGGTAAGAAACTAATGAGAAAAATTCATGACAAATAAATTTACACAAGAAATCAAATCTGTTAGATCATAGGTATAGGTCTTATTACCTTGCCACCATTTTCCTCTTGAAGCACTTCCTGAATCATCTTCTCCACCATCTTTCTTGTACTGATATATATAGAAAGAGAGAGAGAGAGAGAGAAAAAAAAAAAAGAAACTTGTTAGCCAGCCATCCCTAGCAGTAGATAAAACTAGCAACCAAATAATAACTAACTAATAATATTGAATGCAATTACCATTGAGTTGAATCCAGAATCGCGTGTAGTAGTATGTGGTTGAGAATATATGTCCTGGCCACCATAATAGATTGAAGAGCTAAGGTGGCATGGTTGAACTCTTTGTTCCTCATATATATATAACTACTCATATCCTTATGTTCTTTGTTATGAGATTCACCAACACTTCCTTTGCTGATGTAATCTGTATTTACAGCAAGGATAAGGCAATGTAAGATAGATGATACTGTGTGATTTTGTTAATGTCACATTTTGAATATTAAACATACCAAAAACACCAAGTAAAGAAGTGAAAAAACAGAGTATACCAACCCTGAGTAGCAGCAGCAATTTTGGAGTTGGATTCCTCAGAGGCAATTTGAGTTTTTACTGTCACACCATGAGTACATATCTTTTACATATCTTAGAGAAGAAAATAAACTGTTTATTGTCACACCAGGAGTACATATCTTTTTCATGACCATGTTCAATAACAGTACAATGATCAGAATTTTATTGATCATCCAAATGTGCTGGAAAACTGTAAACATGTTGCCGCTTCATATAAGGAAATTTCTTTGGAAAATCAGAAACATATGTGCTTACAACATGCTTAAAATCTAAACAACTATCATTAGGGAAACAAAGACCACGTAAGCATGTTGGTATTTAACATATCTAAAACCAAAACGAAAATATGTGACTTCATCCCCACTCAATAAATAGAATCAAAATCCATGAGGTGATTGCAAATAATCAATCAATAGTTCTAAGAACAACATAAATTCTCTAAATTGGTCCATACATATAAAAAACCAACTACTAGCAGCAAAACGAATTCAAAAGGCAAAGTTACCTTAACATAGGATTCTCTACAATACACTAAACTAACTACAGCAAAAGTAGGCCACAAATGCCACTTTTTTCCCACTTGTATCTAGTTGAGACCAAAACGACATTGAAGGAAACCTGCAAAATTAAAAAGAAAAATAGTACATAATAAAGAAAAATTAAAAACAAAAATAGTACATAGTCTTCTTATTATGAGAGGGAATGCACTTTGTTGGTCAATCAAATAAACTATCCTCCATGCTCAGGCCTCATTTTACAAAAGCTGAATAAAGTTAGAATAAGCTAACATCTCTATAACAGACATGAATGGAACTGCTCAATCCAGAAATTCGTCCATATTATGAACACCAAGCTAGAACTTCTCAATCTCAATAACACACAGTACATAGAACAATCTCTCCCTATGTGAACACCAATTGGCTATTTTCAACATCCTCAATTATCATTGATGGCATGTAAGTGACATGTCTTTAAAGACATAGTATGCATGATTATAACACAAAATGGAACAATTAACTTATTTGTTCTCTTTCCTTCACCAACATCCAATTTTATCAATTTATTAGTAACAACTAACAATGCAGAAATTTCTAACTCAAAGTTAAAAATAAATGACTAGTACTACACATGATAGATATTTACAATCCATCACTTCAACAAAACATGACCCTTTTTTATAAATAATAATTTTAAAACTGCTCACCATTTTTTCTGCAAGAAAGTGGGAAATGAAATTAACAATTGCTTAGCGTGAAGAGAATAACAAGTACTAGGAGTGCAAAAATGAAACAACTGAGCGACAATAATAAATCTAGATATATCTTTCAGGATAGAAAATTCTATTTTAGCATTACCGTTAGATATATCTTTCAGGATAGAGAGACGAGTAGTGACAACATTTAAAAGTGAATAAATCAATTAAGAATTCAAGCTCCAAAACTATGAAGATCTGACATATCTAACTAAAATTTAAAATATGTTTAGCAGTTATCTTACTTATGCTAAAGTGTAAGAATACCTTTCCTTTCTGGATTCCCTCTTTAGCTAATGACAAAAGAGCCTGAAAATAGTTTTCTGGATCTCCACTCTCTTCAAATTCCTAAATCAACACACTAAATCACAATTACAAACACTTCAATTTCCATCTAAACTAAACCACAGCTGTGAATAAACTAAGGGAAGAAAACCAACCTTGCAACGCGTTGGATGCACACCAATAGTGCAGAAAAGTCTTCCTATAATCAACCAATCAAAAAATAATCAAAATTACTAAAAATAAAAATAAAAATAAATTCTGCACTTGAAAGTCATTGAAACATGACAAACAAACCATCTGTTTCTACAATTGCAAGTGCTTCCCTTGATTCCTTAAGGGATCCACCGGTTGCCTGCCACACAAAATCGCAATAATTTACTTAATTATATAAATTAATGATTAAAGCACAATTAAGAATTGTAATTAGTACGATGATTCGATGAACGCCAGCGGCCCAAGCTCTGTTCCCTTAAACATGCCATCTGCACTTTTTATTTAAGAAAAAGAGGAATACATACAAGGGTTTGAGCGCAGAGAAGATGAGTTTAGGGTTTCAAATCAAATACCATCTCCAAAGTATCTCCATAGCATCTGTTAATCAAAAACAACAGAGTTTAGGGTTTCCAATCAAATACCATATTCTCAACTTTTTAGGGTTTCACTCAACTACAAATCGGAGAAGAGAAGAGGAGAATACAAACCATGTTCGTTGTTGGCAATGGCGAGAGCGTGAGAGATTTGTTTGGCAACAACGAGAGACTGAGAGACTTGCCGGCGTTGAGAGATTGAGAGACTGAGAGAGCGTGTACGACGAGAGAGTGAGAGACCGAGAGGGTGAGGAGGAGAGAGCGAGAGGGTGAGGAGGTGAGGAGGAGAGAGTGAGGAGGTGAGGAGGAGAGAGCGAGAGGGTGAGGAGGAGAGAGCTAGGGATCGGGCTCATTTTCTGATTTTAAGATATGGATCGGGCTCCTTTTATTTTGATAAATGGTTTGCCACGGACTTGCCACGGCATCTCCGTGGCAAATTTCTGTCCTTTCACATGTCCGTGGCAAACCCGTGGCAAACACCAGCGGGAAATTTCGCGCTCTTCCTTTTTACACATTCTGTCGCAAATCCGTGGCAAATTACTGACGGAATAAGCTCCGTGGCAATTGCTGGTGGCTAAAACAAGCTTTTCTTGTAGTGTGATAATATCTTTGCCAAACAGTAAGAGATCATTGGCACATAAGATGAGTGATCTCAAGACCACTCCTACCAGCTCTAATGCCTTTCCAATGCCCATCATCAACCTTCTCAGCAACTAAATGAGACAACTTTTCCATGTACATAATATTAGTACTTTTTTCAACAACGTGCATTACATCCTATTAAAGTATGATGTAATTTATGATAATTAATTATAATAATTAATATTTTTAATGTAGATATTAGTATTTAGATATATTTATGAGATAAAATAATTCATTGTATAATATTTTTAGTCAACTCTTATGAATAATTTATACTAAATAACTGTAAAGTTATTCCTTTTTTTATATTCACTGGTATTATTAACTTTTTAATTAATAAATTCAACACACAATTTAATGCCAATAGTCACTTTCCTAACAAAATCATCCCTATATATTATCTCAATTGCCTCACTCTTTTACACTTTTGCAGGTCAAATGGCACGATCATACACTTCACTACTCCTACTCTTGGTTGTCTTTACTCTACTATGTTCATCTTCAGATGGTGGAAAGGCTGTTCTGAAAGCAGAAAAACAATGGAAAAAGGTGAACCCATCTACATTGGAAAACGTGTTTCTCGATGCAATTCCTAAGGGTACCATACCATCTTTTTTCCCAAGCAAAAGAGAGCAGCATGCTATGGTGGTTGATGAGAAGCTCAGAGCAAGCTACAATAACAGGAATCCAGATCATGATAAAGTTGCTTCTAGCCCTGGTAATGGACATCCGTAATGAAGTTGTCGGTTTTAGGGTTTTCTTTTGTTACAATGATGTTAAAATTTCAGTTGTATGAGCATCTAGAATACAATTGGTTTTTAATTGATTCAATTTTGTATTAGCAATTGATATGACCACCTTAAATTTTTAGTCATTAAGTTCTTACAAAATGTTTGTGTGGGCTCTTCAATTTTCATAAAGGTGAGAAGTGATTTACTTATATTGCAGAGTTTAATAATATATATATATATATATATATATATATATATATATATATATATATATATATATATATATATATATATATATTTTTATATTGTAAGATTTTCGTGGCATAGTAAATGTGGGAGTAACATACATTGTAAGATGAATATAAAATATAAAAGTAGCTTATAGGTTTATGTATTTTTAATTTATAAAAATAAAAATAGAAAAAGTTTAGGTCAAAAACATATATATATATATATATATATATATATATATATATATATATAAAAAAGCCTTAAATGAAATTGAAGATGGTCCGTTAATGGCTCAATTTAGAAAAAGTTATATATATATATATATATATATATATATATATATATATATATATATATATATATATATATATATATATATTTTATATTGTAAGATTTTCGTGGCATAGTAAATGTGGGAGTAACATACATTGTAAGATGAATATAAAATATAAAAGTAGCTTATAGGTTTATGTATTTTTAATTTATAAAAATAAAAATAAAAAAGTCTAGGTCAAAAACACACATATATATATATATATATATATATATATATATATATATATATATATATAAATATATATAAAAGCCTTAAATGAAATTGAAGATGGTCAATTAATGGCTCAATTTAAAAAAGTTATATATATATATATATATATATTTTATATTGTAAGATTTTTGTGGCATAGTAAATGTGGGAGTAACATACATTGTAAGATGAATATAAAATATAAAAGTAGCTTATAGGTTTATGTATTTTTAATTTATAAAAATAAAAATAGAAAAAGTCTAGGTCAAAACATATATATATATATATATATATATATATATATATATATATATATATATATATCCGTCTGGTCTTTTATATATCGGAAAAAAGTTACATGTATCTAGTCCATATTTAGATTTGATACATGTAAGTTTTTTCTTAAATAAAACAGTGGAGATAGTTAGTGTGTGAGTGTGTGTGTATATATATGGATATATTTGTATAGTATATTAGTAAATTCGTTTTTTTAAAGTCTAGGCATTAATACAAGAGTTGGCAAAATGGATCTGGGCCGTCGAGTAGGGCTTTTCTGGCAGCCCGTGAAAAACATAAGGCTATTTTTATATCCGGGCTTTTTAGCCCAACCTAAAAAAACCCGAGCCCATATTGGGCTAACCCGATCGGGTCATGGGTAGCCCGCAATACCATTGTTGTTGCTATTTAAATGCATCGACATTGCTTTCAATTTTTGATTTATTCTACGTACTCCTTTATCTATGTGAAGTGTGAACCATCTCAATTTTATTGTTTGATTACATACATTAGAGGCATGTATTGTTATTGTAACTTGTTATTGTTTGATTACATACATTAGAGGCATGAATAGGTCTATAGGAAGAACTAGGAAATGAGATGTAGTATTGTTGAAGAATGCTGCAAAAAATATGATATGGTGAAAGCATTGGCGGAGCTATGGATCTTTGAGGGGTTCAAGTGAACCCCCTAAAAATAAAGTTAGCACTGTACTTTAGGGAAAAATGTTTTTGCATCTCCTGAAAAATATATTTTACACCCAAGTTCTTAGTTTTGCACAAAAGGTCCTAATGTTGCACCACTCTAATGCAACACACTCACACAATCACTACACTCTTATATTTTATTTTAAAAAAGTTTATCTTTCTCCATCTCCTTGGATCCGTTCTTGTTCTTATTATCCTAATTTTGAATCTGTTAGTACTATTTAATTGGTAATTAGTGCCAGGTCCCCGGGACTAGAATAGTTACCGACAAAACCGGTGAATACTGCGCACCAGTAATACAGTAACAAAAGCCAGTGGATACTGCGCACCAGTAATACGATAACAAAAAAAAGTCTATTCACTAGTGGAAAAAACGGATTCTACATCAGCAATTTATATCGGTTCAATAACTAACAGATATGGAAAAGAAGGCGGTGGCATTTTTGAAATTATGATTACATTTTTCATATCGGTTGAAGATATAACCGATATGGAAACGCAAATTTACAATATTTTATATCGGTTGTGGGGCTAACCGATATGAAAAATCCTAAATTTTCAGTCATAGTGCGCGTTTCCACTTGTGCTTTTGTGAAATACGACTCATCACCTACCGTTTCTTGCGAAAAACGACCAAAACCCTAACTTCGTTTCCTCTCTACCTTAAAGGATTTCGTTTCTACCTCGAAGGATTTTGTTTTTGCTCTAGATTTCCGAGCTTCCAGTTAACCTCTCCAGATTTCCATTTTTGATTTCGCTTTTGTTCCATGCCGTCTCTCTCTCTCTCTCTCTCTACGAAATCGCCACCTTCATACTTATTTTCCAGTAACTACGGACCTTCAAACGAAAAACGAGTTTGATATTCAGAATCCTCATATCATCCTCTCACAAAGCCCTCAAAAAATTTCGTAATCGCAATATCCTCCACCGGCGACCACCGTGCCGGAGGTCATCTCCGAAGGATTTCGTTTCTACCTCTTCTCTTTAAGGTAGAAACGAAACCCTTACATTTAATCTGTCCTCACTCTTCTCTTTGAAGGTAAACTTTCGTTACCTCTCTAGTCCTCCTTATTCACGTTGTTTGTCTTCTATTTTCTTTCAAGGTTACATTGTTGGTTTGTTAGGGTTTGTTATTGATCTTGATTTTGTGTTAGTTATTGAGTTTGGAAGCTGATATTTAAGTGTATAGAATCTGCTATAGAATCTTGATTTAACTGTTATTGATCTTGATTTTGTTAGGGTTTTTATTTTTCAATTAATGTCAATTTGTGATTACTTGGAAGTTTGCTTAGTAGGTGTTTGTTATTTGGTTTGTTAGGAATCTTTACTTGTTATTTGTTTTACTTTTAGCTTTGAGAAGATGGTGGTGGTGGGGCTATGAGAAGTTCGAAAGTGCAGCAGGGTGAGGATTTGAAGGATTGGCCTTGGCCTTTCCAAGTTTAATTCATCACTTAGTTATAATAATGATTTTAGAAGTGTTTTTAAAATTAAAAAAAAAACTAATGTTATCTTTTCTTATTGCAGGAGAATATGCTACTGCCAGAGCAGCATCAACAGCTGGAACAGTCATGGTTGGTTTACAATCACCACCATATTTGTTCTCTACTTTACCCTTATTTCCAAGCAAGAATTATATTGTTTCCATGTATTTTATTTACTACCTAGCTAATTAATTTTAATAATTTTGAGACAGACACTATCCTCATGGGCTACTTTCAGTATTGAGGAGGTTGCTTCATCAGGACCTGGCATTCGTTTCCTCCAACTCTATGTCAGTATATTGTCCTCATTTATTCTTGTACAAGAATTCCCTCTTCATAATAAGAAAAGATTTTAAATATGTTAGTGTTGTAACCTAATTTAATGTTGTTACTTACTTTTTCTTAGTTGTTTAGAGACAGAAATGTGGTCACTCAGCTTATAAAAAGAGCTGAAAGTGCTGGTTTTAAGGCAATTGTCCTTACTGCAGACTCTCCAGTTATTGGTCGTAGGGAGGCTGGTATTAAACAAAGGTTGATAATAGTTTGGAAATTTCAGTGGCAACAGTTTTCTTTCAAACTATACAGTGATAAATCTTCTACATTAAAATCATGTGATGTGATCCTAGTTTACTTAATGTGGGTTTTGTACAGATTTACATTGCCATCACACGTGAGATTGAAGAACTTTGAAGGCATGGACCTTGAAAAGAAAGATCAGGTGTGTGAATAGTAAGGAGTTTTGAAATCAAATGGTTTTTTCATTATTGTGATCTCAATGTTGTTACTTTTTTACTGTCTTGCAGAATAGTGACTCTGGTCACACCAATACTGTTAATAAACTTTATGATCAGTCTCTCAGCTGGAAGGTGATACAGATCTTTCAGTCTGACATATATGATTTCCTAATTTATGACATTGAATGTGAAAGTATTAATAATACTATGATAACAGGATGTGAAGTGGCTTCAAACAATTACCTCATTGCCAATCATAGTAAAGGGTGTACTTACTGCTGAAGATAGTAAGCTTATCAAAAATACATATTCTAATGCTTCCATATTCATTTGGTCTTTGTTAGGATTGTTGTCTAAGTCTTGAATGTAATGCTATCTATGATGACAATGTAGCAAGGCTAGCTATACAAGCTGGAGCTGCTGGAATCATTGTTTCCAATCACGGTGCTCGCCAACTTGACTATGTTCCTGCAACTATTATGGCTTTGGAAGAGGTTGTGAAAGCTGCTGAAGGAAGAATTCCAGTGTTTTTAGATGGTGGAATTCGGCGAGGGACAGATGTTTTTAAAGCATTGGCTCTTGGTGCATTTGGTGCATTTGGTGTATATTGTATATTGTAGGTGATTTTGAGTATAATTTGATTCGTTTTTTGTATTTGGATATGGATATGGATATTGATAGATCTTTGTATTTTTATATAAATATTGTATTTGTTGTGATTTTGTTGTTTGCTGTATATCCAATTGAGGAATTTTTTATTTTTTTTTTAAAAAAAAAGACTTTTCATATCGGTTCCTTTAAATAACCGATATAAAAAGTGATTTTCAATATCGGTTCAACTAAGAAACCGATATAAAAAAGCGCTTTTATAGGTTTAAAAATCGACTTTCCATAACGGTTCTACTGGGAACCGATATAAAAAACATTTTCCATATCGGTTCTTTAACCGATATAGAAAGCGCCTATTTTTAATATCCCCTTTATCTATATCGGTTACGGAACCGATATGAAAAGCCTTTTTTAACCGATATAAAAAGCCTTTTTTCTAGTAGTGATTTAATTTGAATTTGTTTTGTATTTTTTGAATACATTGATTTTTTAGCGCTATTTAATTTGTATTTAGGAACTTATTAGTGCTATTTAATTTGTGTTGGTCTAGTGCAACACAAGTTGAACCTGATAAAGTCTTCTTTTGAAGCTGACACTAGTTTTGCCAACAGCAACTGTAGAAAGAGTTTTCTCTGCTATGAATATTGTAAAGAATAGGTTGCGTAAACGGATGTGAGATACATGGATGAACGACTGTTGGTGACATACATTGAGAGTGAGTATTCAATAAAATTGACTGAGCTTATTTTTCAACGATTTCAAAATATGAAATAACGTAGAGGACAATTATGAAGTGCATAATTTATTTATCTAAATATACTATAATAGTTTTTAATTATGTTTTTAGCAAATCATGTATTTAAAAAATTTGACACCCCTGACCCCCGGGGTCTCGGGTCCGCCACTGGGTGAAAGAGCATCAGACCATTAAATAACAATACTTAACCGATGGCATTAAAGAGCATCAGCTCGTGCCCGTGCCCTGGCCATATACGCTACAGTGCAGTGCAAGTACAGCACAGGTCACGCCAAAAAAGAAATTTATAGGGCTCAATATTTTTTAGGATGTCTTTTTTTTTACCCACCACAATCCCCATACCACCACATATTACCAAAAATCCGAAAATACCCCTCTCTTTCTATATTTCACATTTTTCTTTTCAGTCCCCTTAACCACCTAAGTCAACGCCAATAAATCCACTCGTCAGAAGTATCTTCCAAAAAGGTACTTCCGTTTAGTACTTTTTTGTATTTTTCTGCTTTTAACGGAATTAACTTAATCCTTAGTCAACGTTATTTTGTAGTCGGAATTATGATAATTCCGTTGGTTATTATTTTCAAACCGGAATTATATGATAATTCCATTCGTCCGAATTAACCTAATTCCGCTTTGAAAAATAAAATCGCATAATTAAGTGTAATTTCGTTGTTAAAATATAATTAGGGCCCCACTTTTATTTTTGCCCAGTGGCCTCAGTAACGCTTGGGCCG
Organism: Oxytropis ochrocephala; assembly: GCA_020916435.1. Classification (NCBI taxonomy): domain Eukaryota; kingdom Viridiplantae; phylum Streptophyta; class Magnoliopsida; order Fabales; family Fabaceae; genus Oxytropis; species Oxytropis ochrocephala. The sequence goes on from CM037089.1 coordinate 43,569,918, forward strand.
ACCACGATCAAAGCCATGCTAATAATTTTCTTCCTTTCTACGGTACAATGGGTTAAAATGTTGATTTTTTAATTAATAGCATATAATGCGGGCTAGCCCGAAACCAAATGCTTTGTGTAGGGTTGGGCTTGGGCCTTCAATTGTGAACCCAAATTTTAATCCGGGCTTTTAGCCTTATTCATAAAATCCTCGAGCCCGATGTGGGCGGGTAGCCTGCTTTGCCAACTATAAATTTAATACAAGTCTTATTAGTAAAGTCTCCATAAAAAAGTGGCCATTAGTACATTTTCAAGCATTTCTGCATAATAATTAATAAAATATTAGTTTACTCAATATAAAGAAAGTAGTTTCAAATGAATGTTTTGGTTAAACCAAGATATCCCTGCTACGCAACTGCAGAGATCGCAATTGCAGAGACTAATCCTCAAGGTACTGAGATCTATTTAAGGGGTTGACCTCTCACACTAGGTATTTTTTCATACACACCGACCAGGAATCAAATGAATGTTTTTGTCAAACATATAAATGCTATACTATAAAATATTAAGTTGTATTAATTTTTAAATTATTATTTTAATTTATTTTTTAAATATTAAAATATAAAAGTAGTGCAAACTTTTAATTTTATATACTTTTTCAATTTTAATTATACTTTAACTTTAGCTTTTCTAACTTTTAGTAAAGTTTCGGGATCTCTATATGGACGGGGATGGGGGACTCCTCATGTCGGGGATCAGGGGATAGCTTGAGAGACAATTTGGTGGGTGAGGATGGGGCGTGAAGTTGGGGAGTACTTGTCGCCCCTCTCCACCCCATTGTCATCTTCAAGGTTATGAACCTCTTTGCATCCCTTTAATAAAAAATTTACTTATAAAAAAAAGTTATGAACCCCTAAACTTGTCTGTCTTCAAATAAACTCTACCTTAAAATCCTAATTTAAAGCCAGAATTTATTGTCTCAGCGTTACTAGCTTTGTTTTAAAAGAAAATCAATCTATGGTGACAAAATAAGGGAAAACTACATTTACCTTCTCTCCATCTGAGTTAAGTAACACATATCTTACTCATGTAAGCGGCTTGACATGCCGCGTGAAATTGAAGGAGGGAAATATTTTTTGTTGCCTTCTCCAATTTTTTGGCCAATTGGCCTTTTTTTTCCCCACTTTGGTTTTTTTCCTTTCTTTTACTTTCTTTGTTACCATCTCATTGGTGTGCAGTTTTCATCGGCTTTATCGATGACTAATTTACACCGATGAAGCTGGCTGGCCACGAGTACTCGGTTTTGTCGGTGTGTGCGGTTATATCCTCCCAACAGAGTTTTACCGATGACTATTCTACATTTTTTTAATGTTTTTATATTTTAAAGCGGGATGCTAAAAAGTGTGCTTTAGTGTACTTGACGGGGACAAAATTATTTTGTAGCAAAACGCGTAACGTGAAATGTTAGACAGTGTATTTTGGGTTACTTTAGGATTCAGAAATTTTTTTAACTACTCAAATACTTCATTCGTCAATAATCTATTTGATGAAAAAACAATTTCATGGGAAAATACATAAAGTGTGATTCTTGGCAATGTGTGTTTTGGTACTTTAGAATCTTGAAAAAAATTACATGTCTAAATTGATATTTTATTCTTTATTTAAATAATTTCGCATCAAGAAGTATTTAGAAGCATAATTAAATTGATATTTACTTTTAAATCAATCTCTGCATGAGACCTACGTTCGTGTTTCACTTTTTAATTATGTTGTCTTCTTCTCTCTTTAAATATGAGTTAATTTTTTATGTCTACAAATCTTTGGTATAAACTAGGTATCCTCTACGCGCAACTCTAGAGACTAATCTCTCGAATTCTTATTACATGAACATAACTTACACAAAATTCTGCGCTAATCGTCAGAAAAATATTGGATCGAAAAAAATATTGATGATTTTCTTATGTTTCTTTTCTTTAGAGGTTTACTCTTTATTTAATTCATGTTCCATTTTAATATCAAAACTTCTGTAGTCTCAGCAACAAATGTCTGTACTTTTGAACTATTTTGAACCACAATCAATAATAATTAATTGGTGACTAGCCGAGTCCACCTCTTTAGATGGAGTGCATTAACCACTTGCACCCAAGGTTGGAGTTATTATGTATATAATTTAAATTTAAATTCATTTTATTAATTATAACTTAAAATAATAAAATGATATAACATAATCACCAAAAAGAAGGTAGGTACTAAATATTTCATGCATCCAAGACAATCTAGACTAGAAACTTAGTAAATATATATGGGAAAACATTTGTTTTGGTGATAAAGCCGTTGGGTTGGTACGAGCGATAACTAATTAGATGGAGAGCTTTATTGGTTCTTCTCTCCCGACACTTTGCCACATTTTAGATTCGAACTTGAGACATTAAAGTGGGATCCAAACTTAGTTACCACTCGTACCAACCCCAGAATCTACTGTTGATATTGATGTATGAGAATTAAAACAATATACAAATTATACAATTATCGCTGGCTACTTACTAGCTAGGTTGGACTGGGTGAGTAGGTTCTGGGGTTGGTACGAGCGATAACTAGCTTTATTGTTTTGGTGATCCATCAATAATCAATCTTAAAAAGTGCGGAAATCAAGCTTAAAAATTTGAGTGTAACGCGAGGTAAAATGGTGAAATTTGTAGCCACACCCTAAATAGATTGATTATCTCTCTATGAAACACTTTTGAACAATCTCTTGCACACCTTGTGACAATCATCACAAGTTACCAAAACATGTTAGATGTTTTGGTGAGTGACCAACTTTCGATTACCCTCAATCCTATAATTTCAAACATTTTGTAAATGTCTCAAGAACATTCATGCTCTCTCATCCCTGCAACAAAGTTATGAACTCTACCTCTACTTCAACCAAGCTCCAACCCGCAACTTTATTAGCAACTCGTCTCAATCATTAATCTACGAACTCTAACTACATCTTCCCATTTTCTTGCTTTTGCATAGATTCCAAATAATCGCACATAATGCCCATCATGTGTTGGATCCAATCAGTATCAACTTATTACCAATCTTTTCACCCATTTCCATAAATCCATGAATCTTACAAGCATCAAGTAGTGTTGCCTACGATCTGAGATCCGGTTCAACCTTCATCGCTTCGATCAACCGAATCGCTTCATCTATTAATCCGGCGCGAGCAAGGAGATCAACCATGCACCCATAGTGCTCCATCTCTCAGTTGAATACCATAACCATCCATCATTAACTTGAAGTAATATCTACCTTCACTAATCGGACCAAATTTACTACAAGCATTTAGGAGTCCAACAAAAGTCACATTCACTGGACAAAAACCCTCACTTATGAAATCCTGAAAGAGTGCAAGAGCTTCCTTTGCACAATCATGTGAAGCCAAAACCACAAATCATAACATTCCAAGTCCATATATCCTTCTTCAACATACCATCAAACAAGTTTCTAGACTCTTCAATGCAACCACACTTTGTATACATATCAACAAGAGCGGTTCCAATATTAATGCTTATTGGAAACCTCAAAGATTCAATAGTGGAATGAATAAACCTTCCACACCCTAACAAACCCAACTAAGCGTTCCGATAACACAAGAATAAAAATTGCTTCATTAGGTCTAATCCCTTTCTTCCTCATTAATCTAAAACACTCCAACCCATCTTCCAAAGCTCCATTTTGAACATATCCCATTATCATAGTACTCCAAGAAACAACATCTCTTTCAGGCATTTCATCAAACAACTTCACCGCATCACAAACATTTTCATTTCTCACCAAACAAGCCAACATGGAGTTCCAAGTCACCACATCTCGACAAAGGGTATCTTCCTCAAACACCTTTTGGAAAATTCAACGCTAGAAGTACACTCACAAGATAAATGAATCAGCGCATTTTTAACAAACACGTGGCGTGCATAACCGAGTTTAATGATATGAACATGAACCTCAAACCCCGAGGTTAAAATTCCCAACGCTGAAGCTCCTTTGGTACACGACATTGAGGAGGAACGTGAAGGTGTGTTGATTGGGATTGAGGAATCGACGTCGTATGGAGGAGTAAAGAATGAGGGAATTGGAAGGCGATGAGTTTGACTTTGCGTGACAACGAATGATAGCGTTGAAGGCGAAGACGGATGGGTAAGAAAATGAGTTGAAAATGGAGAGGGAATAGTTAAGTGGGAAGGGAAGAAATGAAGAGAGAGAAAGTGAAGGGTGTGGTGGGTATGGCCTGAAATGACGAAGCGTGCATGCGTTTGTTTAATGTATTGTAGTGAAGGTTTTGGTGGGAGAGAAGATAATATAAGCGTTGTTGAAGATTGTGGGTTTGGAATGTGACCCCTTGTTTGAAGAAGGGGTTTGGTTTTATTCATGGAAAGAAGAAAAGTGTTTAATTAGCTCACTACAAGAAAAACTGAAAATCCAAGGCAAATGATATCAGGGTGGCAATGCAGGTGCCGCCATATGTTTTGGTTCGAGGTGAGGTGAAGAACGCACGGTGCTGCCACCAACATGTTTTGTTTATCAATGAAAGTGCCGCTGTTTACTATTCCCTTTGTGGCTCCGTAAATATATCCATAATTCATTTAGAATAATGTTATTTGGACATTCGATTTTAGACAAAAATAGACAAAAACCAACTTACAACACCAATTAACCAAGTTTTTTAGAAAATTAGCCAACCTGCTTTTTCACAGTTTTCAATGTGTTGATTAAAAACTTGGTTAATTGATCACTTGGCTAATAGTCTAAAAAACTTGGTTAATTGATGTTGTAAGTTGGTTTTTGTCGATTTTTGTCAAAAATCTCATGTCCATATAACATTGTTGATTCATTTAGCTCTGTAAAAAAGTTTTAAAATGTTATTTGATTAAGCGTTTACGGCTTAGCCCAAAAATTGCTTAATTTTTTTAGTAACACTAATTGTCCCACTTTGCCATTGCAGCAACACGTGGCAGCCAGCTACTGGTTGTTAACGAGGCACATGTCAGTGCCATATGTGGCAGTGGTGACATGAGGTGATGACATTGTATGTCAGTGCTGTGACACAGAGGCTCAATAGGTTGATGACACGTGATAGTGACGTCATTAATGATGTCATGCTGATGTCATTTTCGTTAGCCACGTCAACTTTTTTGGATAGAAAGTTAATCAATGAGCTAAATTGTAAACACTTAGTATTTGCAATGAACATTTTAAAACTTTTTTTACACAGACCTAAATGAATTATGACCATATTTGGAGGGGCCAAACATATACTTAAGCATTCTAATTATCCAATTTGAGTTATCACAATTCTTAGGAAATGATTAATTATATTGATTTTATTGATAAAATAAGTTTCATTTCATATCGAAATTATACCAACAACACGTGATTTTTATCCGTACAACATCTAGTATTGGGACTCAAAAGCAAAACTATGGTTTATAAAAAAAATTGAATTATAAAAAATAAATGTATTTATAAAATCAAATTATAATTATACCAGTAACATGTATTTGTTACCTGTTGAGACTCAAGTACGTAAAATAACCATTTATAAAAAATAAAGATATTGCTGAAAAAAAAATAATTATTCTGACAAACATGTACTATTTTGCCAGTCGAAATAAAAAATAATGAAATATGACAACAAATCTAACATTTTCCGTTGGAAGCTTTAGGAAAATATAAAAATAATTATTTTGGCGATATATAATATTTTTTGTTGTGCCCTCCTCCCATTTCTACTTGCGTTCGCTCGGCAACTGTTGTGGTAAAAAGTGCAATGTTGACGCTACTTTGTTTGATGATGGACGGTATGGAACCGTTCGTAATGAAGGGGGCGACTTTGTGAAAGCTAAAACTGTTTGGTATCATAGTCAACCCCAGCCACAGGAAGCCGAAAGCCTTGGGTCTATTAAAAGCACTTACTTGGTTACAAGAGTCAAATGTACAGAATGTGACCATCGAGCTTGATTACAAAGCAGTAGTAGATGGTGTTCATTGTTCGTCTAATCTTGTTACCGAATATGGAGCTATATTACGTTCTTGTCGACTACTTTTATCTTCTCTAGGAAACTACCTTGTTAGTTTTACCCGGAGGCAAACAAATATTGTTGCTCACACTCTTGTGAGAGCATCAAGTTCTTATGCTAGCTCCCACGTTTTGATTATATTCCCACTTGTATTGACTCTTTGAGTATGAATGAAATGCTATATGTTTGTTTTGGTTAAAAAGAAATATTTTCTTGTCCAGACTTAAAACCAAACTGTTCATTTATAAAAATAAAAAAAAATACTTCATGAAAACAAAATATAAAAAATGATTATACGACAATTTGTTACGTTTCCTCTATAAGAAATTCAAAGTAATGAAATTATACTAACAACATGTATTTTTGAAAAAAGAGAATTTAGATTTTGATAAGAAGGTAAAGAATTAAAACATCGCTTAGAGTTACTATTTTATCCTCAAAGTTGATTAACGAGGTAGTAGAAGATTAGTGTTTTAATTAAATAGAGTGTATAAGATATAAAATAGAAATTTTAATAATGAGTGTTTTCATTGAATAAACAGTAGATAGATTAAAAAATTGAAGGCTTTTTTTTTTTCGCACCACCCTCCTTGTCTATCCCACCCCCATAATTAACCAAACGGACGAAAATGCCTTTGAAAACTTACAAAAATCGGATTTCACAAATCAAATTTCATAATTCAGAAAAAAGTAAGTAAATACGGAGAGAGATTTTCGGAATTACCTGTAATTCCGAAAAGAATTTCGGAATTACCTCGTAAGTCGTAATTTCGGTTCATTAATGTGACCTAATTACCTCACTTCGAGGTAATTCCAAAATCTTTTCGAATTACTCAGAATCAAAAATTACAATTTTTTTTTCAATTATTAATATTTTTATTTACATTATTTTTTTAACGATGGCGAGTAGACGACTGCAGCATGGTGTAAGCGAGCGTAGTCTTCCGAGCAAAGACCCCGCGTGTATGACAATAGCATGCTTTGGGAGGCCAACAATGAGCATACTCTTCTCCTGACACTCTACAGAGGCTCGTAGTCACTGGACATGCTTCGAAGCGCCGAGGCGCCGCAGAGCCCGCGCGCCGAGTGATAGAGATGGTTGAGTCCGAGCGAGCCTCCTCGGCCCGATGAAAGCGGCTCTACCGTGACCACCTGTTATGAGTACAATATGCGGCACCAACAGAGCACTCGTGAGTCAGATCATGACATTCCCGCTCACGGTTGGCGGTGCTTGGGAGGAGCAGGAGGATGAGGGTCGGCATCGGGAAGAGGAGGAGGAGGTTCAGCGGGAGGAGGAGGTTCAGGAGGAGGAGGTTCACCGCCCACTGTGGATCACCCACCATTATTGTTACACTGGGATACGCATTGCGCGTCCTGGATAGATAGAGGCGAGGTAATATTTTAATTCCTTATTTTAATTTTACTTAACAACAATTAATTACTTATTTTTAATAACATATGGTTTAATTTTAATTTTTTCAAATTTCTGAAACTAAAGGTTGTCTCTCACGCCGTAAGTTTCCTAAGATTAGACCTACCGACCACCACCACCGGCTGTGCAGCCCACCGTTGCGTCAAGGCTAAAGCTTTTTTTTGAGTGGACATCACACCTCTGGGCGATCGACCATGAATTGATATCTGCTTTTGTGGAGAGGTGGCATCCCGAGACCTCGCTCATTCCACATGTTGTTTGGAGAGATGACCGTCACCACAGGCGATGTGGCCGTGTTTGCTCCACTTGCCATTTTGAGAGCACCCCATTAGACCACGTGCCCGATTTTGATTCTTGAGGCTCTTCACTTGGTGTGGACTCTTTGGGCATGGATCAAAGCACTTGTCATCGAGGAGCTTAGGGAAAAGCAGGGGCGATTCGAGGATCTCCTTTGTAGAGGACTCTTACAAGGAGAACATGGCACGGGGTGCTTATGAGCAGTACCGCACTGCATACATGCTCTTCTTGTTAGGCACCACCATTCCGCCGACAAGAGTCACCATTTACGCCCCAAAGAGGTGGATGTATCCGCCGAGAATCTTGAGTGTGGCGGTGGTCTTAGGGTGTAGCCGCTCTCACTTACCTCTACACTCGATTGACCAAAGCGGTCTTTTATTCGACTACCAGCGGTTTGGCGGATACGCGACATCGCTCGTAATCAATTATTTATTTTTTTAATTTAAAGTTTTTAATTAAATTACTCATATATTAATAACCGCTTATTTATTAATTTAATTATTTATTTTCGTAGTCGATATACGAGCATTTTCCCACCATCGTTGGTCGGAAAGTGTTGGCTAGACGCATCGATCACATGCCACCAGCTGGGGGAACAAGAAGCTTTATAAAATAAAGTTGGTGGACTTTAATTAGGGAGCGGATCGATAACTTGCGGTGACGGATGTCATTCTCACCCTTATCATGACCACAGCGAGTGTTCCTTTGTCGAACATATCCGCATTTCGAGAGGTGGTTGATTTGGGGCGATGACGGTTCCCCACATGCCGCATGCAGCAGTGCGTTGGCGATTCGGGCATGTCTGAGCGATCCCTTCTCCACCCATTTCGGGTAATGCTCCATCTCCTGACAGATCATATGGGGGTTGGTGATGTATCAGATTCGGGCGCAGACTTTTGGCGGGGTGGTAGAGATGCACGACCTACCACGGCGAAGTCGCGATCCCGGTTACCTACCTTGGTACGAACGGGTAACGTGGTGCGTCTTACTCCGGTGCCAGAGCCACAGCCAAAGCCAGATCAGGAGCCATATCATCATCAGCCCGTTGTCCCTGAGACTTTAGAGGAGAGGGTGCAGAGAGCAGCTGACCCGGGATGCCCTAGATGTCGCCCGTTCACCTACTTCACGTCGTTATTTTCAGTCATTTTTAGACATTTTGGACCCATAGTTGTATTTGTACTCGTATTTTATGTTGGACATTTTATATATTTTGACGTATTGTTATTTAAATCGTAAATCGTTCGTATCGTATTTTAAAAATAAAACGCGTTTAAATCTTAATTTAATATATAAACTTTTTAAAAAAAATAAAAAATTTCAGAATTACCTCTAAAAAAGGTAATTCCGATTAAAAAAAAAAGGTATTTCGGATTTACCCTGTAAATCTGAAAATTTCGGATTTAGCTGTAGGTAGATAGATAGATTGTCACTTAGATTGCCATTTAAATCAACTAGAATGAAAAATGAGAGAAAGTAGAAAATAGACGAACTAAAAATAAGACAGACACTAAAGTTGTTGAGAGTTCTAAAGATGCTGTCAGCCTCGGTAAACAAACCATTGTCCCTTCTGCACGGCGTTGTGCTCTGCTCTGAACTCTGAGAATCACAATTAACAATCCAGCCACAACAACTTTGTAATCGAACAATGTGGTACAAAATTTGTAGGAGGAACTTCCAGCGCCGTTTATTCTCCACCACCATAACTCAAAGTAATGAAGATGCTCTCCATTTACTTCCCAAAATGCCACACTTCAATCACACTCCAACTCCCTATAAAGGACCTTCATCATCTGATCTCTTAAAGAGGAGAAAACAGTATCTTCCAACCTTAGTTGACCACTCTTATTCTCACCCAGTAATCTGTTTTTTTTTCTTGCTTTTTATTATATTCAGAATGTGTGTGTTCTTATAGTTTTTTTGTTTCTTATTTATTTACTTTAATTAAATGGTGGTAATGCATGGCAGTTGAATCTGGTGGAGGGTAAAATGCAATATGTGTATGATGAAAATGGTCGAAGATATCTTGATGCTTTTGGTGGAATTGCCACGGTGTCATGTGGTCATTGTCACCCTGATGTTGTTAAAGCAATTGTTAATCAGACTAAGCTTTTGCAGCATACTACTGTTCTTTATTTGAATCATGCTGTTGTTGATTTTGCTGAGGCTCTTGCTGCTAAAATGCCAGCACAGCTCAAGGTTTTATTTTTCCTATTTTTGTTATCTATTAGTGATTTGAAAGACTAAATTGGCTAACGAAAGACACATCGAATGATCAACTTCATTAACAAAAGACACATTTGATGATCAAATCAAACTGACTAACCATAGATATATTTGAGGATGTTTTTGTTATTTTGATCATTTTAGGACTACTCACACATTTGAGATCAAAATGATTATTTGCCCATAAATTTTTGTTTTGCAACTTTGTGTTTTACTAAAATGATGAAGAAATGTAAAACTTTTTAGGCTGTTTACTTCACAAATTCTGGGACAGAAGCCAACGAGCTTGCTTTGTTGATGGCCAGGTTGTATACTGGCTATCATGATGTAATTTCCATCAGAAATGGCTACCATGGAAATGCAACCTCAACAATGGGTGCCACTGCTCAGTATTTTCACAAGTTCAATGTTGTTCAGGTGCCACTTTTGCTACTGAATGTTATTGTTCTCCATGAAGCACCAATACGCACACGATATACTGATACGTAGAGATACCGATTTTAATTTAAAAAAATATTGAAAAGCACAAGTATTTGAAGTCTCAATATCGGTGTCCAACACAATACGTGTCGGACACCGAAAATGTCTTCAATTGGAAGTGACGCTGCTACAGATAATGTTCTTTTTTCAAATAATTGTTTAAATCTTCTGATACAGAATCAACTGACATGCATACAATCTTTGACATACATACACTCTTAACCTTGCTACTGTGGCAGTAGACAGGAAATCACCATGTCCTTAATCCAGATCCCTATAGAGGAGTATTTGGTTCAGATGGAAAAAAATATGCAAATGATGTTCAAGATATAATTGATTATGGAACTTGTGGTCATGTAGCTGGCTTTGTTGCTGAGGTCATTCAGGTAATTGTAATCCTATATGTCATTTATCAGTAAAACATGTAATTTGTCTCTCAAAATTGGATCTGGATACTGAGCAGTTGTGCATTCAGCGGATCTAATCCAATCTTGATCAGACAGTTTACAATTTTCAATTTAAAAAAAGATATAACACACATAGTTAAAATCAAAACCATAAGATTAAGATTTGATGGTTGAGATTTGCTGAATGCATGACTGCGCAAGATTGCGAGTACAAAGGATCCGGATCCCTCAAAATAGGGTGCATGTTATTTAGTGAAAGGTTTATGTTTGACAGGGAGTTGGTGGAGTGATAGAATTGGCTCCAGGTTACTTGCCTGCAGTTTATAGCATCATAAAAAAAGCAGGAGGTCTCTTCATAGCAGATGAGGTTCAAACTGGGTTTGGTAGAACTGGTAGTCATTTTTGGGGCTTTGAGGCACATGGAATTGTCCCTGATATTGTAACAATGGCAAAGGTAATACTTCTTTGCTCTATTGATGGTTTTTTGATACTATCTTTTAAGGAACTCAACAGGACTTCTAGTAATGACTTGGCAAATAAACACAGACACAACATTCATGTGAATCATGAATAGTACTCCCTCTTGACCTATTTATAAGTAACAAAAAATGCAATTTTAGGTTCATTGAATAACTGATGTATCTGGTCTAAACATGGTGATGTTAGGGAATTGGTAATGGTGCACCTATTGGAGCTGTGGTCACGACTCCGGAGATTGCGAAGGTGTTGAAAAACGCGTACTATTTTAGCACATTTGGAGGAAATCCTGTTTGTACTGCTGCTGGATTAGCTGTTTTGAATGTAATTGAGAAGGATAAACTTCAGAAAAATGCATTTGTTGTTGGATCTTATTTAAAGGAGCGTCTTAATTCACTAATGAAAAAGCATGAGAGTAAGCTTCTTTTCTCTTCTCATTTTCATTGATATAATTAAGCTAGCATATTTATAAATTATGATTACTTACATGTTTTGTGTGTTAGTAATTGGAGATGTAAGGGGAAAGGGAATGTTGCTTGGAATTGAGCTTGTGAAAGATCGAAAGTTGAAAATTCCTGCCAAAGATGAAACTTTGCATATCCTTGAACAAATGAAAGGTCTTGTTCTCTCTAATTAGTTTATAAGATTTGTGTATCAAGCAAATCTACGTAAAGATCGACACTTCTGATTGAATGCATGTCTAGTGCTTGACACGTGACAGTGTGATTTACATTCAATCACTTCTATTTTTTTCAAATTGTTATCAGTGTTTATGTGTAAGTGTTGTGTCTAGTATATGTTCGATTCAAATGATTTAACATTGTCACCCAATTTTTCAGTTAACATTAAGGTTGTTATTTTTTTTTCAGATATGGGAGTGTTAGTAGGGAAAGGTGGTTTTCATGGAAATGTTTTAAGGATTACACCTCCACTTTGCTTCACTAAGGAAGATGCAGGTCGATTATTATCACCTATTCTTTTTTGTTTTATTTTGAATATTTTTTTGTTGCTTATTCTGACTATTTTGTCCCTGATTGTAGATTTTCTTGTGGACGTGATGGAATATACTATGTCAAAGATGTGAAGCCTATGCAGTATATTTTGTTTTATTACATTTACAGCCTATGCAGTACTTTTAGACAATAACCATTTGTCAACTCTGATTCCATGAAGGACCTATATAAAATTTCATGTAAGCCTAATGTAAAAGCGAAATTCATATTTGTACTTTTGGGTGTTTCCCCACCATTTAATATAAGGCATGGTCTGACCAACCTAACATTCTAATGTAATACTAAAATTCATAGTAGTACTTTTGGGGAAGGCCAGCATAGGATCATGACTTAACACATCATTATAGAAATAAAGGTTAATGTTGAGCTTCCCCAACGCCTTGAAGAACACCTCAATCGAACATTCGTAACTCAAGTTATGGCAAAAACAATATGCAGAAATTTAACAACTAGACACCTAGCGACCAAGGTTGGTCAACCCATGATTTCACACGGAAAGGAAGTTGTAAAATAATGCAGTGTTGGTCGCTTAGCGATGAGCTTGGGTTGCTGCGACCCATGCACGCTTTTAAGTATAATTGACTAAACGACTACCTAGCTACCAAGCCAGGGCAATTCATGAACAATAGCAACCTAGCTAGTGCAAATAAAATATTTGCTTGTGTCCATTATCAAAGGCTAAGCCTCCAAACTTGGCATTAGTCGAAAGGAAACAAGAGTAGCAAGATAGGTGTTAGACATTGCGTAAAAAGGCTACCGTGGGGAATGATTTGGTTCTCAAGGAAGAGTTTACTCTCCTCTATGATAGAGGTGGAAGTAAGGAAGGAAGGTGATAGAATCTTGGATTTCCAGAAGTACAGTGAGTTGATAAGACTCCTCAAAGAGCCTTGGGGTAGGAGATCAACTAAGGGATCTATCAGAGTTTTCGTTAAGACCATAGTTATGGGATTGGTTTTGGCTATCAGAGGAAGACATTTTGACAAGAAAGAATGGAGTTAAGGAAAGGAGAGATTAAGTAGAAAGCGAGTATTTAACAAAGAAGCAGCAATATAATAGACTACAAAGAAAGTGAAAGTAGCCAAAGGTGGGTGAAAGGTGTCGTACTAATTTTTTACCGGGTTAACGTAAAAGGGACAATTGTTTAAACCATAAAATATTATGTCCTAGTCAAGAGAAAAGTCAGTTCAACTAAAGCGCTAATAGAATGAGCAAAAGAGTCGAGCAGCATTCGAGCCGAAGGGAGGTTAGCCAATTCAAAGGCTGGATAAGGATTACAATGAAGAGCACGTGGATGAATTAAAATGAAGCTAAGGCGTTGACTCATGGGGAAAATACGCTTGTTGGAGTTGTGCACAAAGGATGAAGAAGTTGTTCCTACAATTTTGGCAAAGGAGAAAAGCACACTTAAGAGACGTTGGAAGCAGTTAGTGGCGAGAAACATGGAACATGGCATGGGGAATTTCTAACCAAATAGCTGCTAGAAGTAGCATAGTTTATTTTTATCCATAAGATTGTGGCAAATAGAAACTAAGCTATTGTTGTACCCAATGGGAGCCACATACAAGTGAGGGGTTCAATTGAACCTCCGAAAAAGAAAAATGTTGCTTACAACCCTATATAATTTTTTTTTTACCCCTTGAAAAGTTTAGTTTACACTAGTAGTCAAATTTTGCACCCAAAGACCTAACACTCCACTTAATTTGTACTAGTAGTCCCAATATATATGTGATATATTTGACATATCTATGATATTTGGAAAAACAACTATTGAAACAAGAGAGTATACCAAATTCAACAATTTCAAAATATGAAATATATTTAAATTGTTTTTAATTATATTTTTAGCAATGTACCTATAGATAAAACTTATAAATATTTTAAATACACATCAAAACTAATACACAAGTTATTTTCAAGCAAATTTTACTTATTTTAGTGTTTTCTTTATGCTTTCTAGTTCAATAGAATCAAACATTTCATTGCCTCACTCAACACTTAAAATTAAAAGTGATGTTACGATAACACTTTCTGCAGAAAGCATTAATGTTACATCCAAAGAGCGCTGTCCCTCAGAAAGTGTTATTGGGTGTGACACACTCACATAACATTTTAACAGAATCAATTATAAACATTATTAAAAACGAAAATCAGTATAATCATAAGAAAGTTCAACTAAACACTATCATATTTTTACATTGCTTTTGAGAACATATGTTAAAACTAATTGAACAGATTAAAGTGGATCGTATAAGTAGGAATCCAACTACATCCTATGAGTATGAATATAGCTCACAAGAAAATCGGAAACATAAACATTATTATCGATGACAGTCAGAAAACATCATCGGTAAAAAGAATGACAATAATAATGCATCTGATTTCTGTCATCTCATGAAAGGAACTAATCCCCTCATCTCGGTTCCATTCCCATTGCATAGGAAGTAAATTTTCTTCCAATTCTCTTACGAGAATGCTTCACGACGAATAAGCCTTTGTCTCGATACAAAATGTCAAAAATGAAACATAAGACACTCAAGAATCAAATACAACTCACAAAAGACCCAACTATATGAAATTCATTTGCATATTATTGACCAACTAGTTTATCGGCTATGAACTACCATATATAAGTTCATCCACTATTAGCTAGCTCATTTATATTGACCACTATTAATTAGTGTCGATAACTAGTTTTTGCTAAACAGGGCCTAGATAGCTTAATTCTTTAACTATAAGCCACGGATTGTAAATACCGGTTACCATAGTAAAAAAATGGCCAGATGCTAGAGACAACTGAGTTAGTAGACATGTAATCAAGATGTGAATGAGAAAATTACTTATGCTCCAATTTTAGAAAAGGCTATAATAACAAGTCACTTATCTATCAATCACTTGTCACGAACCGCTTAAATAGCTAGTATGTATCTGCTTGACGAAATTATTGATGTAGACTAGATATAGGAAATGTCCAAGTCCAACCATGATACACTTCAATAGGAAAAATTAGCGTATATAAAACTAGGCAAATTATTTTATTTTGATTAATTTATTGACAGATTGTTGCTTTTCTATCTACTATATACTATAAATCATTCTCGCGATCTGTCGTAACTATGTTATCAACTGCAAGCCTAGAGACAAATAAAAGATACCTTAAATAATAATGACAAACAGCCTCAGCTTCATCTAAACCGTATCGAGGAAACAAAACACGAGCATCTTCTCGGAACATCCGGTAAGTCTTTACTGAAGCTTTCCTATCTGGCAGAGAATGAGAAAAAGCACCAACCATCATGTCATCATGCTTCATTGACCTAAAAGCATTCACCTGCAACAGTAAGAAGGAAGCATCTAATCAATTCACAAAAGTCAAACCATTGGTCTTAGTAATATTATGAAAGAAAACATAAAATCCAAGGATTAAAGCTCTCTTTGCCAATCAAAGATTCCCAAAGAAGTAAGTTTACAAAGAACAAGAGAATAATGCACCAAAATGTAACATATTTCCAAAGAAAGAAAATTTTACCCATAAAAAATGTAGTTGATGATGTTACAAACATAAAGAAGGAATGTACCAACCATTGTAAGTTCTCTAGCATGTATTGGCGACAAGAACGAATTGTGACAGTTCCTCGAACTCATCGAATGTAAACCAGCTTATTATAATCGAGACAGAAACAACAAAGAAATGAGTCAAATACAAAATAGCATAACCAAATTCAATTTCAAAGAATGAACAACATTTTAACATTGAGGAATATGTTTCTCACTTGATCAATTGCAATAAGAACAGGCATGTCTTTAACAAGTGATAACTCTTTCCTCAAACGAACTACCAACCCCACAAATGCATGTGTTTGTTCAATGCCGCCTTCACCAACTCATATAACATTGTACCTCGTGAATCGCCAAGGAATCGGCATCTTTCAACCATCCAACACCAGCACCCTCACCTAATGGGACTGGATCAAATATTTGGCACGGAAGTTGCTTTAGGTAGGATTCATTATACTTCAAAAAATCCTGGAATCAAATGACCCATAATATTCATAATAACTCGGTAATGAGTCAAGGAAGCCAATAAACACACACTAGTGATATTCATAATCATCGAGAATATGCAAAAACACACCAAGTAAACAATCATAATCAAAAGATAAACAAATAAGTATTGCAACAAATTTTTCCTTTTTCTAATCTAATTTTAAATTTTTTATTAAGCATCTACCTGCCTAGCGACTTACATATGGAGGTTTTACACTAATATAGTTCACAACAATTTTACATGACATGAACTGAGATAACCAAATGCTAGCTGCCATAACCAACATAATTATCCAGTGATAATTTATTCCCTCCTCTAACCTGCATATTCATGACATCATACAGGATGTCCACAAAATCATAGGACACATTCTCTCTAAAAATACAAAGCAGAAAATAAGTGGGAGGAAAACAAATGAGAAAAAGTGAGATGACAGAAAAAGCGTATTCATTCTTATTCACTACAATAAATATGCTAAACATAAACACATCTCTCAAAATTGACATCAAATTTCTCATAGTCAAACTGCTAGGTCCATCAGATTAGATGAATAAAAAGTGCTATGTACTAACATCGATATTGATGTATGGGATCCAAACTTAGTTACCGCTCGTACTAACCCCGAATCTACCGTTGATATTGATGTATGGGAATTAAAGCAATATACAACTTATACAATTATCGGCTACTTACTAGCTAGGTTGGATCGGGTGAGTAGGTTCTGTGGTTGGTACGAAGCGGTAACTAGCTTTATTGTTTTGTTGATCCATCAATAATCAAGCTTAAAAAGTGCGGAAATCAAGCTTAAAAATTTGAGTGTAACGCGAGGTAAAATGGTGAATTTGTAGCCACACCTAAACAGATTGATTATCTCTATGAAACACTTTTGAACAATCTCTTGCACACCTTGTGACAATCATCACAAGTTACCAAAACATGTTAGATGTTTTGGTGAGTGACCACCTTCCGCTTACCCTCAATCCTATAATTTCAAGCATTTTGTAAATGTCTGAAGAACATTCATGCTCTCTGTCCCCTGCAACAAAGCGATGAACTCTACCCTCTACTTCAACCAAGCTCCAACCCGCAACTTTATTAGCAACTCTCTCAATCATTAACCTACGAACTCTAACTACATCTTCCCATTTTCTTGCTTTTGCATAGATTCCACTAATCGCACATAATGCCCATCATGTGTTGGATCCAACTGTATCAACTTATTACCAATCTTTTCACCCATTTCCATAAATCCATGAATCTTACAAGCATCAAGTAGTGTTGCCCACAGTACAGGATCCGGTTCAACCTTCATCGTTTCGATCAACTGAATCGCTTCATCTATTAATCCGGCACGAGCAAGGAGATCAACCATGCACCCATAGTGCTCCATCTCTCGGTTGAATACCATAACCATCCACCATTAACTTGAAGTAATATCTACCTTCACTAACTGCACTAAAATTTACTACAAGCATTTAGAAGTCCAACAAAAGTCACATTCAACGGACAAAAACCTCACTTATGAAATCCTGAAAGAGTGCAAGAGCTTCCTTTGCACAATCATGTGAAGCCAAACCACAAATCATAACATTCCAAGTCCATATATCCTTCTTCAACATACCATCAAACAAGTTTCTAGACTCTTCAATGCAACCACACTTTGTATACATATCAACAAGAGCGATTCCGATATTAATGCTTATTGGAAACCTCAAAGATTCAATAGTGGAATGAATAAACCTTCCACACCCTAACAAACCCAACCGAAAGCGTTCCGATATAACACAAGAACAAAAATTGCTTCATTAGGTCTAATCCCTTTCTTCCTCATTAATCTAAAACACTCCAACCCATCTTCCAAAGCTCCATTTTGAACATATCCCATTATCATAGTACTCCAAGAAACAACATCTCTTTCAGGCATTTCATCAAACAACTTCACCGCATCACAAACATTTTCATTTCTCACCAAACAAGCCAACATGGAGTTCCAAGTCACCACATCTCGACAAAGGGTATCTTCCTCAAACACCTTTTTGGAAAATTCAACGCTAGAAGTACACTCACAAGATAAATGAATCAGTAGCATTTTTAACAAACACGTGGCGTGCATAACCGAGTTTAATGATATGAACATGAACTGAACCCCCGAGGTTAAAATTCCCAACGCTGAAGCTCCTTTGGTACACGCATTAAGGAGGAACGTGAAGGTGTGTTGATTGGGATTGAGGAAACGACGTCGTATGGAGGAGTAAAGAACGAGGGAATTGGAAGGCGTTTGAAATCACGTACTTACCCCGGGCTTGCCCCGAATCCACTAAAAAAATAGGTAATGTTGGCGAATCTTCTGATTCTCGAGTTTCAATTCGACAAGTACCAACAGGCCGAAAAAGACGAAAAAAAGTTTAAACTCAAGCCAGATAGAAGAAGAGACATGATAATTCACCGGCTTATTATTCTTAAAGACTCTAGCTTTCAAAAGAATAGCCCATTGCAGATTGGTAGAGATAAAGTTCCAACCGAGCTTAAGCATACCAACATTATTAATAGCTTTGATAGACCGCAGACCCAAACCACCTTCTTGATAGCGCTTGCACACCTTACTCCAGGCCACAGTAACAAATTTCTGATTGTTAATGTCACCAGACCAAACAAAGTTTCTGATCCAGGTATCCATAGTATTAAGAAGACTAGCAGGCCAAACATAAATACGAAAACTATAAACCATCATGCTGAGAATCACAGAATTTACAAGTTGAACTCTTCCCATGATAGATAAAAGGGAGCCTTTCCAAGAGGAAAGTCTAGCCTTTATTCTATCATCAATAGGTAATAAATGAATTTTCCTAGGCTTTCCTTTAAAGAGCGGAACTCCCAGATAATTAAAAGGGAGTGAACCTTGCGAAAAACCAAGAGAAGCCGAAATTGCCGTGATACGGAGAGGGGAGAGATTGCCAGTATAAAATTTAGATTTCTCCTTACTAATCACCTGGCCAGAAGCTTGCTCATAAGTGGCGAAAAGATCCAACAAGCTAGTCAAACTCTTTTTAGAGGCCCGACAAAAGATCATAATATCATCCGCATATAAAACATGACTAGGCATATGAAAACCTCTGGGACCCACCGTAAGCTGAAGCTTACCGTCATCAACAAGCTTAGAAATACCTCTACTAAGAACATCTTCAGCCAAACAGAAAAGAAGAGGAGACAAAGGATCACCTTGTCTAACACCCCTCTTACAGCCAAAGAAACCAACAGGAGATCCGTTAATAGAGAAAGAGAGCTTTGCTGAATGCATAATAGTATTAATCCAAGAGCAGAATTTATTGTTGAAACCAAAAGCGGCCAGCACATGAAGTAAAAAGTTTCAATCTAAAGTGTCAAAAGCTTTTTTGATGTCAATTTTCATGGCAAGTTGACCACCATAAGCCTTTTTCTGAAGCAAGTTAATAGACTCAGATGCAGTGCAAATACAATCAGAAATATTTCTACCTTTTACAAACCCCCTTTGATGTTCTGAGATAATATTAGGAGCAACAAGAGCAAGTCTATCTCGCTATAACCTTAGTGATAATTTTAAATTTAAAATTAGCTAGAGCTATAGGTCTATACTTGCTCAACTCTATCAGCCCCCTCAACTTTAGGAATCAGAGCAACATTATTAGAGTTGAAGTTAGGAAGCATCCAACCATGTTGAAAAAATTGAAAGACAAAATTCTAAACATCTTGAGCAACAATATCCAGTAGTGTTGGAAGAAGAAACCCCCCAAACCCATCAGGACCAGGGGCACCATCCCCATTAAAAGAGAAAACAAGTTTTTGACCTCATCCATAGAGGAAGATCGGTGAGCATATCATTATCCTCGCTGGAAACTAAAGAAGGGATGACGTTACAACAAGCCCATTATTACGACAATCATTGTTAACGGCGAACAAATTACGATAATAGCTCAAAATGTGGTTCTCAATCTCCACGACGTCAGAAAGAATATTATCCCCATTCTTGAAAACAGAGATTCTATATTTTTAATCTTGGTTGAGCCCATATAACATAACCGTTGGTTAGTTAATATCTACAAGAAAATTTCACAGCCATTTTTTTAAACCAATAGTACACACATCCATTTTTTTGTGAACTATCTTGCCCTCATTAATGTTAAAGAGTGGTTTTATCAAAGTTTTTATGAATTAAGTTTCTCACATTCTAAATAACCACCCCGCATTAGTGCGTATCTTCGCAAATATATCATATATAAACACAACCTCGTTAACATAAAATTTTCATTCTATGTTTGGTTGTAAATTATCAATTCGTATCAACCACTAACTTTGCAATACATAATTTTTTTAACATTTTTACAGAACTCCTTATAACTACGTCCAGTGCATCGCACATGTGTACGTCCTAGTAATTATTATAATAGTACAAGTGTAGTTTGGAGCTTTTTTTACTGTGTTATTGGTGTGCAATATCCTCTACTTTGTCAGTGACTACTATACGATGAAAACTCCGATTAACCACGATATACGACTTTGTCGATCAGTGTGGTTCTTTTCACTTAATGAAGATTTTTGCCACATCCAAGACTCGAACTTAATCCAAACCCAATTATCAATTGGACCAAGCCTTGTTGGTACTGATGTTTGGAATTTAATCCTACAACCCAATTAAAAGTTAAGTTTCATCTATAAGCTAAATGCCTAAATTTTTATAGTAAAAAAACCAATGAAAGGAATTTAACTCTACATGTAAACTAAGTCAGGTTTCATCTGGCCAAGGATCCAGAATTCAATCTAAGTCGGAGCTGAAAAGTTTAACATAATAAAATGGTTTAATTGCATTTTTAGCATCCAAAATGTTTTTTTTTTATAAAGGAAAACTTATATCATTTCATTCATAATCACAACGGAAATACAAGTCGGACTACAATCATAGACTTGGGAGCTAGCAAAATCCCTTAATGCTCGAGCTAAGTACGAGCAACGAAGTTAGCTTGCCTCCGGATGAAACTAACCGCGTAGTTTTGTGTCACAGATAATATGTTCTTACAAGTTCTCAGAATTGAGCCAAATTCTGTAACAGAATTACACACGCCTCTGATGCCATCTAACACTGCCTTGCAATCTAGCTCGATGGTAACTCTTTGGACGTCTAATTCTTGAAGCCATTTGACTGCTAACAATAATCCCAATGCCTCTGCCTCATGTGGTTGTGGAGCCCCATAAAACCAATCAGATCTCGCTTTGACGAACAAGCCATCACTATCCTGGATACAAATACCAATACCAAACATGTTATCATCAAACATAGCTGCGTCGACGTTGCATTTCATGGACCCTTCTGCTGGCCAAACCCACACATCAGTTGTAGTAATATTGTGCGCTGCAGCAGTTCGCACACGCTATTGTCCCTGCATAGAGGCTGGACGTCGCGCCTGCTGCCAGAATGTTTTATTTTAACAAAATTGCATTCTTTTATTTTGGCGATTTGGGTCTCTCAAATTTGCATTCTTTTTCTGATTGCAACGAAATGCTTGACAGGTTTGGTTTAGAAGGTGGTTGAGATAGGTAGTTTTAATTGATGGGATTTATTAACTAACTATTAATTATTATAAAGATGGCTTGTGAAGACATATCACATTGTCATAAAGATGCCAACCGAGAGGCCCAAAGGTTTTTTTACCACTCTATCACTTACTCCCACCGTATCAAATTAATAGTAGTTTTAGTTAAAGTAAAAAAAATTAAATTAATTGTCACTTTGTCATTCCAATACAAAATTAATTAAATATTGTAAATTTTACACTCATTAATTGTTGTAATTTTTCACTAACCAAAGACAATACTAACAACATGCATTTATTAATTAATGAGGTTAATCTAGTAAAACTATAATGTTACTTAATCAATTTATCGTTTTTCTTAATCTTTGTGCCGGAACCTTATACGACTATTAATTTGAAACGAAGGAAGTATTATATAAAAGCGTGACAACGAATGATAGCGTTGAAGGCGAAAACGGATGGGTAAGAAAATGAGTTGAAAATGGAGAGGGAATAGTTAAGTGGGAAGGGAAGAAATGAAGAGAGAGAAAGTAGAGAGAGAAGGTGAAGGGTGTGGCGGGTATGGCCTGAAATGACGAAGCGTGCATGCGTTTGTTTAATGTGGTGTAGTGAAGGTTTTGGTGGGAGAGAAGATAATATAAGCGTTGTTGAAGATTGTGGGTTTGGAATGTGACCCCTTGTTTGAAGAAGATCCAAAAAGCTTTGACGAACAAGCAAAGACGTTCGCATAGAGTCTTGAAACTCCTTTACCATACCCACCGGCAACCCTTCAGGTAAAACCGCGTTCAATGCCTCCTTCCTAGAAAACCAAAGCAACCCCAGAAACAAAACAAAAAATCCAAAAAACAAAAAAAAAAGGTCAAAAATCAACGCAGACAAGGTGTTCGAGAAAATGCCAAATTGGAAAACGAAAAACTGTAAGAATAAGAATGTCTGTATGTTTACGTGAGCTTGAAGTAGGTACAGGAGTCTCTACTACTGAGTTGAGAGAGTGAAGTGGCGGAGGTAAAGAGAGGGCGGCCGTCGGGACCGACATCGAGAGAAGGGTCTTTTTCATCGGCGGCAAGGCGGCGGAGACGATCTTGTTCGTCGAAGAAGATGTCGGCGGAGGGTTTAGGAGTGGAAGTGGGAGCGGGCTTTGGAGCTCTAAAAGAGTAACTGAAGGATGAGATTGTTGTGGTGAGTCTGTGGCGCCATGAATGATGTCTTGCTGCGATTCTTGTAACGTTCCGCAACATTTCCTTTGCCTTCTGTATTCTCTGAGTGAATCAGAGATGTGAGATTTTGAGTGTTGGTTGTGGAAGCAAAGAGAAGCTGATTGAGAACTGAGAACTGAGAACTGCGGACTGAGAAGAAGAGAAAGACATTCTTATTGCTAACTTGAAGAGACCTCTAATCAAGCTCAACCTAACCCATTTCACCATTTGTGAAGCTCAAGCTCCATTTTGGTCAAACTTGAGTTGTATTTGTTTGTAAGTGGATTTAGTAGGTCCAAGGTTCAATTAGAAGCTGAATACTGAAGTTAAGTTGTTGATTGAGAGCAAGTTTGAGGTGATTCAGTTGCTGGTTTCGAGTTAGAATAGGTTGGGTTCGATTGGGAGGCATTTGAGCGAGTTCGTAGCAACTTCGGATATTTTCGGTCGAGCTTTGTAAAGTTTCGGTGTTTCGTGATTTTTATCACGCTAGGTGAGTTTTACTCACCTTTTGAAACCTTGAATTTTGAATTTGAAATGATAATGTTTTTATATTATCATTTTTTGTCTCTGGTTTTAGGGTTTTTGGCACATAATGCAATAGTTGCTCTATTTATGTTTAATTTCCGTAATTTTTAGAAAATAAAACAATGTTGGAATTCATGGATCTTTTCTCATTTCTTTAACTCTTAGGAAGTTTGAATAACGCTTGGGATACTCAAGAACCCATTCGCCCCATTCTCCAACTGGATCTTTGCGATTTCTTTGAAAATTTACTTTCTTTGCTCTTTATAGTATTTAAGTTACGATAATTATTAAAAGTAATCGTTTGAGATATTGAAACGATGTTTATGTCTGAAGCACCGGATCCATACTTTTTAAATTGTGTTATCTCGTAGAGTTTATGCTAACCGTCCTTTTCTATTTTAAATGCTCAAGGTCTTTGGTCTGCGTGATGTGTTTTCAATATATTTTTGGATTTTATAATGTTATTATTGACTTGTACGAATTAAATTCCTTAGTTTTTTATTTGAAAAACACTATTGCAGTATTTAACTCATTATTACCCGGATACTGCAACAGTATATCAATATATGCATAATTATGGTTCTTTATTTTAATTGATTACATACCGTATTTATTGAAATGTATATAAATCAAAGAGTTTTCACTCACCCCTCATTGTTTTATAGCACTAGTGAAAATCATGATTCAGAAACCTTTGAATGTTGTTGTTTGTTTTCAGGTTGTGTTGATATGGATTCTACAGCACAGACATACCAACATCGCTCTCTTTCAATCAAATTATGGCCTCCTAGCCAGAGTACTAGGTTAATGCTTGTGGAGCGAATGACCAAGAATCTTTTGACTCCGTCCATTTTCTCTAGAAAGTATGGACTGCTCAGCAAAGAAGAGGTTGAGGAAGATGCAAAGAAAATTGAGGATGTAGCTTTTGGGACTGCAACCCAACACTTTGAAAAGGAGCCTGATGGTGATGGGAGTTCTGCTGTGCAAATTTATGCCAAGGAGTCAAGTAAGCTCATGTTGGAGGTTTTGAAAAGGTTGATGCAACTACTCAAACTGTATTTGACATATCTGGGGGCCGCAGAGCTTTTATTGATGGGGAGGAAGCTGCAGAACTTTTGGAACCATTGAGGGGTCCAAACTCTTATACTAAGATATGTTTCAGCAATAGAAGTTTTGGTTTGGGTGCGGCTGGTGTTGTTGAACCCATCTTATTATCAATCAAAGATCAATTGAAAGAGGTAGATTTGTCGGATTTTATTGCTGGAAGACCAGAAGCAGAAGCTCTCAAAGTGATGACCATATTTTCTTCTGCGCTAGAAGGTTCTGTTTTAAGATCTCTGAACTTGTCAAATAATGCCATGGGTGAAAAGGGGGTTAGGGCATTTAGGTCGCTCCTAAAATCTCAAAACAACTTGGAGGAGCTTTATTTGATGAATGATGGTATATCAGAGGAAGCTGCAAAAGCAGTTGCTGAATTGATTCCTTCCACTGAGAAGCTTAAGGTTCTTCATTTCCATAATAACATGACTGGAGATGAAGGAGCATTTGCTATAGCTGAACTTGTGAAACGTTCCCTAGCTTTAGAAGATTTTCGGTGTTCATCTACCAGAGTTGGCTCTGATGGTGGAATTGCTCTTGCTGAAGCGCTTGGTGCTTGCTCACACTTGAAGAAGGTTGATTTGCGTGACAACATGTTTGGTGTGGAAGCTGGAGTTGCTTTAAGTAAAGTTATACCTGTGTTTGTTGATCTTACAGAGATATACCTTAGCTATTTGAATTTGGAGGATGATGGTGCAGAAGCGCTTGCTAATGCACTCAAAGAATCTGCACCTTCACTGGAAATTTTGGATATGGTTGGGAATGACATTACTGCAAAAGCTGCTGTTTCTGTGGCTGCATGTATATCATCAAAACAGTTCCTCACTAAGTTAAATTTAGCTG
Source organism: Oxytropis ochrocephala (assembly GCA_020916435.1). NCBI lineage: Eukaryota > Viridiplantae > Streptophyta > Magnoliopsida > Fabales > Fabaceae > Oxytropis > Oxytropis ochrocephala. Next base: position 43,595,561 of record CM037089.1, read on the forward strand.
AGAATGAACTGAAGGACGATGGTGCAGTTTTAATCAGTAAGGCACTGGAAGGAGGCCATGGCCAATTAAATGAGGTTGATCTGAGCACAAACTCAATCACATGGTCAGGAGCTAGGGTGTTGGCTGAAGCTGTTGTTCAGAAGCCTGGATTCAAGTTGCTAAATATTAATGCTAATTTTATTTCAGATGAAGGGATTGATGAGTTGAAGAGCATATTTGAAAACTCACCTGATATGCTGGGCCCTTTGGATGAGAATGACCCTGAAGGAGAGGACATTGATGAAGAGGCTGAAGAAGATGCTGATAATGATGAATTGGAATCAAAACTGAAGGGCCTTGAGATTTAGAAAGATTTATAGGACTCAGGCATGCAACTCCTACTTTAGATTAATATGTAGGCTCAGCGGTCGTGAATCCTTCAACCACTAAGCAAAATAATTGTGGCAAGAACTAGAAGATATTCGGTTCATTCACGCGCCTCTTCGCTTTGAAGCTGCCAGGAGCCGCTCTTTGCCATGCCACCTTTTTGGGCATTGGCGATCACTCCCCGCCCTCGTCAGCCTCGGATGTCACATGCCCACCAGCTTTCGCTTGGTTCGTCCCCGAACCACACCGTACTGAGAGAGGTCTGCTGCTCTGATACCATTTGTAACATCCTGCATCGCTTAGAATCGCTGATCGCCTCTACGAAACCAACACGAGTCTTTTCAGCATGTTTTGCCCTTACTTGCATGATTTCCGGAAAACTTCCCAGAAGGTCACCCATCCCACTATTACTCCAAGCCAAGCACGCTTAAATATGGAGTTCTTATGGGATGGGCTCCCGAAAAGAAGATGCATCTTGTTGGTATAGGTAGTCCAAATCAATTCTTTTAAGCCTTCCTTCAACTATCATTTGGAATGGTTTAGTTTTGTTGGAATGGTTTAGTTCTGTTGACTTGCGATGCCAATAATAATAGATAAAATTACACCAGGAGTCCTTTAAGTTATTTAATTGTAACAAGTTGGTCCTTTAAGTTATTTTCGTACCACTTAGGTCCTTTAAGTTACATAATGTGTACACTGTTAGTCCTTTTTTCGTTTTTTGTTACAAAAAAGCTCAATTCACACTAACAGAGCTGACGTGACCGTGACAGAGGCTACCTATCATCTATCTTACAAGAATTTGGTCAAACTGGTACATGAAGGTAGTCATAAGTGATACAATTGTTACAAGACAAATGATATGTAGGTTCCGTCACAGCTACGTCTGCTCTGTTAGTGCGAATTGAATTTTTTTGTAATGAAAAAAATGATTAATGGTGTATAGATTATGTAACTTAAGGGACCTAAGTAGTACAAAAAAAAGTTAAAGGGCCAATTGTTACAATTACATAACTTAAACAACCATTTTTTTGATAAAAACTTAAACGACCCTGGCGTAATTTTGTCATAATAATATGGGTGGTGAAAAATATAACTACAGATTTATCACATTTAGATAGTTCAGTAGTTGAAAAAATATAACTACGGATTTATCACATTTAGATAATTCCTTAGGTGAAAAATATAATTAAGGATTTATCTCAACTAGAGAAAATTCCATAGTTAAAAACTATAACTGTGAATTTATCGCATTTAGATAATTTCATAGTTGAAAAAATAACTACGGAGTTATCTCAACTAGATAAATCTAGAAAATGTCAAATTATAGTGATCTTGAGTAATTTTTAGTAAAAATGAAAGGGGTATTTTTGTATTAAATGAAATTAGGGGAGTATGGTGCCTAATGTGGGTTTAAAATTAAAAAAAAAAAATTACTAAATTCATGCAAAAAAAAAAATTAACAAAAAATGCATGTAGCCACAATCATGGTTTCAAATTGCGGTCTGCAATACACATTGTAGCTGCAATATTGCTGTTGCAGTGGTTGTCGCATCGACATCGCACTGTATGGGAGCCACATACAAGTGAGGGGGTTCAATTGAACCCTCCGAAAAAAGAAAAATGTTGCTTACAACCCTATATAATTTTTTTTAACCCCTTGAAAAGTTTAGTTTACACTAGTAGTCAAATTTTGCACCCAAAGACCTAACACTCCACTTAATTTGTACTAGTAGTCCCAATATATATGTGATATATTTGACATATCTATGATATTTGGAAAAACAACTATTGAAACTCTACTAAAGAGAGTATACCAAATTCAACAAATTCAAAATATGAAATATATTTAAATTGTTTTTAATTATATTTTTAGAGATGTACCTACAGATAAAACTTATAAATATTTTAAATACACATCAAAACTAATACACAAGTTATTTTCAAGCAAATTTTACTTATTTTAGTGTTTTCTTTATGCTTTCTAGTTCAATAGAATCAAACATTTCATTGCCTCACTCAACACTTAAAATTAAAAGTGATGTTACGATAACACTTTCTAGAGAAAGCATTAATGTTACATCCAAAGAGCGCTGTCCCTGTAAAGTGTTATTGGAGTGACACACAACTCACATAACATTTTAACAGAATCAATTATAAACATTATTAAAAACGAAAATCAGTATAATCATAAGAAAGTTCAACTAAACACTATCATATTTTTACATTGCTTTTGAGAACTTATGTTAAAACTAATTGAACAGATTAAAGTGGATCGTACAAGTAGGAATCCAACTACATCCTATGAGTATGAATATAGCTCACAAGAAAATCGGAAACATAAACATTATTATCGATGACAGTCAGAAAACATCATTGGTAAAAAGAATGACAATAATAATGCATCTGATTTCTGTCATCTCATGAAAGGAACTAATCCCCTCATCTCGGTTCCATTCCCATTGCATAGGAAGTAAATTTTCTTCCAATTCTCTTCTGAGAATGCTTCACGACGAATAAGCCTTTGTCTGATACAAAATGTCAAAAAATGAAACATAAGACACTCAAGAATCTGAAATACAACTGTCAAAAGACCCAGCTATGAAATTCATTTGCATATTATTGACCAACTAGTTTATCGGCTATGAACTACCATATATAAGTTCATCCACTATTAATTAGCTTTCATTTATATTGACCACTATTAATTAGTGTCGATAACTAGTTTTTGCTAAACAGGCCTAGATAGCTTAATTCTTTAACTATAAGCCACGGATGGTAAATCTTTGGTTACCATAGTAAAAAAATGGCCAGGATGCTAGAGACAAGCGAGTTAGTAGACATGTAATCAAGATGTGAATGAGAAAATTACTTATGCTCCAATTTTAGAAAAGGCTATAATAACAAGTCACTTATCTATCAATCACTTGCTGCTGAACCAGTTAAATAGCTAGTATGTATCTGTTTGACGAAATTATTGATGTAGAATAGATAGGAAATGTCCAAGTCCAACCATGATACACTTCAATAGGAAAAATTAGCAGATATAAAACTAGGCAAATTATTTTATTTTGATTAATTTATTAATGACAGATGGTTGCTTTTCTATCTACTATATACTATAAACTCATTACTGCAAAGATCACGTAACTTGATGTTATCAACTGGCAAGCCTAGAGACAAAGACATAAAGATACCTTAAATAATAATGACAAACAAATTTCACTTCATCTAAACCGTATCGAGGAAACAAAACACGAGCATCTTCTCGAACATCCGGTAAGTCTTTACGAAGCTTTCCTACTGCTGTAGAATGAGAAAAAGCACCAACCATCATGTCATCATGCTTCATTGACCTAAAAGCATTCACCCAATGATGAAAGGAAGCATCCGATCAATTGCACAAAAGTCAAACCATTGGTCTTAGTAATATTATGAAAGAAAACATAAAATCCAAGGATTAAAGCTCTCTTTGCCAATCAAGATTCCCAAAGAAGTAAGTTTACAAACAACAAGAGAATAATGCACCAAAATGTAACATATTTCCAAAGAAAAAAATTTTACCCATAAAAAAATGTAGTTGATGATGTTTCTCAAACATAAAGAAGGAATGTACCAACCATTGTAAGTTCTCTAGCATGTATTGGCGACAAGAACGAATTGTGATGAGTTCCTCGAACTCATCAATGTAAACCGGTTATTATCATCGAGACAGAAACAACAAAGAAATGAGTCAAATACAAAATAGCATAACCAAATTCAATTTCAAAGAATGAACAACATTTTAACATTGAGGAATATGTTTCTCACTTGATCAATTGCAATAAGAATGGCATGTCTTTAACAAGTGATAACTCTTTCCTCAAACGAACTACCAACCCCACAAATGCATGTGTTTGTTCAATGCCGCCTTCACCAACTCATATAACATTGTACCTCGTGAATCGCCAAGGAATCGGCATCTTTCAACCATCCAACACCAAAGACTCCTCACCTAATGGGACTGGATCAAATATTTGGCACGGAAGTTGCTTTAGGTAGGATTCATTATACTTCAAAAATCTCGAATCAAATGACCCATAATATTCATAATAACTCAGAATGAGTCAAGGAAGCCAATAAACACACACTAGTGATATTCATAATCATCGAGAATATGCAAAACACACCAAGTAAACAATCATAATCAAAAGATAAACAAATAAGTATTGCAACAAATTTTTCCTTTTTCTAATCTAATTTTAAATTTTTTATTAAGCATCTACCGCCTAGCGACTTACATATGGAGGTTTTACACTAATATAGTTCACAACAATTTTACATGACATGAACTGAGATAACCAAATGCTAGTCGCCATAACCAACATAATTATCCAGTGATAATTTATTCCTCCTCTAACTCGCATATTCATGACATCATACAGGGATGTCCACAAAATCATAGGACACATTCTCTCTAAAAATACACAGAGAAAAATAAGTGGGAGGAAAACAAATGAGAAAAGTGAGATGACAGAAAAGCGTATTCATTCTTATTCACGACAATAAATATGCTAAACATAAACACATCTCTCAAAATTGACATCAAATTTCTCATAGTCAAACCGCTAGGTCCATCGAGTTAGATGAATAAAAAGTGCTATGTACTAACATTGATATTGATGTATGGGATCCAAACTTAGTTACCGCTCGTACCAACCCCAGAATCTACGGTTGATATTGATGTATGGGAATTAAAGCAATATACAAATTATACAATTATCGTTGGCTACTTACTAGCTAAGTTGGATGGGTGAGTAGGTTCTGGGGTTGGTACGAGCGGCGAACTAACTTTATTGTTTTGTTGATCCATCAATAATCAAGCTTAAAAAAGTGCGGGAAATCAAGCTTAAAAAATTTGAGTGTAACGCGAGGTAAAATGGTGAATTTGTAGCCACACCTAAACAGATTGATTATCTCTCTATGAAACACTTTTGAACAATCTCTTGCACACCTTGTGACAATCATCACAAGTTACCAAAACATGTTAGATGTTTTGGTGAGTGACCAACTTCAGATTACCTCAATCCTATAATTTCAAGCATTTTGTAAATGTCTGAAGAACATTCATGCTCTCTGTCCCCTGCAACAAAGCGATGAACTCTACCCTCTACTTCAACCAAGCTCCAACCCGCAACTTTATTAGCAACTCTCTCAATCATTAACCTACGAACTCTAACTACATCTTCCCATTTTCTTGCTTTTGCATAGATTCCAACTAATCGCACATAATGCCCATCATGTGTTGGATCCAATCAGATCAACTTATTACCAATCTTTTCACCCATTTCCATAAATCCATGAATCTTACAAGCATCAAGTAGTGTTGCCTGATGCGATGTGATCCGGTTCAACCTTCATCGCTTCGATCAATCAATCGCTTCATCTATTAATCCGCACGAGCAAGGAGATCAACCATGCACCCATAGTGCTCCATCTCTCGGTTGAATACCATAACCATCCACCATTAACTTGAAGTAATATCTACCTTCACTAACTGGACCAAATTTCTACTACAAGCATTTAGAAGTCCAACAAAAGTCACATTCATCGGACAAAAACCTCACTTATGAAATCTCGAAAGAGTGCAAGAGCTTCCTTTGCACAATCATGTGAAGCCAAACCACAAATCATAACATTCCAAGTCCATATATCCTTCTTCAACATACCATCAAACAAGTTTCTAGACTCTTCAATGCAACCACACTTTGTATACATATCAACAAGAGCGGTTCCAATATTAATGATTATTGGAAACCTCAAAGATTCAATAGTGGAATGAATAAACCTTCCACACCCTAACAAACCCAACCGAAGCGTAGCGGATTAAACACAAGAACAAAAATTGCTTCATTAGGTCTAATCCCTTTCTTCCTCATTAATCTAAAACACTCCAACCCATCTTCCAAAGCTCCATTTTGAACATATCCCATTATCATAGTACTCCAGAAAACAACATCTCTTTCGGGCATTTCATCAAACAACTTCACCGCATCACAAACATTTTCATTTCTCACCAAACAAGCCAACATGGAGTTCCAAGTCACCACATCTCGACAAAGGGTATCTTCCTCAAACACCTTTTGGAAAATTCAACGCTAGAAGCACACTCACAAGACAAATGAATCGTGCATTTTTAACAAACACGTGGCGGGCATAACCGAGTTTAATGATATGAACATGAACTGAACCCCGAGGTTAAAATTCCTAACGCTTGAAGCACCTTTGGTACACGCACAAGGAGGAACGTGAAGGTGTGTTGATTGGGATTGAGAAAACGGCGTCGTATGGAGGAGTAAAGAACGAGGGAATTGGAAGGCGATGAGTTTGACTTTGCGTGACAACGAATGATAGCGTTGAAGGCGAAAACGGATGGGTAAGAAAATGAGTTGAAAATGGAGAGGAATAGTTAAGTGGGAAGGGAAGAAATGAAGAGAGAGAAAGTAGAGAGAGAAGGTGAAGGGTGTGGCGGGTATGGCCTGAAATGACGAAGCGTGCATGCGTTTGTTTAATGTGGTGTAGTGAAGGTTTTGGTGGGAGAGAAGATAATATAAGCGTTGTTGAAGATTGTGGGTTTGGAATGTGACCCCTTGTTTGAAGAAGATCCAAAAAGCTTTGACGAACAAGCAAAGACGTTCGCATAGAGTCTTGAAACTCCTTTACCATACCCACCGGCAACCCTTCAGGTAAAACCGCGTTCAATGCCTCCTTCCTAGAAAACCAAAGCAACCCCAGAAACAAAACAAAAATCCAAAAACAAAAAAAAAAAAAAAAGGTCAAAAATCAACGCAGACAAGGTGTTCGAGAAAATGCCAAATTGGAAAACGAAAAAAACTGTAAGAATAAGAATGTCTGTATGTTTACGTGAGCTTGAAGTAGGTACAGGAGTCTCTACTACTGAGTTGAGAGAGTGAAGTGGCGGAGGTAAAGAGAGGGCGGCCGTCGGGACCGACATCGAGAGAAGGGTCTTTTCATCGGCGGCAAGGCGGCGGAGACGATCTTGTTCGTCGAAGAAGATGTCGGCGGAGGGTTTAGGAGTGGAAGTGGGAGCGGGCTTTGGAGCTCTAAAAGAGTAACTGAAGGATGAGATTGTTGTGGTGAGTCTGTGGCGCCATGAATGATGTCTTGCTGCGATTCTTGTAACGTTCCGCAACATTTCCTTTGCCTTCTGTATTCTCTGAGTGAATCAGAGATGTGAGATTTTGAGTGTTGGTTGTGGAAGCAAAGAGAAGCTGATTGAGAACTGAGAACTGAGAACTGCGGACTGAGAAGAAGAGAAAGACATTCTTATTGCTAACTTGAAGAGACCTCTAATCAAGCTCAACCTAACCCATTTCACCATTTGTGAAGCTCAAGCTCCATTTTGGTCAAACTTGAGTTGTATTTGTTTGTAAGTGGATTTAGTAGGTCCAAGGTTCAATTAGAAGCTGAATACTGAAGTTAAGTTGTTGATTGAGAGCAAGTTTGAGGTGATTCAGTTGCTGGTTTCGAGTTAGAATAGGTTGGGTTCGATTGGGAGGCATTTGAGCGAGTTCGTAGCAACTTCAGATATTTTCGGGTCGAGCTTTGTAAAGTTTCGGTGTTTCGTGATTTTTATCACGCTAGGTGAGTTTTACTCACCTTTTGAAACCTTGAATTTTGAATTTGAAATGATAATGTTTTTTATATTATCATTTTTTGTCTCTGGTTTTAGGGTTTTTTTGGCACATAATGCAATAGTTGCTCTATTTATGTTTAATTTCCGTAATTTTTTAGAAAATAAAACAATGTTGGAATTCATGGATCTTTTCTCATTTCTTTAACTCTTAGGAAGTTTGAATAACGCTTGGGATACTCAAGAACCCATTCGCCCCATTCTCCAACTGGATCTTTGCGATTTCTTTGAAAATTTACTTTCTTTGCTCTTTATAGTATTTAAGTTACGATAATTATTAAAAGTAATCGTTTGAGATATTGAAACGATGTTTATGTCTGAAGCACCGGATCCATACTTTTTAAATTGTGTTATCTCGTAGAGTTTATGCTAACCGTCCTTTTCTATTTTAAATGCTCAAGGTCTTTGGTCTGCGTGATGTGTTTTCAATATATTTTTGGATTTTATAATGTTATTATTGACTTGTACGAATTAAATTCCTTAGTTTTTATTTGAAAAACACTATTGCGATATTTAACTCATTATTACCCTGATCTCGCAATGAGATATATCAATATATGCATAATTATGGAGTTCCCAGAAGGTCACTCATCACAAGTTTTTTCAGCATGCTTTGTCCCACGAACTGTTGACTGCCCCACGAACCAACACAAGTCTCTAACTACTAGAACTGTTGACTGCCCCACGAACCAACACAAGTCTTTTCAGCATGCTTTGTCCTCACTTGCATGATTTCCGAAAAACTTCCCAGAAGGTCACTCATCCCACTATTACTCCAAGCCAAGCACGCTTAACTATGGAGTTCTTATGGGATGGGCTCCCGAAAAGAAGATGCATCTTGTTGGTATAGGTAGTCCAAATCAATTCTTTTAAGCCTTCCTTCAACTATCATTTGGAATGGTTTAGTTTTGTTGGAATGGTTTAGTTCTGTTGACTTGCGATGCCAATAATAATAGATAAAATTACACCAGGAGTCCTTTAAGTTATTTAATTGTAACAAGTTGGTCCTTTAAGTTTTTTTCGTACCACTTAGGTCCTTTAAGTTACATAATGTGTACACTGTTAGTCCTTTTTTCATTTTTTGTTACAAAAAAGATCAATTCACACTACTATGAGTGGCGACGCCAGATGTGATGAGAGGCTACCTATCATCTATCTTACAAGAATTTGGTCAAACTGGTACATGAAGGTAGTCATAAGTGATAAAATTGTTACAAGACAAATGATATGTAGGTTCCGTCACAGCTACGTCTGCTCTGTTAGTGCGAATTGAACTTTTTTGTAATGAAAAATGAAAAAAATGATTAATGGTGTATAGATTATGTAACTTAAGGGACCTAAGTAGTACAAAAAAAAAGTTAAAGGGCCAATTGTTACAATTACATAACTTAAACGACCATTTTTTTGATAAAAACTTAAACGACCCTGGCGTAATTTTGTCATAATAATATGGGTGGTGAAAAATATAACTACAGATTTATCACATTTAGATAGTTCATTAGTTGAAAAAATATAACTACGGATTTATCACATTTAGATAATTCCTTAGGTGAAAAATATAATTAAGGATTTATCTCAACTAGAGAAAATTCCATAGTTAAAAACTATAACAGTGAATTTATCGCATTTAGATAATTTCATAGTTGAAAAAATAACTATGGAGTTATCTCAACTAGATAAATCTAGAAAATGTCAAATTATAGTGATCTTGAGTAATTTTTAGTAAAAATGAAAGGGGTATTTTTGTATTAAATGAAATTAGGGGAGTATGGTGCCTAATGTGGGTTTAAAATTAAAAAAAAAATAACTAAATTCATGCAAAAAAAAAATTAACAAAAAATGCATGTAGCCACAATCATGGTTTCAAATTGCGGTCTGCAATACGCATTGTAGCTGCAATATTGCTGTTGCAGTGGTTGTCGCATCGACATCGCACTGTATGGGAGCCACATACAAGTGAGGGGGTTCAATTGAACCCTCTGAAAAAAGAAAAATGTTGCTTACAACCCTATATAATTTTTTTTAACCCCTTGAAAAGTTTAGTTTACACTAGTAGTCAAATTTTGCACCCAAAGACCTAACACTCCACTTACTCCTCTCTCACACTCCATTTAATTTGTACTAGTAGTCCCAATATATATGTGATATATTTGACATATCTATGATATTTGGAAAAACAACTATTGAAACTCTACTAAAGAGAGTATACCAAATTCAACAATTTCAAAATATGAAATATATTTAAATTGTTTTTAATTATATTTTTAGCGATGTACCTATAGATAAAACTTATAAATATTTTAAATACACATCAAAACTAATACACAAGTTATTTTCAAGCAAATTTTACTTATTTTAGTGTTTTCTTTATGCTTTCTAGTTCAATAGAATCAAACATTTCATTGCCTCACTCAACACTTAAAATTAAAAGTGATGTTACGATAACACTTTCTAGAGAAAGCATTAATGTTACATCCAAAGAGCGCTGTCCCTGTAAAGTGTTATTGGAGTGACACACAACTCACATAACATTTTAACAGAATCAATTATAAACATTATTAAAAACGAAAATCAGTATAATCATAAGAAAGTTCAACTAAACACTATCATATTTTTACATTGCTTTTGAGAACATATGTTAAAACTAATTGAACAGATTAAAGTGGATCGTACAAGTAGGAATCCAACTACATCCTATGAGTATGAATATAGCTCACAAGAAAATCGGAAACATAAACATTATTATCGATGACAGTCAGAAAACATCATTGGTAAAAAGAATGACAATAATAATGCATCTGATTTCTGTCATCTCATGAAAGGAACTAATCCCCTCATCTCGGTTCCATTCCCATTGCATAGGAAGTAAATTTTCTTCCAATTCTCTTCTGAGAATGCTTCACGACGAATAAGCCTTTGTCTGATACAAAATGTCAAAAAATGAAACATAAGACACTCAAGAATCTGAAATACAACTGTCAAAAGACCCAGCTATGAAATTCATTTGCATATTATTGACCAACTAGTTTATCGGCTATGAACTACCATATATAAGTTCATCCACTATTAGCTAGCTCATTTATATTGACCACTATTAATTAGTGTCGACAACTAGTTTTTGCTAAACAGGGCCTAGATAGCTTAATTCTTTAACTATAAGCCACGGATGGTAAATACTGGTTACCATAGTAAAAAAAAATGGCCAGGATGCTAGAGACAACTGAGTTAGTAGACATGTAATCAAGATGTGAATGAGAAAATTACTTATGCTCCAATTTTAGAAAAGGCTATAATAACAAGTCACTTATCTATCAATCACTTGCTGCTGAACCAGTTAAATAGCTAGTATGTATCTGTTTGACGAAATTATTGATGTAGACTAGATAGGAAATGTCCAAGTCCAACCATGATACACTTCAATAGGAAAACTTAGCAGATATAAAACTAGGCAAATTATTTTATTTTGATTAATTTATTGACAGATGGTTGCTTTTCTATCTACTATATACTATAAACTGTTACCGCAGTGCCGTAACCAGTGTTATCAACCTGGCAAGCCTAGAGACAGCATAAAGATACCTTAAATAATAATGACAAACAGCCTCAGCTTCATCTAAACCGTATCGAGGAAACAAAACACGAGCATCTTCTGGAACATCCGGTAAGTCTTTACGAAGCTTTCCTACTGCTGTAGAATGAGAAAAAGCACCAACCATCATGTCATCATGCTTCATTGACCTAAAAGCATTCACCTGCAACAGTAAGAAGGAAGCATCTAATCAATTGCACAAAAGTCAAACCATTGGTCTTAGTAATATTATGAAAGAAAACATAAAATCCAAGGATTAAAGCTCTCTTTGCCAATCAGCATTCCCAAAGAAGTAAGTTTACAGCAACAAGAGAATAATGCACCAAAATGTAACATATTTCCAGCAGCAAAAATTTTACCCATAAAAAAATGTAGTTGACAGTGTTCTGAAACATAAAGAAGGAATGTACCAACCATTGTAAGTTCTCTAGCATGTATTGGCCGACAAGAACGAATTGTGACAGGTTCCTCGAACTCACTGAATGTAAACCAGTTATTATACTGGAGACAGGAAACAACAGCAAATGAGTCAAATACAAAATAGCATAACCAAATTCAATTTCAAAGAATGAACAACATTTTAACATTGAGGAATATGTTTCTCACTTGATCAATTGCAATAAGAACAGGCATGTCTTTAACAAGTGATAACTCTTTCCTCAAACGAACTACCACCCCCACAGCTGCATGTGTTTGTTCAATGCCAGTCTTCACCAACTCATATAACATTGTACCCTCAGGAATCGCCAAGGAATCGGCATCTTTCAACCATCCAACACCAGCACCCTCACCTAATGGGACTGGATCAAATATTTGGCACGGAAGTTGCTTTAGGTAGGATTCATTATACTTCAAAAAATCCTGGAATCAAATGACCCATAATATTCATAATAACTCGGTAATGAGTCAAGGAAGCCAATAAACACACACTAGTGATATTCATAATCATCGAGAATATGCAAAAACACACTAAGTAAACAATCATAATCAAAAGATAAACAAATAAGTATTGCAACAAATTTTTCCTTTTTCTAATCTAATTTTAAATTTTTTATTAAGCATCTACCTGCCTAGTGACTTATAGGCATATGGAGGTTTTACACTAATATAGTTCACAACAATTTTACATGACATGAACTGAGATAACCAAATGCTAGCTGCCATAACCAACATAATTATCCAGTGATAATTTATTCACTCCTCTAACCTGCATATTCATGACATCATACAGGATGTACACAAAATCATAAGACACATTCTCTCTAAAAATACAGCAGAAAAATAAGAGTGGGAGGAAAACAGCTGAGAAAAGTGAGATGACAGAAAAGCGTATTCATTCTTATTCACTACAATAAATATGCTAAACATAAACACATCTCTCAAAATTGACATCAAATTTCTCATAGTCAAACTGCTAGGTCCATCAGATTAGATGAATAAAAAGTGCTATGTACTAACCATCCTAGCCAAATATAAGGCCTAAATGGCACTAGAATAGCAAACCAGCAAACCAATTGAGAAGTTATACTTACTAACTCAGACAATTGACAAGTGACAACTATCCTAGGAAACAAACTGTTGAGGCAACTATTGATTTGTTGTCAGCTAAGGCAGTAATCAAGAAAACACATATATATCATTGGCTTCTCCTCTTTGAAATACAACATAAGTAAAGCTAAAATAATGAAATTATCAGTCTAACCTTAAGGACATTCTCAGCCTGGACAGGTGTGTCCCATAGGCCTGTTTGCGGATTCTTGTAGAAAAAACCTCCATGAGACCATTCTTTTCCTTGAGGAACATAGAAAACCAACCAACCTTCTTCTCGAGCCCACTGAACAAGCATTGCAAGTGCAATGCTCTTCCCACAGCTAACAGGACCATCTAGAACAACTTGTTTCCTAACCTTGACTCCTAAATAAAATTTTAAAAAAGAACAAAAACTCAAATTAAAACCTCACAAAATGCATTACCAAACACCCAAATTGAAATCAACGCTAAAAACAATCAACTAATTCAAAAGTATCAACGCAAAAACTGCACCTTTGCCAGGTGGGGACCACATTGGGGGATCAAGAACACGCCTGAAGTTATCACGAAGATCCAAAAAGCTTTGACGAACAAGCAAAGACGTTCGCATAGAGTCTTGAAACTCCTTTACCATACCCACCGGCAACCCTTCAGGTAAAACCGCGTTCAATGCCTCCTTCCTAGAAAACCAAAGCAACCCCAGAAACAAAACAAAAAATCCAAAAAACAAAAAAAAAGGTCAAAAATCAACGCAGACAAGGTGTTCGAGAAAATGCCAAATTGGAAAACGAAAAAAACTGTAAGAATAAGAATGTCTGTATGTTTACGTGAGCTTGAAGTAGGTACAGGAGTCTCTACTACTGAGTTGAGAGAGTGAAGTGGCGGAGGTAAAGAGAGGGCGGCCGTCGGGACCGACATCGAGAGAAGGGTCTTTTTCATCGGCGGCAAGGCGGCGGAGACGATCTTGTTCGTCGAAGAAGATGTCGGCGGAGGGTTTAGGAGTGGAAGTGGGAGCGGGCTTTGGAGCTCTAGAAGAGTAACTGAGGGATGAGATTGTTGTGGTGAGTCTGTGGCGCCATGAATGATGTCTTGCTGCGATTCTTGTAACGTTCCGCAACATTTCCTTTGCCTTCTGTATTCTCTGAGTGAATCAGAGATGTGAGATTTTGAGTGTTGGTTGTGGAAGCAAAGAGAAGCTAATTGAGAACTGAGAACTGCCGACTGAGAAGAAGAGAAAGGAACTGCGAAATTGTTTTCGGGGGTAAAATGGTACTTAACAAATAAATAACTTAAAGGTCATCTGGTGTAATTTTGTCTATTTTTAATAAAGATGAATTAGACATGAATAATTTAGTGTGTACACTACTAGAATTTCGTGAAATACCGCGCCACTTTCCTACGCGGATTTATATCCGTGGTGAAATTACCTACGCGAATTTGGTATGTTTCCGGCGGATAAAGCCGCCACTAAATTTCCGGCCGTTTTTCCAGCGGACTATTTTCCGCAATTAACGTACCGGCGGATTTTTGACCCCATTACCGACGGATATTAGATATAATATATCCGATATATTATTGGAAAAAAAATTAAAAAATAAACCGCCGCTAAATCCCATTACCGCATGGAATTTTTAGCTATTTTAAAAATATTAAAAATAAATCCGCCGGTAGGTCAAAAAAGCCGCCGGTAATTACCGGTGCAAAAAGCCGCCGGTACGGCCAAATATCCACCGGTAATTGGGTTCGAAAATTGTGGTAGTATTCCGTCGGTAGTTGGTTGTATTCCGCCGGTAACGCGTTTTTCCGCCGGTATCGTACCGAGTCCGCCGGTAAGGAGGCTCGGAATTTGCGCTGCACGTCTATTTATGGTCAGCCATAAATCTGCCGGTATGGTCAAAAAAGTCGCCGGTATGGTATTAGTTTGAAATTCGGACCGTTGCACTCCATTTACTTAAAGATCCGAATTCTTCTCTTCTTCTTCTTCTTCTTCTTCTTCTTCTTCTTCTTCTTCTTCTTCTTCTTCTTCTTCTTCTTCTTCTTCTTCTTCTTCTTCTTCTTCTTCTTCTTCTTCTTCTTCTTCTTCTTCTTCTTCTTCTTCTTCTTCTTCTTCTTCTTCTTCTTCTTCTTCTTCTTCTTCTTCTTCTTCTTCTTCTTCTTCTTAGTTTCTATCAAAATCTCTCTCTTTTTTTCTATGAAATTATTCCATATTTATTTCGAATGTATGTTCTTAACATAATATAGTTTATTTTGAGAGATTGTATTAATATGAGTTTGTACTTATTGATTCTGATATTATTTATTTAGAAATGGTTTGAGTTTGGAGGAAAGTTTAATACTTCTCTGCACTGCTGGTTAAAGTTGGAGAGTTCTTTCCACTACTGATTCGGTTCGTTTGAAACTATTAACGCCAAGTCAGAGACTTCTCTGCATTACCGGTTAGTAATTACTATTCAGTGTGGTACTAACACTGTGTTATTTGATTTGGTGGTAGTTAAATAATTAGAATTGAAATTACTATTAGTAGAACTAATATTATTTAGTAAAATAGGGAAAATTTAGTATTACTTTAATTAAATTTAGTATTTATAATTAGTATTATTATAATTAATACTACTATTTATTCGAAATTACTATTTTAATTTTAATTTAAATTCAAAACTGTTTATGTTTTTTATAAATATAAATATGAAATATATTAATGTTATTATAATTAATTACATTAAACAATTATAATAAAAATTACTGTTACTACAATTTATTATATTTGTTGAAAAAGATATGTCCAAAAATGGTATTTTTTTTAAATAATAGGAATTTTTATAATGTTTTTATAATATTTCAGATAAAATATAAATGTTAAATAGTATATAATAAATTATTATTCTTTTCTTAAACAAAATATATTTTAATTATTTTGTATAAAATTTAGATTAGATGTTAGTTAATATTTTTCGTTTATTATCTATTATTTAAAAAAAATTGGAGTTAATGATTTAGTAATAAATTAATATAATTATTTTTTTAACAACAATAATAGAGTTATTTTGACAAGAACATTAATATAGTTAATAAATATTATGTGATACTAAATATTATTTGATTTAATTTAAAATAAAATTGGAGTTAATGATTTAGTAATACATTAATATAGTTATTTTTTTGAACCACGTTAATTGGGTTTTTTTTAGAAGAACATTAATGTAAATAGTTAATAAATATTATGTGATAGTAAATATTATTTTGTATAATATTTAGATTAGTTATTTGTTAATATTTGTTTCATTTATTGTTTATTATTTAGTATGCGCAGTAAAATTAGAGGTAATGGATTTGTAACACATTAATATTATTATTATATAGTAACGAATGTTATTTGATTTAATGAATTGAAATAATTAAGGTCATAGTAAAATATAATAGTTGATAGTTTATTTAAATTTTTGTTAGTCTATAAAGATAATAGTAGCTAAAATATAAAAATGAAAATGTCTATTGTTCTGATAGATATATCTTCGGTATCTTCACTCTCTTGAGTTTTTTTTACCCCCCACCCCTTCCTTCATACCCCTCGTAATGGTAAAACCCCAAAATATCCTAAAAAAACGTTTTTTTTTTTAAATTAATACCAATCGTATATATATTCAATGAACATATATACGACCCTTGGATTTTTGCCATCGTATATACCCTTTTTGGATGTATATACGATTGGTGTTATGGTAGGCCACTGGTATATACGTCTGTGGGGGTGTATATACGATGTGTATGTGACATTTCCACACACCAAGTTTTTGGCGCCGTTGCCGGGGATTGAAGTAAATTCTTTTTAAAATTCTAATATTGAGTAATTTAGTGTTGTATATAAATTCTGGTTTTTAGAGTTTCAGTCAACAATAGTACATGGTACTTAGTATATGTACGAGAAACTGCAAAATGTAACTCCGAAATATAGTTTAGATCCGAAATAGAAAGAAGATTCGGAGATTGCTAAGACTCGAAAACAGAATCAACAAGCTTGCAACATGTCATTCGGTGAAGAACAAAGCTCAAGGCCACACTCGGTGAGAGGAGGCCCCGTTCACAAACATGCTCTTCAAGAAGAAGTTCATAGAGAAAATCTCATCCACATGGATCACATAGGTATGATTAATGATAGAGATAGACCTATGAGGATTATGCTCGGTTTGATCATCAAAACATGCAAACTAGTATAAACAGACCTCATATTGATGCCATGCATTTTGAATTTAAGCCTATGATGTTTCAAATGCTTCAAACTATTGGTCAATTTGGAGGATCTCCTCATGAAGATCCTCATTTGCATTTAAGGCAATTTCTAGAAGTATGTAGTAATTTTATTTTACACAGTGTCGGTGAAAATGCATTTAGATTAATGTTATTTCCATATTCTTTGAAAGATAGAGCTAAGGCTTGGCTAAATTCTTTAGAGCCTAACTCTATTCATTCATGGAATAAAATGGTGAAAAATTTTTAGGAAAATATTTCCCACCTATCAAAAATGCCAAAGTTAAGAAATGATATTACATCTTTTAGACAAAAAGAGTTTGAGTCTTTATTTGAAGCATGGGAAAGATGGAAGGAACTTTTGAGAAAATGTCCTCATCATGGTTTACTCATTATTATTCAAATGGAAACATTTTATAATGGTTTAGAACCTCAAACCGAATAATGCTTGATGCATCATCCGGTGGAGTGTTATTAAATCATCATACAATGAAGCATGTGAATTAATTGATAGAATAGCGACTAATAGCTCTAGTTGGCCTCATGAGAGGGTAAGTGCCCAAAAGAAACCATCGGGGTACATGAAATCAATGATATATCTGCCCTCTATCTGCTCAAGTAGCCACTCTAGCTAATTTGATGAAAAACTTCACTTCGTAATGCTATCAAGATCTAATGCAAACAAGCATCACCGAAAGCATCACTGTTCGAGAGAACAAGTACCTCCGCACACCTAGTTGTGTGTGTTTGGGAGGAGGTCACTTGTATGAGGAGTGTTCTAGCAACCCTATCTCTGTAAATTATGTAGGTTATAATAGGAATAACAACTCTTATTCCAACACTTATAATCCCGGTTGGAAAGATCACCCAAATTTTAGATGGAGCAACAATAGTGCACTCGCACTCTAGAACCTGCTCCAACTACACCAACCAACCCACCAGATTCCCACTTTCGAGAATAACCAAAGAAACTCTCAACCTACCACCGATAATTCTCTAGAATCCATGCTTAAAGCATTTATAGGTGAATCTAGAACTGCTAGACAAACCCAAGATGCTTCCATTAAGAACTTAGAGAATCAAGTTGGTCAATTAGCCACACTTCTGTATCAAAGGCCACAAGGAGCCTTACCTTCAAATCTGAGAGCTACTCCTTCCCAAACCAAAGGAAAAGAGCAGGTTAAGGCTATTTCATTGAGAAGTGGTAAGGATTTGGTAGAGTTAATCGAGAAGGAAAGTGTAGAAAAGGGAGAAAAACCAAAAATCAAAAAGAAACCAATGCAGAAGCATCTAGTGCTCTGCATCACAAGAAGTTCAAAGTCCACTACCTAAGTTAGTACTGAATACCCTCCTCCTCCTTACCTCAAAGACCTAAAAAAGCACATGAGGAGAAGCGGTTTGGTAAATTCTTAGAGGTACTAAAACAATTACACATCAATGTTCCTTTAGTAGAAGCACTCCAACAAATGCCAAATTATGCAAAATTTATGAAGGATGTGCTTACTAAGAGAAGAAGATTAGTGAGTTTGAAACAGTTGCCATGACAGAAGATTGTAGTTTGCTTATGCAAAATAAGATTCCTAGAAATTGAAGGATCCGTAGTTTTACAATTCCATTTTCTATAGGAAAATCCTATACTTTAAAAAGCTTTATGTGATTTAGGTGCAAGCATCAACTTGATGCCTAAATCTATTTTTGACCATTAGAAATAGGAAATGCAAAACCAACCACCGTGACACTTCAATTAGCGAGATAGATCAATAGCCTATCCTGAAGGTATCATAGAAGACATCCTAGTTAAGGTAGACAAATTTGTATCTCCTGAGATTTTGTTATCCTTGACTTTGATGCAGATAAGGAAGTGCCTATTATCCTAGGTAGACCATTTCTAGCAACCGAAAAACCATAATTGATGTGCGAGAAGGTGAGCTCACTATGAGAGTGAATGATCAAGAGATAAAATTCAATATAATGAATGCTATGAAGTATCCTGCAGAGGATACGTAAGAGTGTTCATCCTTATTCTCTCTAGATCAATTGGTAGAAAAACAATTTTACAAACAAGATGATCATTTAGCCAATGCAGGATGCATTAGATGCACATTTGCATTGCTGAGATGATGAAATACTAGAAAAGGAAAATCTGCCAATAGAAAACTCTTGTAAGGAAGTATGGGCTAGGACTTATGAACCACTCAATCTTGAGAATTGGATCCAATTCTCAAGAAGAATTTACCCTCAATAGAACAACCTCCTAAGTTAGAATTGAAGATATCGCTGAACACCTTAAGTATGCATTCTTAGGAACAAATGAGACTTTACTCATTATCATTGCTTCGATTTAACATCAAAACAGAGAGTGATCTCATTAGTACTCTCAAGAAGCATACCAAAGCTATAGGTTGGCAAATGGCGGATATCAAAGGAATTAGTCCTTCTATATGCATGCATAGAGTCATTTTGGAAGAAAATTCCAAAAACAAAGATAGAGAGTCAAAAAGACTAAATCCTATCATGAAAGAGGTTGTGAAAAAGGAAATTATTAAGTGGCTAGATGCTTTGGAATCATATACCCCATATCGATAAAGCTTGGGTAAGTCTTGTCCAATGTGTACCAAAGAAAGGGGTGTGTGACAAGAATAGCCAATGAAAAGAATGAGTTGATACCAACTAGAATCAAGTATAGGTGGAGAATCAGATGGATTACGTAAAACTCAACAAAACTACCAAAAAGGATCACTTTCCTTTACCATTCATAGACCAAATGTTAGATAGATTAGCAGGGGAAGGAATTTTATTGTTTCCTAGATGGCTATTCAGCTATAATCAAATAGCCATTGAGCCTGAGGATCAACACAAAACCACCTTTACATGCCCTTATGGAACCTTTGCCTTTAGAAGGATGCCATTTGGCTTATGTAATGCACCTGCTACATTCCAAAGATGCATGATGTCTATATTCTCAGATTTCATTGAGCAATCAATGGAAGTATTCATGGATGATTTCATTATCTTTGGAGAAACATTTCAAGTTTGCTTAACAAACTTGGAACAAATTCTCAAGAGATGTGAGGAAACAAATTTAGTCTTAAATCGGGAAAAGTGCCATTTCATGGTACAAGAGGGCATTGTGTTAGGACATAGAATTTCAAAGAAAGGTCTAGAGGTAGACAAAGCTAAAGTTGATGTCATTGAAAATTTACCACCACCAAATACACTTAAAGGTATCGGAGCTTCTTAGGCCATGTTGGTTTTTATAGAAGGTTTATCAAAGATTTTTCAAAAATCTCAAAACCATTATGTATGCTTCATAACATGATGTAGAATTCAACTTTGATGAATCTTGTATAGAAGCTTTTGACAAGCTTAGAAAGGCATTGGTGACAAGACCAATTATAGTAACTCCAGTTAGGAGCAGCCATTTGAATTAATGTGTGATGCTAGTGACTTTGCAGTAGAGAGGCGCATCCTAGGGCAAAGGTATGATAAGGTCTTTCATTCCATATATTATGCTAGCAAGACATTAATTGAAGCTCAAGTGAACTACACAGATTCTGAGAAAAGAATTATTAGTCGTGGTCTTTGCATTTGAAAAATTTAGATCATACTTAGTTTGCACTAAAATTATTGTCTATACTTGATCACTCGCCATTAAGTATCTAATTTCAAAGAAGGATGCAAAGCCAAGGTCGATATAAGGTGGATTTTACTCCTACAAGAATTTGATCTAGAAATTAGAGACAAAAAGGAGTAGAAAACCAAGTAGCGGACCATTTATCAAGGATTGAAGGAGAATCACTTGGTACACAAAGAGAAGAAATCAAGGAAAGCTTTCGGATGAGAAACTATTGGCAATCACAGTCAATGCAAAACATGAAATCGCATTTGCTATAGGCAATGCGGGAGCATCAAATGCATCTGCACCATGGTTTCTTCGATATTGTAAATTTCCTTGCAAGCAAAGTGGTGCCATGAGTATGACATATCAACAAAGGAGAAAATTCTTCCACATGGTTAAGCAATACTATTGGGATGATCCATTCCTTTACAAGATGTGCCCCGATCAATTAATGAGGAAATGCATACCGAAGAGGAGCAACAAGCAAGTTTTTCGCATTGCCATTCTCGCACCTTATGGAGGACACTTTGGAAGTACTAGAACAGCAGCCTAAGGTATTACAATCACGTTATTTTTGGCCTACTTTATTTAAAGATTCTTATTTTATGGTCAAATCTCGTGATAAATGTCAAAGAGCAGAAACATCTCTCGATAAGCATGAAATGCCTAGAACAAATATTTTAGAAATTGAATTATTTGATGTTTGGGGCATGGATTTCATGGGACCTTTTCCACCCTCTTTTGGCAATTTATATATCTTAGTAGTTGTTGATTATGTGTCCAAATGGGTAGAGGCGATGTAGCATTACCTAATAATGATGCTAAATCGGTGAGTAAGTTTCTCAGAAAAGAAATATATTCACTAGATTTGGAACTCCTAGAGCTATCATTAATGATGAAGGTTCACACTTTTGCAATAAAATCATAGAAAACCTTCTAGCTAAGTATGGAGTTAAGCATAAGATAGCTACAGCATACCATCCTCAAACTAGTGGACAAGCGGGAATTATCCAATAGGGAAATTAAGAGAATGCTAGAAAAAATGGTAAGTCCAAATAGGAAAGATTGGTCTTTACATTTGAATGATGCTTTATGGGCATATAGAACAAAGATTCAAAACACCCTTAGGAATGTCCCCTTACAAATTAGTCTATGGAAAAGCATGCCATTTACTCAGTAGAATTGGAAAACAAATCTTATTGGGCTATCAAGAAGCTCAATTTCAAATTGAACAAGGCAGGTAAAAAGAGAATGATAGAGCTTGATGAGCTAGAAGAAATTAGGCAAACCTCTTATGAGAATGCTTTGAAATCTACAAAGCTAAGACTAAGAAATGGCATGACAAGAAAATTCACAATAGAGAATTGAAAGAAGGAGGACTAGTTCTCGCTATACAACTCTAGGTTGAAGCTATTTCTGGAAAACTAAGGTCAAGGTGGTCGGGACCATTTAAGTTGATAAAGGTTTATCCACATGGAGCAATAGACTTATTTGATAAAACCTCAAATACTGTCTTCAAGGTGAATGGTCAGAGAGTTAAAATGTACTATGGTGAACATGTGGTGAGAGACAAAACCACCACCTATTTGCAAAATTTCTAAGTGAAAAGAGGTAGTCAGGCTGACAAGACTCTTAAAACAAGCGCTTAATGGGAGGCAACCCATTGTTTTTAATTATTTTTGTGCAATTTTATGTTTTTAGTTGTTTTGCGTAAATGCAGAAACTAATGCAATGCATCAAATGCACTGCATTGAGGAAAACGTGCCTGCATGATCGTAAAAATTATAAACTTGAAGAAAATTGGTTAAGTGTGAATCATAAGGCTTCAGGAAGATCAAAGGAGGTTAAGTAAGATTAATGACACATTGGTAGCCAAAGCAAGACACTTGGCATGATGCATGCGCAGCACGCAATGCTAACGGCTACCTAATAAATCCACTAACTTCCCTCTTCCTGAAACATAAAGCCTTCATTGTTACCGTTACCCCTTCATTCGCAAAATCTCACAATTTTCTCTCATCTGAAACACAAACCGCATTTCACATTCTCATCTCCAAATTTCCTCAATCACACAAGCAATCAAAACCTAGAAATTCAAAGCAATTACAATGGTGAAGAAACAATCAGCACAGAAAACATCGAATAAGCAGCCGAACTCCTCGTAAGGAAAAGAAAGCCATGCATGTAGGATCATCATCAACAAGGAAAGGCAAAGCCAAGGAATCAACAAAGAAGAAATGATGATAATGTTCATCTCTGGAACATGCATCTATTGCCCGAGAGAGGGTATGATTTGAAGAAGGCTAGCCCATCATTCATGTCAACAGTGGCCAATCTCAATTGGGACCACTTCGTGCTACCAAGAGGAGGCTACATTGAAGACATAGTGAGAGAGTTCTATGCTGGAATCACACCACAAGAAGGACCAGAACATTCCTACACTTCCATGGTGAGAGGTAAAATTGTACACTTCCATGCCAAGAAATTAAATGAACATTATATGCTGAAATATAATGGGAATGATTTTGAGAATAGAGTGGCCAAGGCCTTTAAGAAAGAAATGGAAGAAATAAGGAATAGGATTGCTATACCAGGGGCTGTTTGGGAGAAATTCACACCTAATGAGATTAAGCTTAGAAGCAATTATTTGATAAATGCATTAGGTAATTGGCATTTGTTCATAGCCAATTCAATTCTGCCTACATCACATACATATGCTATGACCAAAGAGAGATTGATCTTGCTAGATACAATTCTCTCTGAGGGAAATGTAGACATAGGCAGATTGATAGCTAGGGAAATTCTTGCATGCTCAACAAAATCAAAGGGATTGCTTTTCCCTTGTCTTATAACCGAATTATGCATGAAAGAAGGTGTCCTATATAGCTGCTAATGAACAAAGGAAATTTCCCCCTGGTAATTTGAGTGCTGAAGTGAAGGAGAAATTAAGAAATGTGAGAGGCCCTGCACCTGCAATGCAAGAGCATTACATGCAGAAGCAGAGGGCAGTCTGGAAATTTCAGAATGATCAACATGACTGGCTTCAATTGGTTTTTGACAAGATCTTTGATCTTGTGGGCCAAAATGAATGCCCCGAATTTCCAACTTGGGTATTGAGATGTGAAGGAGAAGAAGAAGAGGAGAAAGAGGTGAAGAAGGAGGAAAAGGAAAGGAGAAAGTAGAGGAACCTAGCACCAAAAAGAAGGTGACTAGAAAGCAATACAAAGCTGAGTAAGAAGGTTGTGGTAGAACTTTGTTGTGGAAGAATTATATGATTCTCGAATCAAGTTTGAGGATGAGGAATTAAAAGAAATGGATAAGGAATTAGAAGAAGAAGAAGAAGAGAGTGATGAGGAAATTGATGAAGAAGAAGAGGAGCAGGCTAGAGGAGTAATTTTAGAAGAAATTGCTAGGCAAAAATATGCCAAACCCTCAGCATCAACCCAACCAGAAACCCCTATCACTTCACCAGCTACCAAAACACCCATCATCTCACCAAACCAAGAATCTTCCTCCATTCCAAAATCACCATTACCCTCCCTCAATGATCCACCAGTCCTATCACAATCACCACCACAAACAACCCCTCCACCACCCTCTCCAAGAAATGAACCACAGAAAACAACTCACACAGAAGAACCAACCCCTGTTATGCCAATAGAACAAACAGTACCTTCTAGCCCAAGCAACATTACTACTAATGTTATTTCTGCTCTTGAGAAAGAGATTTTGCAGGAAAGAGAAGAAGAAGGACTCAACAAAGGAGATAAATGAGAAGAATCATCTGCAAAGGAGCCTGTTGCTCAAACTGTTGAGATGCAGAGTGATGCTCCTGCATCACTTGCTGCTGCATCACAACAGGCAACAACTGTGCATGATGAGGCAACAATTAAAATGGTTCTGGAAGAAATGGCTAAACAAAAGAGGGAAGCATTGCACAATACTCAGAAGTTCTTAAGCAACCTGCAGGAAGGCAGGCAAAATTAACACCTAAGAGGAAGAAATGCGATGTAGATCAAGACTCGATGCACTGCATCGGTTCAAGAACCAATTCCCGCAACTACACTGTAAGTAGGAGGTGCATCCGCACCTCTGAAAGAAACACCAAGCAAGCCCAAGGAGAAGAAGCAGAAGGTGAAACACACTCCTCCATCCAGGCAAAGCACCAGAATTAGGAGTGGAGCAAAGAAATGAGTATCAATTTACAAGCTTTCACCTACTACTACTAATGCTTGTTTTGTTTTTTTTATCTGAACTATTTCCCTGGTTGTTCTAATCCTCTCCCTATTTTGAACAAATGATTTGTCTTTTCTGAACAAATTTGCAAAGTGAGGACACTGCAACCCCTTAAGTTTGGGGGGGGGGGGATTTGCATGTTATGTTATGTTTTAATATGTTTTCTATCTAATATGTTGTGTGTTTAATTAATATGTTTTAGATAGTAAATATATATGTTTTAAGTAGTTTTTAGTTTGTTTAAATATTAGATGTACTTAACAAAGTAGTATCTAAATATTTTAGTAGAAAAGATCAGTTTTTTCAAAAATATGGTGAAAGCCCTATGGATGGAATTTTTATAAAAAAGAGAAAAAGAAGCCTTATTTCTCGGAAAAACCAAAATTATTTTTACTTCAACACTTCAAAACTGAGTTTGTGAAAAGAACCTTGCTATTTAAAAGATCAATCTGATGCAAGGGGGAATTTTTGGTAAGCTTAGGTCAAAACAAAGCTTTACTAAAAAGAAAGAAGAGCTTAAAGAATTAAGTTTGGGGTGTTTTATGAAAAACAAAGGCTGAATTTCAAAAGTATAAGAGTAAACAATGTAGAAAAAGAATACAAAAAAGTGGACAAGCCATATCCTCGAATCTTTTGAAACTATACACAGTGCTTAAGTACATGAATGCATCCGGAGGTCAAAGACACGTGCCATGCGAGAATAAATGTATCTGGAGGATAGTTCAATAAATCAACTCAAAGCAAAGTGCAAAGAAAAAATATATGCATCCGAGGTCAAAGACTGTGCAAAGTGCATTTGCATCCGGAGGTCGGTGAGGAAGGTAATATGAGCTAGAAAAGAAAAAGCATCATCGGTCAAACAGCATCAATGTAAATCAGACCAAGAAAAAGCAAAATGCGTAAAAATCAATGCACAAAAACACTTCAAAGAAGTATTTGCATCTGCTCAAAAGATCCACACAAAAAAATAGAAAAATGCATTGGCTCAAAAGCTTTGAAAGATTCAATCAAGCCCTTTGATTTTAAAAACTCCCAACACTTGAGAAAATTTTGTGAGTCTAAACTCTCTTTTGAAAAATATTTTGGTGTGACTAAAGATGAACCAATCCTTTCAAAGGCTAGGAGGAAATTTTTCACTTAGTCTTGGAACCAATCTCAACTCAAAGGGGTTCACACACACACAAAAGAGTTTGAATAACTTTGGTAGTTTTGAAGAAATAAAGGCAAAAGAAAGATTGTTAAGAAATGAAGTTCATAGGGAACTTCTCATGAAAATCCAAAAATCAAGCTGATCTATCTTCTAGAATTTTAGTTTTTATAGTTTGTCTTTGTCATTACTTGCGACAAGCAATGGTTTAAGTTTGGGGGTGTGATAACTCTATTTTATATAGAGTATTTCATATGTTTAAACTTAGTATTTGCTCTCTTTCAAGTAATAATAAAGAGTTTATATAGTATTTAGTGTGATATATGATATCTTGAGTGATTTGAATGGTTATAGTTATTTATAGGCCATTTTGGATATATTGTGGTATGTTTGATGTTTTGTTCATGCTGCGTCTCAATGTCATGCGCATCAATGCTCTTGCACCGATCCTGCATCAATTCTCGCTACTTGGTGAATAAGCGGCTGTTTCATATGCATCCACATGCAATGTGATGACCTCCTGCCTGCTTGCCTGATGCCATCCAAACTTGTATAGTAGGCGCCTACCATTCACACATAGCTATAGGCATAGCTTTGAAGAGTCATCAACATAGGGACACTTGTTCTAACACCATGGAACCGCCCTATATGATTAAGTCAAAGATTTCAACATGGATAAACCTCCTGAAAGCAACTACAGACTATGATCCACTCAAGATGACTTCAACATGAAGGAAAGAAGCACCTAACTTGAAGGCTATAAAAGGACCTCACATCTTCATTTGGAAATATATCACAATCCATAAGGTAGATCAAAATTTCAATATACATAGTTAGTTTTTATATTTTTAGAGGAAGAGGAAGGAATTCATAAATCCTCCTTAACTCATTTTCATAGTGTTTGTATAGTGCTAAGGAGTAATGCTAGTGCATTGCTAGAAGACTTCATACAAAGGTTTTCAACATTTGTAACTTTACTCTTGTTGTTTCTCTTTTGTGATTTCTATATATATAAACATGGTCTATTCAGTTTATATATATCTTGCAATGTCTCTTGTTAGCTAAACCTTTCTTAGTTGGAATGTTCTAATCATTTAATGAGCTTTTAAGTAAGTATGTTGCATGTATGTATGTTTGTACTTTAGTTCTTGCTTGATAATCTTTTCAAAACTTATTTTGAACTTGATCACTTAGAATAAGTAGATTTGTAAATGACCAGACATAGCTTACAATTAAGAACTCAAGAACTAATATGGGTGAGTGTTTTACATAAAGAAAACTTTGTGAAAACCATGCTAAGTCCTAGACATAGGATAGTATAGTCCATAGGATAATTGTGGGTACTTAAAATACAAGAGTGAATTCACTTAAGCAAAGTGAATACTTGTTAGGAGGCAAGATTGGCACTAACACCCCTTTCTTTACTGCATAGAACAAGGATCATAAGAGCTGGTAATGATACTCTGAAGAAAGTGACCGAAAGGCACATAGCTAATGCAACAACATTCAGTGCAGCTGCATCACATACTGCATCATACACTTATAAGTAAATTACTTGATGAAGACATTCCAACTAGCTTTTCTCTTTTACACTATCAACATTTTTACCTTGTTTTCTTTCTAACTTAGTTGTGATCATCAAACAAAATCCAAAATTATTTTGTTACTTAGTGACTTTACACTTTATTACTTTATATTATTTTAAAAGTGAGTTTTTCAATCTCTGTGGGTTCGATCTTTTTACTAATTGTTTTTGGACAGTGTATACTTGCACTCAAGTGTATGTGGCATTTCCACACACCAAGTTTTTGGCGCCGTTGCCGGGGATTGAAGTAAATTCTTTTTAAAATTCTAATATTGAGTAATTTAGTGTTGTATATAAATTCTGGTTTTTAGAGTTTCTGTCAACAATAGTACATGGTACTTAGTATATGTACAGTAACTGCAAATGTAACTCCGAATATAGTTTAGATCCGAAATAGAAAGAAGATTCGGAGATTGCTAAGACTCGAAAAATGTAATCAACAAGCTTGCAACATGTCATTCAATGAAGAACAAAGCTCAAGGCCACACTCAAGGTGAGAGGAGGCCCCGGTTCACAAAGATGCTATCAAGAAGAAGTTCATAGAGAAAATCTCATCCACATGGATCACATAGGTATGATTAATGATAGAGATAGACCTATGAGGATTATGCTCGGTTTGATCATCAAAACATGCAAACTAGTATAAACAGACCTCATATTGATGCCATGCATTTTGAATTTAAGCCTATGATGTTTCAAATGCTTCAAACTATTGGTCAATTTGGAGGATCTCCTCATGAAGATCCTCATTTGCATTTAAGGCAATTTCTAGAAGTATGTAGTAATTTTATTTTACCCGTGTCGGTGAAAATGCATTTAGATTAAGGTTATTTCCATATTCTTTGAAAGATAGAGCTAAGGCTTGGCTAAATTCTTTAGAGCCTAACTCTATTCATTCATGGAATGAAATGGCTGAAAAATTTTTAGGAAAATATTTCCCACCTATCAAAAATGCCAAGTTAAGAAATGATATTACATCTTTTAGACAAAAAGAGTTTGAGTCTTTATTTGAAGCATGGGAAAGATGGAAGGAACTTTTGAGAAAATGTCCTCATCATGGTTTACTGTTATTATTCAAATGGAAACATTTTATAATGGTTTAGAACCTCAAACCGAATAATGCTTGATGCATCATCCGGTGGAGTGTTATTAAATCAATCATACAATGAAGCATGTGAATTAATTGATAGAATAGCGACTAATAGCTCTAGTTGGCCTCTTGAGAGGGTAAGTGCCCAAAGAAACCATCGGGGGTACATGAAATCAATGATATATCCGCCTCTATCTGCTCAAGTAGCCACTCTAGCTAATTTGATGAAAAACTTCACTACAGTAATGCTATCAAGCATCTAATGCAAACAGATCACCGTAAAGCACATCTATTCTGTGATGAGAACAAGTACCTCCGTGCACACCTAGTTGTGTGTACTGTGGAGGAGGTCACTTGTATGAGGAGTGTTCTAGCAACCCTATCTCTCGTAAATTATGTAGGTTATAATAGGAATAACAACTCTTATTCCAACACTTATAATCTGGTTGGAAAGATCACCCAAATTTTAGATGGAGCAACAATAGTGCACTCCGCACTCTAGAACTGCTCCAACTACACCAACCAACCCACCAGGATTCCCAGCTCAGAATAACCAAAGAAACTCTCAACCTACCACTGATAATTCTCTAGAATCCATGCTTAAAGCATTTATAGGTGAATCTAGAACTGCTAGACAAACCCAAGATGCTTCCATTAAGAACTTAGAGAATCAAGTTGGTCAATTAGCCACAGCTCTGTATCAAAGGCCACAAGGAGCCTTACCTTCAAATACAGAAGCTACTCCTTCCCAAACCAAAGGAAAAGAGCAGGTTAAGGCTATTTCATTGAGAAGTGGTAAGGATTTGGTAGAGTTAACTGAGAAGGAAAGTGTAGAAAAGGGAGAAAAAACCAAAAATCAAAAAGAAACCAATGCAGAAGCATCTAGTGCTCCTGCATCACAAGAAGTTCAAAGTCCACTACCTAAGTTAGTACCTGAATACCCTCCTCCTCCTTACCCTCAAAGACTAAAAAAGCACATGAGGAGAAGCAGTTTGGTAAATTCTTAGAGGTACTAAAACAATTACACATCAATGTTCCCTTAGTAGAAGCACTCCAACAAATGCCAAATTATGCAAAATTTATGAAGGATGTGCTTACTAAGAGAAGAAGATTAGGTGAGTTTGAAACAGTTGCCATGACAGAAGATTGTAGTTTGCTTATGCAAAATAAGATTCCTAGGAAATTGAAGGATCCAGGTAGTTTTACAATTCCATTTTCTATAGGAAAATCCTATACTGGTAAAGCTTTATGTGATTTAGGTGCAAGCATCAACTTGATGCCTAAATCTATTTTTGACCAGTTAGAAATAGGAAATGCAAAACCAACCACTGTGACACTTCAATTAGCTGATAGATCAATAGCCTATCCTGAAGGTATCATAGAAGACATCCTAGTTAAGGTAGACAAATTTGTATTTCCTGTAGATTTTGTTATCCTTGACTTTGATGCAGATAAGGAAGTGCCTATTATCCTAGGTAGACCATTTCTAGCAACTGGAAAAACCATAATTGATGTGCAGAAAGGTGAGCTCACTATGAGAGTGAATGATCAAGAGATAAAATTAAATATAATGAATGCTATGAAGTATCCTGCAGAGGATACAGAAGAGTGTTCATCCTTATTCTCTCTAGATCAATTGGTAGAAAAACAATTTTACAAACAGTATGATCACTTAGCCAATGCAGATGCATTAGATGCAGCTGCATTGCTAGATGATGAAATACTAGAAAAGGAAAATCTGCCAATAGAAAACTCTTGTAAGGAAGTATGGGCTAGGACTTATGAACCACTCAATCTTGAGGATCCAATTCTCAAGAAGAATTTACCCTCAATAGAACAACCTCCTAAGTTAGAATTGAAGATACTGCCTGAACACCTTAAGTATGCATTCTTAGGAACAAATGAGACTTTACACATATCATTGCTTCCGATTTAACATCAAAACAGAGAGTGATCTCATTAGTACTCTCAAGAAGCATACCAAAGCTATAGGTTGGCAAATGGCAGATATCAAAGGAATTAGTCCTTCTATATGCATGCATAGAGTCATTTTGGAAGAAAATTCCAAAAACAACATAGAGAGTCAAAGAAGACTAAATCCTATCATGAAAGAGGTTGTGAAAAAGGAAATTATTAAGTGGCTAGATGTTTGGAATCATATACCCCATATCGCATAAAGGCTTGGGTAAGTCCTGTCCAATGTGTACCAAAGAAAGGGGTGTGACAATGAATAGCCAATGAAAAGAATGAGTTGATACCAACTAGAATCAAGTTACGAGGTGTGAGAATCAGTATGGATTACGTAAAACTCAACAAAACTACCAAAAAGGATCACTTTCCTTTACCATTCATAGACCAAATGTTAGATAGATTAGCAGGGAAGGAATTTTATTGTTTCCTAGATGGCTATTCAGGCTATAATCAAATAGCCATTGAGCCTAAGGATCAACACAAAACCACCTTTACATGCCCTTATGGAACCTTTGCCTTTAGAAGGATGCCATTTGGCTTATGTAATGCACCTGCTACATTCCAAAGATGCATGATGTCTATATTCTCAGATTTCATTGAGCAATCAATGGAAGTATTCATGGATGATTTCTCTATCTTTGGAGAAACATTTCAAGTTTGCTTAACAAACTTGGAACAAATTCTCAAGAGATGTGAGGAAACAAATTTAGTCTTAAACTGGGAAAAGTGCCATTTCATGGTACAAGAGGGCATTGTGTTAGGACATAGAATTTCAAAGAAAGGTCTAGAGGTAGACAAAGCTAAAGTTGATGTCATTGAAAATTTACCACCACCAAATACACTTAAAGGTATCAGGAGCTTCTTAGGCCATGTTGGTTTTTATAGAAGGTTTATCAAAGATTTTTCAAAAATCTCAAAACCATTATGTATGCTTCTGCAACATGATGTAGAATTCAACTTTGATGAATCTTGTATAGAAGCTTTTGACAAGCTTAGGAAGGCATTGGTGACAGCACCAATTATAGTAACTCCAGATTGGAGCAGGCCATTTGAATTAATGTGTGATGCTAGTGACTTTGCAGTAGGAGCAGTCCTAGGGCAAAGGTATGATAAGGTCTTTCATTCCATATATTATGCTAGCAAGACATTAATTGAAGCTCAAGTGAACTATACAGTTACAGAAAAGGAATTATTAGCTGTGGTCTTTGCATTTGAAAAATTTAGATCATACTTAGTTTGCACTAAAATTATTGTCTATACTGATCACTCTGCCATTAAGTATCTAATTTCAAAGAAGGATGCAAAGCCAAGGCTGATAAGGTGGATTTTACTCCTACAAGAATTTGATCTAGAAATTAGAGACAAAAAAGGAGTAGAAAACCAAGTAGCAGGCCATTTTGTGGATATCTTGTGTTGCAGGTTAAGTTTTGATGATGAAGTAATCTAAGACAAAGTGACAAATGGAATTCCAAGGCTCAACCAACCCAAGAAGTAAGTCTGTGTTAAGGGTAGTTGCTAGAAAGTCGAGTCGTGTCTTAGGAATAAATTGTAAACCACTTTTGAGGATCGGCTCAAATCACTCTACACACTAACACACACACAAGCAAGCCTAATATATGTCTTCAATTGATAAAAGCATGTCAAATAGGTTAGGCACTTGTTGAAATCGATTCATGGCTTGATTTTTGAGAGAACTTGTTTTTGGAAAGAAAGCAATCGATTCATGGCTTGTAACTTTAAAGCTAGAAATCGATTCATAGCTTGTTTAAAGCTAGAAATCGATTCATAGCCTATAAAATTAAAGCTAGAAATCGATTTGCATGTTGTTGGTTTTAAAAGGAAATTGTTTTGGAAAGAAAACAATCGATTGATGGCTTGTTGTTCTTAAAGTGTAAAATCGATTTCTCTCTTGTTTTTAGAGTTAGAAATCGATTTCATTATTGTCTTTGAAGCTTGAAATCGATTTCACACTTGATTGAAAGCAACAATCGATTGATGACTTTGTTTCTTAAAGCCAACAATCGATTCTTCTCTTATTTCATTAAAGCACACAATCGATTCTTCTCTCTTGTGTTTTAAAGCACTAAATCGATTTGTGGCTTGCCTTATTAAAGCTAACAATCGATTTGCATCTTGCCTAGCCTTAAGGAACTTAATTTTATGAAGCTATCAATCGATTACCATCTTGTTTCACTAAAGTACAAAATCGATTTCTCACTTATTCCTTAAGCAAGAAATCGATTTCCAACTTATTATCTTAGAAGCAATCAATCGATTATTCACTTATCAAAATAGAGTTACAATTTGCTTCAACGGTCATATTTTTACAAACTCTATAAATAGGATTTAGGGCTTCACAGATTACAACAACCAACCAACGCATAACAAAGAACAAATCAAATCCTATTACACAATCACACTTGCTCTTCATTGTTCCTATCAATTTGAGCTGATCTCTCTCAAGGGTTAGGTTGGGGAATCTTCAAGTTGTTGTATTCACCTTCTTAGAGGTATTGTTATTTTTATTGTAATTTGATTTTACTGTAATTGGTTTTTCTAGAGAGTGGGGAATCTCTCTAGGGTTTTGATTGCAACAAGGGTGGGGTATCTCTTGTTTGTAAATTGGTTGTACTAGAGAGTGGGGTATCTCTCTAGGGTGTTTGATTGTAACAAGGGTGGGGGTATCTCTTGTTTGTCAATTGTAATTGTTTTGAGGGCTCTTGCACAAAGGTGGGGATCCTAAGTGTGAAGAGTGCCCGAGTTTTGTAAGGGGTTTGAAAGCACCCGCTTTAAGCTTTGTTTTGATAGTGAAAATCTCACAAAGGGTTTGTGAGGATCTGAGTAGGTCACTAGGAGGTGACTCAACCAAAGATAAATCTCCCGTGTTCTTTATCGCTTTTGTTTCTAATTGCTCATTCCATAAACTCGCGCGAAAATTAATCTAAGTCATTAAAAAGGGGAAAAGTTTTTAAAGTCTCAATTCACCCCCCCTCTTGAGACTGAAGCCACTTGGTAACACATTTATCAAGGATTGAAGGAGAATCACTTGGTACACAAAGAGAAGAAATCAAGGAAAGCTTTCCAGATGAGAAACTATTGGCAATCACAAATAATGCAAAACATGAAACTGCATTTGCTATAGGCAATGCAGAGCATCAAATGCATCTGCACCATGGTTTCTTGATATTGTAAATTTCCTTGCAAGCAAAGTGGTACCAGTGAGTATGACATATCAACAAAGGAGAAAATTCTTCCACATGGTTAAGCAATACTATTGGGATGATCCATTCCTTTACAAGATGTGCCCCGATCAATTAATGAGGAAATGCATACGAAGAGGAGCAACAAGCGATTGGCTTCGCATTGCCATTCTCGCACCTTATGGAGGACACTTTGGAAGTACTAGAACAAAGCAGCTAAGGTATTACAAATCAGTTTATTTTTGGCCTACTTTATTTAAAGATTCTTATTTTATGGTCAAATCTTCGTGATAAATGTCAAAGAGCAGAAACATCTCTCGATAAGCATGAAATGCCTAGAACAAATATTTTAGAAATTGAATTATTTGATGTTTGGGGCATGGATTTCATGGGACCTTTTCCACCCTCTTTTGGCAATTTATATATCTTAGTAGTCATTGATTATGTGTCCAAATGGGTAGAGGCGTGAGCATTACCTAATAATGATGCTAAATCAGTGAGTAAGTTTCTGCAAAGAAATATATTCACTAGATTTGGAACTCCTAGAGCTATCATTAATGATGAAGGTTCACACTTTTGCAATAAAATCATAGAAAACCTTCTAGCTAAGTATGGAGTTAAGCATAAGATAGCTACAGCACACCATCCTCAAACTAGTGGACAAGCAGAATTATCCAATAGGGAAATTAAGAGAATGCTAGAAAAAATGGTAAGTCCAAATAGGAAAGATTGGTCTTTACATTTGGATGATGCTTTATGGGCATATAGAACAAAGATTCAAAACACCCTTAGGAATGTCCCTTACAAATTAGTCTATGGAAAAGCATGCCATTTACCTGTAGAATTGGAAAACAAATCTTATTGGGCTATCAAGAAGCTCAATTTCAAATTGAACAAGGCAGGTAAAAAGAGAATGATAGAGCTTGATGAGCTAGAAGAAATTAGGCAAACCTCTTATGAGAATGCTGAAATCTACAAAGCTAAGACTAAGAAATGGCATGACAAGAAAATTCACAATAGAGAATTGAAAGAAGGAGGACTAGTTCTGCTATACAACTCTAGGTTGAAGCTATTTCCTGGAAAACTAAGGTCAAGGTGGTCAGGACCATTTAAGTTGATAAAGGTTTATCCACATGGAGCAAATGAGACTTATTTGATAAAACCTCAAATCTGTCTTTCAAGGTGAATGGTCGAGAGAGTTAAAATGTACTATGGTGAACATGTGGTGAGAGACAAAACCACCACCTATTTGCAAAATTTCTAAGTGAAAAGAGGTAGTCAGTGACAAGACTCTTAAAACAAGCGCTTAATGGGAGGCAACCCATTGTTTTTAATTATTTTTGTGCAATTTTATGTTTTTAGTTGTTTTGCGTAAATGCAGAAACTAATGCAATGCATCAAATGCACTGCATTGAGGAAAACGTGCCTGCATCGTAAAATTATAAACTTGAAGAAAATTGGTTAAGTGTGAATCATAAGGCTTCAGGAAGATCAAAGGAGGTTAAGTAAGATTAATGACACATTGGTAGCCAAAGCAAGACACTTGGCATGATGCATGCGCAGCACGCAATGCTAACGGCTACCTAATAAATCCACTAACTTCCTCTTCCCCAAAACATAAAGCCTTCATTGTTACCGTTACCCCTTCATTCGCAAAATCTCACAATTTTCTCTCATCTGAAACACAAACCGCATTTCACATTCTCATCTCCAAATTTCCTCAATCACACAAGCAATCAAAACCTAGAAATTCAAAGCAATTACAATGGTGAAGAAACAATCAGCACAGAAAACATCAGGCAAGCAGGCCAGAACTCCTCAGAAGGAAAAGAAAGCCATGCATGTAGGATCATCATCAACAAGGAAAGGCAAAGCCAAGGAATCAACAGCAAGAAATGATGATAATGTTCATCTCTGGAACATGCATCTATTGCCCGAGAGAGGGTATGATTTGAAGAAGGCTAGCCCATCATTCATGTCAACAGTGGCCAATCTCAATTGGGACCACTTCGTGCTACCAAGAGGAGGCTACATTGAAGACATAGTGAGAGAGTTCTATGCTGGAATCACACCACAAGAAGGACCAGAACATTCCTACACTTCCATGGTGAGAGGTAAAATTGTACACTTCCATGCAAAGAAATTAAATGAACATTATATGCTGAAATATAATGGGAATGATTTTGAGAATAGAGTGGCCAAGGCCTTTAAGAAAGAAATGGAAGAAATAAGGAATAGGATTGCTATACCAGGGGCTGTTTGGGAGAAATTCACACCTAATGAGATTAAGCTTAGAAGCAATTATTTGATAAATGCATTAGGTAATTGGCATTTGTTCATAGCCAATTCAATTCTGCCTACATCACATACATATGCTATGACCAAAGAGAGATTGATCTTGCTAGATACAATTCTCTCTGAGGGAAATGTAGACATAGGCAGATTGATAGCTAGGGAAATTCTTGCATGCTCAACAAAATCAAAGGGATTTCTGTTTTTCCCTTGTCTTATAACTGAATTATGCATGAAAGAAGGTGTCCCTATAGCTGCTAATGAACAAAGGAAATTTCCCCTGGTAATTTGAGTCTTCAAAGTGAAGGAGAAATTAAGAAATGTGAGAGGCCACCGCACTGCAATGCAAGAGCATTACATGCGTAGCGAGAGGGCTGTATGGAAATTTCAGAATGATCAACATGACTGGCTTCAATTGGTTTTTGACAAGATCTTTGATCTTGTGGGCCAAGTGAATGCCCCTGAATTTCCAACTTGGGTATTGAGATGTGAAGGAGAAGAAGAAGAGGAGAAAGAGGCTGAAGAAGGAGGAAAAGGAAAGGAGAAAGTAGAGGAACCTAGCACCAAAAAGAAGGTGACTAGAAAGCAATACAAAGTACAGAAGAAGGTTGTGGTAGAACCTGTTGTGGAAGAATTATATGATTCTGAATCTGAAGCTGAGGATGAGGAATTAAAAGAAATGGATAAGGAATTAGAAGAAGAAGAAGAAGAGAGTGATGAGGAAATTGATGAAGAAGAAGAGGAGCAGGCTAGAGGAGTAATTTTAGAAGAAATTGCTAGGCAAAAATATGCCAAACCCTCAGCATCAACCCAACCAGAAACCCCTATCACTTCACCAGCTACCAAAACACCCATCATCTCACCAAACCAAGAATCTTCCTCCATTCCAAAATCACCATTACCCTCCTCAATGATCCACCACCCTATCACAATCACCACCACAAACAACCCCTCCACCACCCTCTCCAAGAAATGAACCACAGAAAACAACTCACACAGAAGAACCAACCCCTGTTATGCCAATAGAACAAACAGTACCTTCTAGCCCAAGCAACATTACTACTAATGTTATTTCTGCTCTTGAGAAAGAGATTTTGCAGGAAAGAGAAGAAGAAGGACTCAACAAAGGAGATAAATGAGAAGAATCATCTCAGCAAGGAGCTCATTGCTCAAAACGTTGAGATGCGAGTGATGCTCTGCATCACTTGCTCACGCATCACAACAGCAACAATCAGTGCATGATGAGGCAACAATTAAAATGGTTCTGGAAGAAATGGCTAAACAAAAGAGGGAAGCATTGCACAATACTCAGAAGTTCTTCAAGCAACCTGCAGGAAGGCAGGCAAAATTAACACCTAAGAGGAAGAAATCTGATGCAGTCAAGACTGATGCACCTGCATTAGTTCAAGAACCAATTCCTGCAACTACACCAGAAGTAGGAGGTGCATCTGCACCTACAGAAGAAACACCAAGCAAGCCCAAGGAGAAGAAGCAGAAGGTGAAACACACTCCTCAATCCAGGCAAAGCACCAGAATTAGGAGTGGAGCAAAGAAATGAGTATCAATTTACAAGCTTTCACCTACTACTACTAATGCTTGTTTTGTTTTTTTTATCTGAACTATTTCCCTGGTTGTTCTAATCCTCTCCCTATTTTGAACAAATGATTTGTCTTTTCTCTCAACAAATTTGCGGTGAGGACACTGCAACCCCTTAAGTTTGGGGGATTTGCATGTTATGTTATGTTTTAATATGTTTTCTATCTAATATGTTGTGTGTTTAATTAATATGTTTTAGATACTAAATATATATGTTTTAAGTAGTTTTTAGTTTGTTTAAATATTAGATGTACTTAACAAAGTAGTATCTAAATATTTTAGTAGAAAAGATCAGTTTTTCAAAAATATGGTGAAAGCCCTATGGATGGAATTTTTATAAAAAAAGAGAAAAAGAAGCCTTATTTCTCAGAAAAACCAAAATTATTTTTACTTCAACACTTCAAAACTGAGTTTGTGAAAAGAACCTTGCTATTTAAAAGATCAATCTGATGCAAGGGGAATTTTTGGTAAGCTTAGGTCAAAACAAAGCTTTACTAAAAAGAAAGAAGAGCTTAAAGAATTAAGTTTGGGGGTGTTTTATGAAAAACAAAGGCTGAATTTCAAAAGTATAAGAGTAAACAATGTAGAAAAAGAATACAAAAAAGTGGACAAGCCATATCCTGAATCTTTTGAAACTATACCTGTGCCTAAGTACATGAATGCATCTGGAGGTCAAAGACCTGTGCCATGCAGGAATAAATGTATCTGGAGGATAGTTCAATAAATCAACTCGTACAAAGTGCAAAGAAAAATATATGCATCTGGAGGTCAAAGACTGTGCAAAGTGCATTTGCATCCGGAGGTCGGTGAGGAAGGTAATATGAGCTAGAAAAGAAAAAGCATCATCGGGTCTGTTTGCATCAATGTAAATCAGATCAAGAAAAAGCAAAATGCAGAAAAAAAATCAATGCACAAAAACACTTCAAAGAAGTATTTGCATCTGCTCAAAAGATCCACACAAAAAAATAGAAAAATGCATTGGCTCAAAAGCTTTGAAAGATTCAATCAAGCCCTTTGATTTTAAAAACTCCCAACACTTGAGAAAATTTTGTGAGTCTAAACTCTCTTTTGAAAAATATTTTGGTGTGACCAAAGATGAACCAATCCTTTCAAAGGCTAGGAGGAAATTTTTCACTTAGTCTTGGAACCAATCTCAACTCAGTGGGTTCACACACACACAAAAGAGTTTGAATAACTTTGGTAGTTTTGAAGAAATAAAGGCAAAAGAAAGATTGTTAAGAAATGAAGTTCATAGGGAACTTCTCATGAAAATCCAAAAATCAAGCTGATCTATCTTCTAGAATTTTAGTTTTTATAGTTTGTCTTTGTCATTACTTGCGGACAAGCAATGGTTTAAGTTTGGGGGTGTGATAACTCTATTTTATATAGAGTATTTCATATGTTTAAACTTAGTATTTGCTCTCTTTCAAGTAATAATAAAGAGTTTATATAGTATTTAGTGTGATATATGATATCTTGAGTGATTTGAATGGTTATAGTTATTTATAGGCCATTTTGGATATATTGTGGTATGTTTGATGTTTTTGTTCAGTGCAGTCTCAATGCTGTCTGCATCAATGCTCTTGCACTGATCCTGCATCAATTCTGCGCTACTTGGTGAATAAGCAGCCTGTTTCATATGCATCCACATGCAATGTGATGACCTCCTGCCTGCTTGCCTGATGCCATCCAAACTTGTATAGTAGGCGCCTACCATTCACACATAGCTATAGGCACAGCTTTGAAGAGTCATCAACATAGGGACACTTGTTCTAACACCATGGAACCGCCCTATATGATTAAGTCAAAGATTTCAACATGGATAAACCTCTGGAAAGCAACTACAGCTATGATCCACTCAAGATGACTTCAACATGAAGGAAAGAAGCACCTAATTAACTTGAAGGCTATAAAAGGACCTCACATCTTCATTTGGAAATATATCACAATCCATAAGTTAGATCAAAATTTCAATATACATAGTTAGTTTTTATATTTTTAGAGGAAGAGGAAGGAATTCATAAATCCTCCTTAACTCATTTTCATAGTGTTTGTATAGTGCTAAGGAGTAATGCTAGTGCATTGCTAGAAGACTTCATACAAAGGTTTTCAACATTTGTAACTTTACTCTTGTTGTTTCTCTTTTGTGATTTCTATATATATAAACATGGTCTATTCAGGTTTATATATATCTTGCAATGTCTCTTGTTAGCTAAACCTTTCTTAGTTGGAATGTTCTAATCATTTAATGAGCTTTTAAGTAAGTATGTTGCATGTATGTATGTTTGTACTTTAGTTCTTGCTTGATAATCTTTTCAAAACTTATTTTGAACTTGATCACTTAGAATAAGTAGATTTGTAAATGACCGACATAGCTTACAATTAAGAACTCAAGAACTAATATGGGTGAGTGTTTTACATAAAGAAAACTTTGTGAAAACCATGCTAAGTCCTAGACATAGGATAGTATAGTCCATAGGATAATTGTGGGTACTTAAAATACAAGAGTGAATTCACTTAAGCAAAGTGAATACTTGTTAGGAGGCAAGATTGGCACTAACACCCCTTTCTTTACTGCATAGAACAAGGATCATAAGAGCTGTAATGATACTCAAGAAAGTGACCGAAAGGCACATAGCTAATGCAACAACATTCAAGCAAATTTGCATCACATACTGCATCATACACTTATAAGTAAATTACTTGATGAAGACATTCCAACTAGCTTTTCTCTTTTACACTATCAACATTTTTACCTTGTTTTCTTTCTAACTTAGTTGTGATCATCAAACAAAATCCAAAATTATTTTGTTACTTAGTGACTTTACACTTTATTACTTTATATTATTTTAAAAGTGAGTTTTTCAATCTCTCTGTGGGTTCGATCTTTTACTAATTGTTTTTGACAAAGTGTATACTTGCACTCAAGTGTATGTGGCATTTCCACACACCAAGTTTTTAGCGCCGTTGTTGCAAGTGATTGAAGTAAATTCTTTTTAAAATTCTAATATTGAGTAATTTAGTGTTGTATATAAATTCTGGTTTTTAGAGTTTCAGTCAACAATAGTACATGGTACTTAGTATATGTACAGAACTGCAAATGAACTCCGAATATAGTTTAGATCCGTAAATAGAAAGAAGATTCGGAGATTGCTAAGACTCGAAAAACAGAATCAACAAGCTTGCAACATGTCATTCAAAGAAGAACAAAGCTCAAGGCCACACTCGGTGAGAGGAGGCCCCGGTTCACAACATGCTCTATCAAGAAGAAGTTCATAGAGAAAATCTCATCCACATGGATCACATAGGTATGATTAATGATAGAGATAGACCTATGAGGGATTATGCTCAGTTTGATCATCAAAACATGCAAACTAGTATAAACAGACCTCATATTGATGCCATGCATTTTGAATTTAAGCCTATGATGTTTCAAATGCTTCAAACTATTGGTCAATTTGGAGGATCTCCTCATGAAGATCCTCATTTGCATTTAAGGCAATTTCTAGAAGTATGTAGTAATTTTATTTTACCTGGTGTCAGTGAAAATGCATTTAGATTAAGGTTATTTCCATATTCTTTGAAAGATAGAGCTAAGGCTTGGCTAAATTCTTTAGAGCCTAACTCTATTCATTCATGGAATGAAATGGCTGAAAAATTTTTAGGAAAATATTTCCCACCTATCAAAAATGTCGTTTAAGAAATGATATTACATCTTTTAGACAAAAAGAGTTTGAGTCTTTATTTGAAGCATGGGAAAGATGGAAGGAACTTTTGAGAAAATGTCCTCATCATGGTTTACTCGTTATTATTCAAATGGAAACATTTTATAATGGTTTAGAACCTCAAACTGTAATAATGCTTGATGCATCATCCGGTGGAGTGTTATTAAATCATCATACAATGAAGCATGTGAATTAATTGATAGAATAGCAACTAATAGCTCTAGTTGGCCTACGGAGAGGGTAAGTGCCCAAAAGAAACCATCGGTACACATGAAATCAATGATATATCTCGCCTCTATCTCGCTCAAGTAGCTACTCTAGCTAATTTGATGAAAAACTTCACTTCGTAATGCTATCATCTAATGCAAACAGCATCACCGTAAAGCACCTGTTGTAAAGATGAGAACAAGTACCTCCAGGCACACCTAGTTGTGTGTACTGTGGAGGAGGTCACTTGTATGAGGAGTGTTCTAGCAACCCTATCTCTGTAAATTATGTAGGTTATAATAGGAATAACAACTCTTATTCCAACACTTATAATCTCGTTGGAAAGATCACCCAAAGTTTAGATGGAGCAACAATAGTGCACTTTGCACCTAGAACCGCCTCAACTACACCAACCAACCCACCAGATTCCCACTTTCAGAATAACCAAAGAAACTCTCAACCTACCACTGATAATTCTCTAGAATCCATGCTTAAAGCATTTATAGGTGAATCTAGAACTGCTAGACAAACCCAAGATGCTTCCATTAAGAACTTAGAGAATCAAGTTGGTCAATTAGCCACAGCTCTGTATCAAAGGCCACAAGGAGCCTTACCTTCAAATACAGAAGCTACTCCTTCCCAAACCAAAGGAAAAGAGCAG
The DNA here is from genome assembly GCA_020916435.1 of Oxytropis ochrocephala. Taxonomy (NCBI): domain Eukaryota; kingdom Viridiplantae; phylum Streptophyta; class Magnoliopsida; order Fabales; family Fabaceae; genus Oxytropis; species Oxytropis ochrocephala. Next base: position 43,638,310 of record CM037089.1, read on the forward strand.
GTTAAGGCTATTTCATTGAGAAGTGGTAAGGATTTGGTAGAGTTAACTGAGAAGGAAAGTGTAGAAAAGGGAGAAAAAACCAAAAATCAAAAAGAAACCAATGCAGAAGCATCTAGTGCTCTCGCATCACAAGAAGTTCAAAGTCCACTACCTAAGTTAGTACCTGAATACCCTCCTCCTCCTTACCCTCAAAGACCAAAAAAAAGCACATGAGGAGAAGCGCTTTGGTAAATTCTTAGAGGTACTAAAACAATTACACATCAATGTTCCTTAGTAGAAGCACTCCAACAAATGCCAAATTATGCAAAATTTATGAAGGATGTGCTTACTAAGAGAAGAAGATTAGTGAGTTTGAAACAATTTGCCATGACAGAAGATTGTAGTTTGCTTATGCAAAATAAGATTCCTAGGAAATTGAAGGATCCAGGTAGTTTTACAATTCCATTTTCTATAGGAAAATCCTATATCTTTAGTAAAGCTTTATGTGATTTAGGTGCAAGCATCAACTTGATGCCTAAATCTATTTTTGACCAGATTAGAAATAGGAAATGCAAAACCAACCACCGTGACACTTCAATTAGCGAGATAGATCAATAGCCTATCCCGAAGGTATCATAGAAGACATCCTAGTTAAGGTAGACAAATTTGTATTTCCTGTAGATTTTGTTATCCTTGACTTTGATGCAGATAAGGAAGTGCCTATTATCCTAGGTAGACCATTTCTAGCAACCGGAAAAACCATAATTGATGTGCGAGAAAGGTGAGCTCACTATGAGAGTGAATGATCAAGAGATAAAATTCAATATAATGAATGCTATGAAGTATCCTGCAGAGGATACGTAAGAGTGTTCATCCTTATTCTCTCTAGATCAATTGGTAGAAAAACAATTTTACAAACAAGATGATCATTTTAGCCAATGCAGGATGCATTAGATGCAAAATTGCATTGCTAGATGATGAAATACTAGAAAAGGAAAATCACCAATAGAAAACTCTTGTAAGGAAGTATGGGCTAGGACTTATGAACCACTCAATCTTGAGGATCCAATTCTCAAGAAGAATTTACCTCAATAGAACAACCTCCTAAGTTAGAATTGAAGATATCGCTCGAACACCTTAAGTATGCATTCTTAGGAACAAATGAGACTTTACTCATTATCATTGCTTCGATTTAACATCAAAACAGAGAGTGATCTCATTAGTACTCTCAAGAAGCATACCAAAGCTATAGGTTGGCAAATGGCGGATATCAAAGGAATTAGTCCTTCTATATGCATGCATAGAGTCATTTTGGAAGAAAATTCCAAAAACAAAGATAGAGAGTCAAAGAAGACTAAATCCTATCATGAAAGAGGTTGTGAAAAAGGAAATTATTAAGTGGCTAGATGTTGGAATCATATACCCCATATCGCATGCTGGTGCTTGGGTAAGTCCTGTCCCAATGTGTACCAAAGAAAGGGGGTGTGACAAGAATAGCCAATGAAAAGAATGAGTTGATACCAACTAGAATCACATATAGGGTGGAGAATCAGATGGATTACGTAAAACTCAACAAAACTACCAAAAAGGATCACTTTCCTTTACCATTCATAGACCAAATGTTAGATAGATTAGCAGGGAAGGAATTTTATTGTTTCCTAGATGGCTATTCAGGCTATAATCAAATAGCCATTGAGCCTAAGGATCAACACAAAACCACCTTTACATGCCCTTATGGAACCTTTGCCTTTAGAAGGATGCCATTTGGCTTATGTAATGCACCTGCTACATTCCAAAGATGCATGATGTCTATATTCTCGATTTCATTGAGCAATCAATGGAAGTATTCATGGATGATTTCTCTATCTTTGGAGAAACATTTCAAGTTTGCTTAACAAACTTGGAACAAATTCTCAAGAGATGTGAGGAAACAAATTTAGTCTTAAACTGGGAAAAGTGCCATTTCATGGTACAAGAGGGCATTGTGTTAGGACATAGAATTTCAAAGAAAGGTCTAGAGGTAGACAAAGCTAAAGTTGATGTCATTGAAAATTTACCACCACCAAATACACTTAAAGGTATCAGGAGCTTCTTAGGCCATGTTGGTTTTTATAGAAGGTTTATCAAAGATTTTTCAAAAATCTCAAAACCATTATGTATGCTTCGCAACATGATGTAGAATTCAACTTTGATGAATCTTGTATGAAGCTTTTGACAAGCTTAGGAAGGCATTGGTGACAAAGACCAATTATAGTAACTCCAGTTGGAGCAGGCCATTTGAATTAATGTGTGATGCTAGTGACTTTGCAAAGAGGAGCACCCTCTAGGGGCAAAGGTATGATAAGGTCTTTCATTCCATATATTATGCTAGCAAGACATTAATTGAAGCTCAAGTGAACTACACAAACATCTGAAAAGGAATTATTAGTCGTGGTCTTTGCATTTGAAAAATTTAGATCATACTTAGTTTGCACTAAAATTATTGTCTATACCGATCACTCTGCCATTAAGTATCTAATTTCAAAGAAGGATGCAAAGCCAAGGTGATAAGGTGGATTTTACTCCTACAAGAATTTGATCTAGAAATTAGAGACAAAAAGGAGTAGAAAACCAAGTAGCGGCCCATTTATCAAGGATTGAAGGAGAATCACTTGGTACACAAAGAGAAGAAATCAAGGAAAGCTTTCCGGATGAGAAACTATTGGCAATCACAATCAATGCAAAACATGAAATCGCATTTGCTATAGGCAATGCAGAGCATCAAATGCATCTGCACCATGGTTTGTTGATATTGTAAATTTCCTTGCAAGCAAAGTGGTACCATGAGTATGACATATCAACAAAGGAGAAAATTCTTCCACATGGTTAAGCAATACTATTGGGATGATCCATTCCTTTACAAGATGTGCCCCGATCAATTAATGAGGAAATGCATACCAAGAGGAGCAACAAGCAAAGCTTCTCGCATTGCCATTCTCGCACCTTATGGAGGACACTTTGGAAGTACTAGAACAAAGAAATAAGGTATTACAAATGCAGTTATTTTTGGCCTACTTTATTTAAAGATTCTTATTTTATGGTCAAATCTTTGTGATAAATGTCAAAGAGCAGAAACATCTCTCTCGATAAGCATGAAATGCCTAGAACAAATATTTTAGAAATTGAATTATTTGATGTTTGGGGCATGGATTTCATGGGACCTTTTCCACCCTCTTTTGGCAATTTATATATCTTAGTAGCTTTTTGTTGATTATGTGTCCAAATGGGTAGAGGCGATAGCATTACCTAATAATGATGCTAAATCGGTGAGTAAGTTTCGCAAAGAAATATATTCACTAGATTTGGAACTCCTGTGAGCTATCATTAATGATGAAGGTTCACACTTTTGCAATAAAATCATAGAAAACCTTCTAGCTAAGTATGGAGTTAAGCATAAGATAGCTACAAACACACCATCCTCAAACTAGTGGACAAGCGCAATTATCCAATAGGGAAATTAAGAGAATGCTAGAAAATGGTGGTAAGTCCAAATAGGAAAGATTGGTCTTTACATTTGGATGATGCTTTATGGGCATATAGAACAAAGATTCAAAACACCCTTAGGAATGTCCCCTTACAAATTAGTCTATGGAAAAGCATGCCATTTACTTGTAGAATTGGAAAACAAATCTTATTGGGCTATCAAGAAGCTCAATTTCAAATTGAACAAGGCGGTAAAAGAGATGATAGAGCTTGATGAGCTAGAAGAAATTAGGCAAACCTCTTATGAGAATGCTGAAATCTACAAAGCTAAGACTAAGAAATGGCATGACAAGAAAATTCACAATAGAGAATTGAAAGAAGGAGGACTAGTTCTCGCTATACAACTCTAGGTTGAAGCTATTTCCGGAAAACTAAGGTCAAGGTGGTCGGGACCATTTAAGTTGATAAAGGTTTATCCACATGGAGCAAAGAGACTTATTTGATAAAACCTCAAATCATCGTCTTCAAGGTGAATGGTCGAGAGAGTTAAAATGTACTATGGTGAACATGTGGTGAGAGACAAAACCACCACCTATTTGCAAAATTTCTAAGTGAAAAGAGGTAGTCAGTGACAAGACTCTTAAAACAAGCGCTTAATGGGAGGCAACCCATTGTTTTTAATTATTTTTGTGCAATTTTATGTTTTTAGTTGTTTTGCAGTAAATGCGAGAAACTAATGCAAATGCATCAAATGCACTGCATTGAGGAAAAACGTGCCTCGCATCGTAAAAATTATAAACTTGAAGAAAATTGGTTAAGTGTGAATCATAAGGCTTCAGGAAGATCAAAGGAGGTTAAGTAAGATTAATGACACATTGGTAGCCAAAGCAAGACACTTGGCATGATGCATGCGCAGACGAATGCTAACGGCTACCTAATAAATCCACTAACTTCCTCTTCCCGAAACATAAAGCCTTCATTGTTACCAAGCACTCCCTTCATTCGCAAAATCTCACAATTTTCTCTCATCTCAAAACACAAACCGCATTTCACATTCTCATCTCCAAATTTCCTCAATCACACAAGCAATCAAAACCTAGAAATTCAAAGCAATTACAATGGTGAAGAAACAATCAAAGACAGAAAACATCGTGCAAGCAGCCGTAACTCCTCGTAGGAAAAGAAAGCCATGCATGTAGGATCATCATCAACAAGGAAAGGCAAAGCCAAGGAATCAACAAAGAAGAAATGATGATAATGTTCATCTCTCGAACATGCATCTATTGCCCGAGAGGGTATGATTTGAAGAAGGCTAGCCCATCATTCATGTCAACAAAGTGGCCAATCTCAATTGGGACCACTTCGTGCTACCAAGAGGAGGCTACATTGAAGACATAGTGAGAGAGTTCTATGCTGAATCACACCACAAGAAGGACCAGAACATTCCTACACTTCCATGGTGAGAGGTAAAATTGTACACTTCCATGCAAAGAAATTAAATGAACATTATATGCTTGAAATATAATGGGAATGATTTTGAGAATAGAGTGGCCAAGGCCTTTAAGAAAGAAATGGAAGAAATAAGGAATAGGATTGCTATACTGTGGGGCTGTTTGGGAGAAATTCACACCTAATGAGATTAAGCTTAGAAGCAATTATTTGATAAATGCATTAGGTAATTGGCATTTGTTCATAGCCAATTCAATTCTGCCTACATCACATACATATGCTATGACCAAAGAGAGATTGATCTTGCTAGATACAATTCTCTCTCGAGGGAAATGTAGACATAGGCAGATTGATAGCTAGGGAAATTCTTGCATGCTCAACAAAATCAAAGGGATTTCTGCTTTCCCTTGTCTTATAACCGAATTATGCATGAAAGAAGGTGTCCCTATAGCCGCTAATGAACAAAGGAAATTTCCCCACAGTAATTTGAGTCTTGAAGTGAAGGAGAAATTAAGAAATGTGAGAGGCCCCGCACTGCAATGCAAGAGCATTACATGCGTATAGAGAGGGTCAGTATGGAAATTTCAGAATGATCAACATGACTGCTTTCAATTGGTTTTTGACAAGATCTTTGATCTTGTGGGCCAAAATGAATGCCCCCGAATTTCCAACTTGGGTATTGAGATGTGAAGGAGAAGAAGAAGAGAGAGAAAGAGGTGAAGAAGGAGGAAAAGGAAAGGAGAAAGTAGAGGAACCTAGCACCAAAAAGAAGGTGACTAGAAAGCAATACAAAGTATGTAAGAAGGTTGTGGTAGAACTCATTGTGGAAGAATTATATGATTCTCAATCAAGTGAGGATGAGGAATTAAAAGAAATGGATAAGGAATTAGAAGAAGAAGAAGAAGAGAGTGATGAGGAAATTGATGAAGAAGAAGAGGAGCAGGCTAGAGGAGTAATTTTAGAAGAAATTGCTAGGCAAAAATATGCCAAACCCTCAGCATCAACCCAACCAGAAACCCCTATCACTTCACCACTACCAAAACACCCATCATCTCACCAAACCAAGAATCTTCCTCCATTCCAAAATCACCATTACCCTCCCTCAATGATCCACCAAATCCTATCACAATCACCACCACAAACAACCCTCCACCACCTCTCTCCAAGAAATGAACCACGTAAAACAACTCACACAGTAAGAACCAACCCCTCGTTATGCCAATAGAACAAACAAGATACCTTCTAGCCCAAGCAACATTACTACTAATGTTATTTCTGCTCTTGAGAAAGAGATTTTGCAGGAAAGAGAAGAAGAAGGACTCAACAAAGGAGATAAATGAGAAGAATCATCTGCAAAGGAGCCTGTTGCTCAAACTGTTGAGATGCAGAGTGATGCTCTCGCATCACTTCACACGCCGCATCACAACAGTGCAACAACTGTGCATGATGAGGCAACAATTAAAATGGTTCTGGAAGAAATGGCTAAACAAAAGAGGGAAGCATTGCACAATACTCGTGTTCTTCAAGCAACTGCAGGAAGGCGAGCAAAATTAACACCTAAGAGGAAGAAATCGATGTATCCAAGACCGATGCACTGCATCGGTTCAAGAACCAATTCCCGCAACTACACTGTAGTAGGAGGTGCATCCGCACTCTGAGAAGAAACACCAAGCAAGCCCAAGGAGAAGAAGCAGAAGGTGAAACACACTCCTCCATCCAGGCAAAGCACCAGAATTAGGAGTGGAGCAAAGAAATGAGTATCAATTTACAAGCTTTCACCTACTACTACTAATGCTTGTTTTGTTTTTTTTATCTGAACTATTTCCCTGGTTGTTCTAATCCCTCTCCCCTATTTTGAACAAATGATTTGTCTTTTCTGAACAAATTTGCAGTGAGGACACTGCAACCCCTTAAGTTTGGGGGGGATTTGCATGTTATGTTATGTTTTAATATGTTTTCTATCTAATATGTTGTGTGTTTAATTAATATGTTTTAGATAGTAAATATATATGTTTTAAGTAGTTTTTAGTTTGTTTAAATATTAGATGTACTTAACAAAGTAGTATCTAAATATTTTAGTAGAAAAGATCAGTTTTTCAAAAATATGGTGAAAGCCCTATGGATGGAATTTTTATAAAAAAAGAGAAAAAGAAGCCTTATTTCTCAGAAAAACCAAAATTATTTTTACTTCAACACTTCAAAACTGAGTTTGTGAAAAGAACCTTGCTATTTAAAAGATCAATCTGATGCAAGGGGAATTTTTGGTAAGCTTAGGTCAAAACAAAGCTTTACTAAAAAGAAAGAAGAGCTTAAAGAATTAAGTTTGGGGGTGTTTTATGAAAAACAAAGGCTGAATTTCAAAAGTATAAGAGTAAACAATGTAGAAAAAGAATACAAAAAGTGGACAAGCCATATCCTCGAATCTTTTGAAACTATACCGTGCTAAGTACATGAATGCATCTGGAGGTCAAAGACTGTGCCATGCGAGAATAAATGTATCCGGAGGATAGTTCAATAAATCGAACTCGTGCCAAAGTGCAAAGAAAAATATATGCATCTGGAGGTCAAAGACTGTGCAAAGTGCATTTGCATCCGGAGGTCGGTGAGGAAGGTAATATGAGCTAGAAAAAGAAAAAGCATCATCGGTCATGCAAATTGCATCAATGTAAATCGCATCAAGAAAAAGCAAAATGCAGAAAAAAAATCAATGCACAAAAACACTTCAAAGAAGTATTTGCATCTGCTCAAAAGATCCACACAAAAAAATAGAAAAATGCATTGGCTCAAAAGCTTTGAAAGATTCAATCAAGCCCTTTGATTTTAAAAAACTCCCCAACACTTGAGAAAATTTTGTGAGTCTAAACTCTCTTTTGAAAAATATTTTGGTGTGACCAAAGATGAACCAATCCTTTCAAAGGCTAGGAGGAAATTTTTCACTTAGTCTTGGAACCAATCTCAACTCAGTGGGTTCACACACACACAAAAGAGTTTGAATAACTTTGGTAGTTTTGAAGAAATAAAGGCAAAAGAAAGATTGTTAAGAAATGAAGTTCATAGGGAACTTCTCATGAAAATCCAAAAATCAAGCTGATCTATCTTCTAGAATTTTAGTTTTTATAGTTTGTCTTTGTCATTACTTGCGGACAAGCAATGGTTTAAGTTTGGGGGTGTGATAACTCTATTTTATATAGAGTATTTCATATGTTTAAACTTAGTATTTGCTCTCTTTCAAGTAATAATAAAAAGTTTATATAGTATTTAGTGTGATATATGCTATCTTGAGTGATTTGAATGGTTATAGTTATTTATAGGCCATTTTGGATATATTGTGGTATGTTTGATGTTTTTGTTCATGCGCTCAATGTCATCTCGCATCAATGCTCCCGCACCGATCCTCGCATCAATTCTGCGCTACTTGGTGAATAAGCGACTGTTTCATATGCATCCACATGCAATGTGATGACCTCCCCGCCGCTTGCCCGATGCCATCCAAACTTGTATAGTAGGCGCCTACCATTCACACATAGCTATAGGCATAGCTTTGAAGAGTCATCAACATAGGGACACTTGTTCTAACACCATGGAACCGCCCTATATGATTAAGTCAAAGATTTCAACATGGATAAACCTCTGAAAGCAACTACACAATTATGATCCACTCAAGATGACTTCAACATGAAGGAAGGAAGCACCTCACTTGAAGGCTATAAAAGGACCTCACATCTTCATTTGGAAATATATCACAATCCATAAGTTAGATCAAAATTTCAATATACATAGTTAGTTTTTATATTTTTAGAGGAAGAGGAAGGAATTCATAAATCCTCCTTAACTCATTTTCATAGTGTTTGTATAGTGCTAAGGAGTAATGCTAGTGCATTGCTAGAAGACTTCATACAAAGGTTTTCAACATTTGTAACTTTACTCTTGTTGTTTCTCTTTTGTGATTTCTATATATATAAACATGGTCTATTCAGTTTATATATATCTTGCAATGTCTCTTGTTAGCTAAACCTTTCTTAGTTGGAATGTTCTAATCATTTAATGAGCTTTTAAGTAAGTATGTTGCATGTATGTATGTTTGTACTTTAGTTCTTGCTTGATAATCTTTTCAAAACTTATTTTGAACTTGATCACTTAGAATAAGTAGATTTGTAAATGACCAGACATGGCTTACAATTAAGAACTCAAGAACTAATATGGGTGAGTGTTTTACATAAAGAAAACTTTGTGAAAACCATGCTAAGTCCTAGACATAGGATAGTATAGTCCATAGGATAATTGTGGGTACTTAAAATACAAGAGTGAATTCACTTAAGCAAAGTGAATACTTGTTAGGAGGCAAGATTGGCACTAACACCCCTTTCTTTACTTGCATAGAACAAGGATCATAAGAGCTGTAATGATACTCAAGAAGAAAGTGACCGAAAGGCACATAGCTAATGCAACAACATTCAGTGCAGCTGCATCACATACTGCATCATACACTTATAAGTAAATTACTTGATGAAGACATTCCAACTAGCTTTTCTCTTTTACACTATCAACATTTTTACCTTGTTTTCTTTCTAACTTAGTTGTGATCATCAAACAAAATCCAAAATTATTTTGTTACTTAGTGACTTTACACTTTATTACTTTATATTATTTTAAAAGTGAGTTTTTCAATCTCTGTGGGTTCGATCTTTTTACTACTTGTTTTTGGACAGTGTATACTTGCACTCAAGTGTATGTGGCATTTCCACACACCAACAACCGCCAACCATATAAGGTGCTTGACTCTTCTTTGCCTCTTACCCTTAACCAAGAGGCCAAATTCCAAGAAGTGCGAAATCGAATCCTCTTTTTCGAAGTAATTTGATCCTACCCATGAAAAGACCAGCTGCCATAGCGTCTTAGCAAAGTTGCAATGAAAGAATAAATGAGGGGTTGACTCATCTTCTTGGAGACAAAATACACAACACTTATCTTGTTGTAGATGAAGAATTCCCCTTCTAGACAAAGCATCACGCGTAGCAATTCTATTATGGAATACCCTCCAAGCAAATATGGATATTTTTTATGGCACATCATTCCTCCATAATTTATTGCACGCACTGATCAAACTGTCCGAGAAACACGCCCTGTCACCTGCAAAACAATCAACAGGCCAACAATAGCATTGTTTCACAGTAAAACCGGTTGCTGAATCACGCAACCATCGCCACGAATCGCCGCTGCGATCCGCATGTGAGTAGCACGCCGGCGCCTCCTCCAAGGCTGCAAGTTGCTGCGCTTCCTCCAGCAGGAATTCTGAGGCCCAACTCCAGCTCCACTGCCACCCATTCTCGGTCCATACACCCATGTCTTCCACCACCACTTCCTTCGCCATACATCTTCCAAAAACCGATGGGAAGAGAGAAGCAAATGAATCTCTCCCCATCCAAGCATCTGTCCAAAATCTAACCAAATTACCTCTGCCCATCTTTAATTTAACTATACCGTCAAACCATCCTTCTTCTAAATTATTATCGTTCCCCAATAAGCAAAGATCTCTCCACCATAAAAACAATTTTCCCCATCTTCTTCCAAAGTCCGCAGCACTAGGCCACCTACCACCCACCCCATATCTTTCCACCAACATCTTTCTCCATAAGGGGTTTCCTTCCTCCACCAAGAATCTCCACCTCCATTTAGTTAGCAAAGCTAAGTTAAAAGCTTCTAGATTTTTAATGCCCAACCCCCCTTATCCTTCGGAGTGCAAATAGTGTTCCAATTCACCCAAGCCATCTTTTTGGTCTCCTCGTCCCCACAAGAACCTTCTTTGTAGCTTTATAATTTCTTCGATAACCTTCTTTGGTGCTTTATAGAAGGAGAATAAGTATAGGGGGAGAGAAGCAATCACCGAATTAATAAGGGTAACTCTCCCACCTATAGACAATTGCTTACTCTTCCAACTGTTGAGCCTTGCTTTGATTACATCAATTACCGGTTGCCAGGTGGTTGCTCTTCTTGGATTTGCGCCTACCGGGATGCCAAGAAATTTAAAAGAATCTGTTCCCACCCTACAAGCTAGAAACGTTGAGACGCCCTCCATTACCCTCTCCTCAACATTTATACCGATCACATTGCTTTTAGAGAAATTGACTTTCAAGCCCGAGACTAGTTCAAATGATCTAAGTATTGCTTTCAAACACCAAATACTTCTATCCCCACCATCACAAAAAATATCGTGTCATCCGCAAATTGTAATAGTTCAATAGACAGTGAGTCACTAACCTTAAACCCCTTTAGATTTCCGGACTCCACCCCTTTCCGAACGAGGCCTGCCAACCTCTCTGCTGCTATCAAAAACAGGAATGGAGCAAGTGGATCACCTTGTTTCAGCCCCTTCTGAGCCACAAACTCCTCTGTCGGACTACCATTAACCAAAACCGAAATTGAGGTAGAAGAGTAGCACGTCCTCATCCATCTTCTCCACCTCCCACCAAAGCCCAACCTACCCAACATATAGTCTAAATAGGACCAGCTAACCGAGTCGTACGCTTTTTCAAAATCTGCTTTAAGGACAACACATCTTTGTTTCTTTCTTCTTGCCATATCTATAGCTTCATTCACCACTACCACCCCATCCAAAATATTTCTACCTGTTAGGAACGCATTCTGGCAATCCGATATAACCCCTTTCATTACTTTCTTCAATCTACCCGCAAGAACCTTTGAAAGCATCTTATATAAGCATCCAATTAGAGAGATCGGTCGATACTCACCCAACCCCTGGGGATTATTTGTTTTGGGGATAAGTGCAATAAAGGAAGCATTCACCGCCTTAGGTAATCTTGCATGCCTATGGAACTCCTCAAAAAATCTCAAAATCTCCGGGGCCACAATATCCCAACAAGACTTTATAAAGTTGAGGTTAAACCCATCCGGACCCGGGCTTTTATTCCCATCACATTCCCAAACTACTTCTTTGATTTCCTCAACAGAGAAAGGCGCCAAGAGCATATCATTGTCTGCATTTGAAATGCGGCTGAAGTGGACACCCTCGAGTGTAGGTCTACTATGATTTTCCTCCTTGAACTTATCTTTAAAATGATTTTTCACTGCCGCTTTTACCCCAACCACATCCTCCACCCACACGCCATTCACCAAGATCTTAACCACTTGAGTTCTTCTTCTATTCCCCTTCATGCAAGCATGAAAAAATCTACTATTGGAGTCCCCCTCCGCCAGCCATCTAACTCTTGACTTTTGTGCAATAAGACTTTCCTTTGCATGAAGCTCTTTCCAAAACTCATCATTCAGCCGATGCCTTTGATCATCATTAGCACCATTTCCCTCCGATGTCAACCTCTCAATTTCATTTAACTCCTTCACCATACCATCTATTCGTAGATCTTTGAATCCAAATAGTTCCCGGTTCCACACTTTGAGTTTTTCTTTCAACAATCTCAATTTCTCCTTTGCAACAAAGGAGCCCCTCCCTTCCACTTGAAAGGAAGTCCAACATTCTCTGATAAAGCCCATAAAATCATTGTGCTCCATCCAACAATTATTGAATCTGAACGGTTTAGGTCCCCAGTTCTCCATCGAGGAAATCAACCACACTGGGCAGTGATCAGAAATATCCCTATTACCTATCCATTGAGCTTTTACATTCCATCTTTCAACCAAATCCTCCGCTTAGCAAGATTCATTCCCAATCTACTAGCCCTTCCATCTGAACCAAAGCAAGAGAACTTTTTACCTAATACCGGTACATCAACCAGAGACATATCCTCCATGAACGCACGAAATTCCCTTGCTTCTGTGTGATTGAAAATTGTAGAGCACCCACTTCTTCGCTTCTTATTGCAACGACGTTGAAGTCTCCTGCCACGCACCAATCACCTTCCTCAAATTGGCTCTTCAAGACCCTCAAATTATCCCACAATCTCCTTTTACCCAGTATGTTGCCCGGCGAGTAAACATTGACTAGGTAGCATGTGTAGCCTTTAACTTTGGCGCATATACCTGTGAAGCATTCACCAGAAAAGGAAAACATAACATCAAGTAAATCATTCTTCCACACACTCACCAGCCCACCTGATTGACCCATCGAGCCTTTACAAAGCCAATCGAAGTGTGCATCCCCCCACATACTTGCCACTGCCCTTCTAGATAAATCACTGCACTTAGTCTCTTGTATCATACAAAAGTCGATTTTTTCCTCGACAATTAACTTCCTCAGGCGCCTTCTCTTAGCAACACCTCCCCATCCTCTCATATTTATTGTTGCAACTATCATTGAGACACATTTTTCTTTTCCCCCCACGTTTTGCCTCCTGGTCCTTGGCCTCCAGCAAGCTCAATTTCACGGCGTACTCTTCATCCTTACCTTGCCCTACCACCCCTAGATTTTCTTTGACAAAGCTCCACATTTTATTCCCAAGAGAGATCTCATGCTCTTTGAGAAATCTTTCATTGCAAAACCGAATACCCGAATCCCCAACAGAAACATCTCCAACAATAGCCCCATCACCCTCACAGCTGACAGACAAAGACGCCCCAGGCTTAGGGGAATTACGTTTCACAACATGAACTTTACTTGTCTCAGAGCTATGCTGAGAACCATTAAGGGAGAGAATCAAACCTTGTGCCTCCTTGTTAACCATGCCAATTACAATATTATTTTCTGCGCTGGACTTAGCCTTTACTTTTTTTCCCTTTCTTTTTCTTCTTCACTACAAGTTGAGCCATGTTCTGGATATTGGAGTCTGGCGTAGAGAGCCCAGCTGCGAACTCGGCAAACTCCTCAAAATGGCCTTTGGGCTTGACCTTGGGAAAATCTGTATGGGCCGAGAATGTTTTTGGACCATTGGCACCAACTTTATTGGGCCCCGAATTAACCTCCCCACTACTGCCAGCCTCACAATCAATGTCAACTATTTGTTTACTATTATTTTCCAAAACACAAGGGAGAGTGGACACAAGATGAATATCGGGTACACCAACAGGTGCAACTGAGAGCTGGTCCAAAGCTACCTCATCATCATTAAAAAAAGCCTCCTCTCTATCTACGCCATTGGCTGCTTGAAGCGCCGCACCACCAACATCATTAATATCACGCCCATTTATTCCAGTCGACTCTTCCCCAAGCACCTCATCATAACCTTTGTCCCCTTCGACAATTACTCTAATACCCTCTTGCAAAACCGACTCATCGTCTTCCTCCACCCCGGCTTCCTCGTCGGATCTATCCTCTACCACCTCCTCAACGTTAAACAATGGCGGACCGTCGTCATCATCACTGCTGCCATCACTTACAGCAGCAGAGCCAATATTCTGTGTTCCATCCCCACTCATTGGACCACACCATTCTTCAATAACTTTAACTTCAAAAATTATGCCATTGATATTTGCGTTTACCACCATGTTTAAGACGTCGTAGCTTTTCGTCTTGATTAGAATCCGAGCAACATCAAGAGAATTTCTCTTCCTAGTATTCTCATCAACACCCACAAACAAGCCAAACTTGCGTGCTAATGCCGAGAAGAACTCGTTGTTCCAAGCATGGACGGGTATACCATGGCAACGAACCCAAGCAAGGCGCTCTTTATCCATATCCATTTGACACCATTTCCTTATGTCCTTAAAAATGTCATAGAACCACTCCTCCGAGTCGTCTAATAGCTTGAATAAATCCTTCCTCCAACTCTTCTAAAAGAACCAGATTGGCGCCCAGGGGCGTCACTTTGATCGAAAAGATCCCTTGCATGCTGAACCATTCTTGAACCATATGAGTACCTCCCGCGTTCTTCACCTCTTCCACAAACATTTTGTTAAACGCTGCTAACTCATCTTCCGAAGCATTATACCAAACGTCGCATAGATTCCTTTTTCTAAAGTACACAATGTGCTGTTCAGCCTTAGCCTTCTCGTCTCTCCACCTACCCCTCCCTGACTCCCTACCCTTCCATGGAAACTTCCTCTCTTCTCTCCTTTGTTCACCTTTGTCATACCCCAATTTTGTCCGGCTTAGGTCAAAACCCTAATTTTCCACAAAAAATAAATAAATTGAAGAGTGAAGAGCATTATGCATTGCATTTTGGGTTCTAGAAGTCATTCCAAGGTTCTTGAAATCATTTTTAGGGTTGAAATGCACTTTTGGGCAAATTAGGGTTTTAGGGTCAAAAAGGGTATTTTGGTCATTTCACAAAGAAAACTATTTTCCATCACAAATCACCGGACAATTGTCGTGGGAATTATTTGAGGAAAATGTGCTTAATTATAATTTTTATGCGCATGAATGTTAATTGTTTGCATAAAAATTCAAATTTCAAGGAAAGGGTAAAATGGGAATTTCCTTCAAGGAGACTTATCAAATCAATTTTAGGAGTGGTGATATCATGGAATTTTGGGCCCATTGATTGATTCCTAAGATGAAGCCCAAAAGTTTTATGGAATAATCAAGAAAAAATAATCAAAAAGGAAGAGATAATGTTGTGCACATGGGGGACAAATAGTACAATTGCCAACTTGCAAAAGTTGGCAAATTTCCCCCCTTCTCCATTTGAATATGGTCAGCCCCTCTCCCCATTCCCTCTCCATTTTGTGTTTTCTCTCCACCCTCAATCCATTTGATAAGTGATCTCAACCCTTCATTCAAAATCAAAGTGCAATCCTAGAACCCCTCCCAAGAACAATGACCAAAATAACCCTCTTGCTTGGTGCCCAAGTTCAATTATTCATTCCATTTTATTTTTAGCTGAATATTAATTCCCTTTTTATTGCTTGATTACCATTTTAACCATAGCCCTTCACCAATTCTATAAATACCCTCTCATTTTCACACACCACACCTTTTTGCTCATTCTCTCCTACACTAAACCTAGCACACAACTCTCTCCTTTCCTTCCCTTTCCTTGGCTGAACACCCCTCTCCTCCTCCTCCATCCATCTTTTATTTTCCTCCACCCAAACACCATCAATCCATCTCCTTTCCATTCCTCTCTCACATACTACCTCCATCCTTCACTAAAACTAAAGAATCATCATCACTTGGGCATCTTCTTCATTTGTGTTCTTGCTTTCCCTTTCTTGCATAATCTAGCTTGGATCCAAGGTATACTCTAAAACCCTTGCATCATCCTCAACATTTTTGCATTAAAACCCACTTTTCTTCATCATATTTTTGCATATCATCATCACTTTTCTATAATATAGTTTGTTGTTGTTGGTGAGAGGAGCCTTAAACATTTTGACAAACACCTTGGGAGGTTTGGGTGTTTAAGGTGCCTCTCACCCTTAAATAAATGGATCTATGTTGCTTTGTGTTAATTTTTTGTGTGGACCTATGTTTCCTTTGGTTCACATATTTATGATTAAAATATTTTCAAGTTGATTTTATTGTTGTTCTTTGCTTGATGATGTTTAATATTGTTGTTAGTATTTCATTTTAGTGTTAAATGTTATTTTTGTTGTTGGTTGATGATCTAACAATATGATTCCCAGTAGTGCCTAGTGTACCTTGATCTAAGTGGTGAAGATTGCTAGAAAGGACTCAACTTTGTTTAGGTGTTCTTGTTCTACTTTAGTTATTGTTAGTTGTTGATGATAGGCAAGTTGATTCTCACTAGTTCCTAGTGCACTTTTCTCAAAGTGATAGGATTGCTCTATGTGATTCAACCTAGTTTTTGTGTTTATTTAAATCTTGTTTTAGTTTACTTTTTGTTAGTTGTTGATGATAGGCAAGTTGATTCTCACTAGTGCTTAGTGCACTTTTCTCAAAGTGAGAGGATTGCTCTATGTGATTCAACCTAGTTTTTGTGTTTATTTAAATCTTGTTTTAGTTTGCTTATTATTAGTTGTTGATGATAGGCAAGTTGATTCTCACTAGTGCTTAGTGCACTTTCCTCAAAGTGAGAGGATTGCTCTATGTGATTCAACTTGTTTTTAGTGTTTACTTACTTGCTCTTGTATTCTAGTTTTATTATTGTCCATTGTTGATGATAAATCATATGATTCCCACTTATGCCTAGTGCATCATGTTTTAAAGTGGTGAAGATGATTTTAGATGATTCAACCTTCCCCTTTTAATTTCTTAGTGAATAATAAATGAGATTGTATGTTTAGGGTTTAGGGTTCGTGAGGTATTGCAAATGATAGGCTTACTTTAGACTTGATGCAATTCCTCTTTGTTCATGTTATTAAGAAGTTGTTGCTCACATGTTCATTAGTGTAACTAAGATCATTCTATGTCTATGATCAATTATTTACTTGTTTTTGATGCTACTTAAATTGTCTTGATTTAATTGTGTGTCATTCCCTCCACTTGTATGACCTCCTAATGAAGGCGTAAGCCTACTTGCTTGTTGTAGCATAGAGTCATTAGGGTAAATACACTCCTTCCTACACACACACACACACACACACACACACACACACACACACACACACACACACACACACACACACACACACACACACACACACACACACACACATTTGTTTTGAAAACTTTACCTTGCATCCTTGATAAGTGGATCTTTTGATCGTATTGGCATGTTTAGTCTTAGTTAACATTCAACATATGCATGATTACTTGATTATTGAATGTGCTTGAGCTTTGTAGCCAATCATTGATAATAACTTCACCCTTTTCCCAAAAATCTTTCAAACTCTTTTCTAATTAATGCAAGTTATTAGTGACTATCACCCAAAGCCTTAGCTTGTTTGATTGTCATGAACGCTATCAAGAGTTATTAGTAATGATCACTCAAAGCATTTGCTTGCTTGGTCGTTATGAAAGCTCTTCCCCTTTCCAAAACCCTTTTGTTATACCCAAATTTTGTCCGTCTTCTTTTTCTTGTTTTAGTCGTTTATTTTTATAGTCGTGTTTTGGAGTCGCATGATTACGAGAATTATTAGTATAGCGTCTCGGTTACTAACCCGAACCAATTTCAATCACCCCGTTCAACTAAATCGAAATACCGTTGTTTAAATGAGGCATGCACGCGAATGATCGATCCTTTCGTGCGTTCTTCAATCTAATCTCCGTATTTGGGTTTAGTCGTACATAAGTAGGTCTACCAAAGTCCTTTTTCTCAAAATTTGGCTTATCTCCTCAATTCAGGCCTAAGAATGCGATTCCAAGTTAATTTTAGTGTTGTTAGTTAACAAGCCCATTTCTTCTATTTGAGTCTCGTTTTAGCGTATTTGTCTAGTCCGGCCCGTTCTCGTCTTTGTATTTTGCCCGACTCCTTTTTCTTATTATTATTTTTATTTTGTGCAGTTAATTTATTTTGAGCATATACACAGTCCAAAAATGTCAAAAAAATTCTATTTACAATTTAGAAGTGTTCAAAATGTCCAAAAGTCCAAAAATGCAAAAAAAAAGTAATATTAGGAATACAAAAATAGCCAAATCCGAAAATAAATATAAAAAAATATATAAAAAAAAAGCAGTTTTAGCCCAAGTAGCAGTTGGGCTTGGATCTTCATGCTCTCCCAAACCCTAGTCTTGGTCCCCAAGACTCAAATCTAGATCTGAAAAATAAAGAGAATCATCAATTCATTAATTGCTAAACCTAATATTTTAGTATAAATATGGGATCAACCATCAGACAATCACAGACAACAAGACTGCCAAAAATCACCTAAAAAGGATTAGGGTTCAAAGTCAGAATCCTAATCAACAAAAAAAGAAGGGAGGAAAAATTGTAAATACCTCTCTCACCGAAGCCATCTCACTATCCCTCTTACCGTCATTTAACGCCGGCACCACCACCATGGCCCTCCTCTCTCCGCTTGATCTCTGCTTCGCCTCTTCCTTTCCTATCCTGCTTCACCTCCCCTGGTTCATACCGTATCACCGTAGGCGCCTCAAGGCCCATCACCTCCTTTCAATGATCGAAACAGATGGATAAAAGAACCTTATCACAGGTAGCTTCAACTTTTCCCTTTGCATTAGCATCTCTCGACGAAACCACCTCCCATCTCTCTCCCTCTCGCTCATGGGTCCTAGTTGTTTGCTAGCCGCTTTCACGCTTTGAAACGAAATACAAGGTACATAGCTTCTTCACTTTTACTAAAGTAATAATAAGTTAATATTTGATTCTTAGTCTTTTTATGCTAACTTTTCAACTTATTTGTATTATTTCTCACCTTTCACGTGGTTGCCTAGCCTTAGGTTTCTTTCATGTTATTTTAATATGAAATATAATAGTAATTGTGATGAAAATGTTAGTGTTAGTTGTGAGTCAAAGTCGAGATATCGAAAATCCAAACCTTTTTTACAAGTATTCAAGCTAATAACTCACGGATAAAATAAACCACTAATAATGACAATAAATGATTAAGTCGGAGTTTTGTACTCCTAAAATCTTTATAAAAACTAAAAAATATTAATTAAAAAATCCAACGCACAAATATTTTCTACCCTAAGAACTACATGTGATTTGATCTCCTACCAAAGGGTATGTAGGAGCAGAGGGGGGAGCTCACCTCTGTCAATCGCATTAATAAAAACCATTTTTTTAGTTCCTCTAATTATTTATCTTTCCTACTCTTCTAAAAAATAATAACCGAAAATAATTAAATATTTCCTATCCAAAATCAAATAAAGACTAAGTCGGTTGTACAACCTGTTAGTCAAAGATTCTAGAACTAATGAGTCATGACAGCCTCAGAGTTCTAGAATACCTATTCTAAAACCAACTCACCTCACATCAAATAAACTTCTTTCAAAAAAACCTCAAAATACTTTCAAAAGTAGGGGACTAAGACGGTTGTACAATCGGGTTAGTCAACATTCCCTATGAATCGATGAGTCAGATAGCTCAAGGAATCCTAGGACCCTACACTAAAAAAACACCAACCAACAAACCTTTTTCGGGAAGAACTACGTAGCTTTGATTCCTCCATTGCATCTGGAGGTACGTAGGAGCAAGAGTCCACTCTTGTCAAGCACTAAAAACTAAAAATTTAAACAAGTCTTTTCCTCTATAAATAAAAGGGTAATTATTAATAAATCTTAATTAGTTAGACAAAGGATGTCGTGGGGTGCTAATACCTTCCCTACACATAACGACTCCCGAACCCTAAACCTGCCTTGTCCTGAACATAAAGGGATTTCCCGAATTTGCCCTTAAACTAGAATTTCGGTGGCGGCTTTCTTTTGAACCTTCGAAGAATCCCTTCACGGATTTTTCGGTCGCTACAGCTGGCGACTTCACTGGGGACTTAACCTCTTAGAGAGTCAAAACCTAGTCTAATTATTTAGGATTAACTTAATTTTTACCCTTCCCTTTATTTATTTGTTTATTTATTATTATTATTCTTTGCATATTATATTTTTATGTGATATATAAACTCTAGGATAGAAGACCATATTTGTATGAATGTTTGTCTGCTTTGCGACTTTTTGGGTTGTTTTTAAATTGCTCCTACACACTCCACAATTACACTTCGCACACACATGTGAGAAAAGTCCTCTACCCGGACTTGAGTGTACCCTGCTTAGAACGAGATTGCGTAGTGATGGCTCGCGGACGACGTACGCTCGTTGGGTGGTCATGAAAATCTCACCTAGAGTTTGATTCCTTTTAAGGATGCTATCCTTCTAATAGCTTGCCTATTGTTGGGGTCGATATTCTTGACTCGGGGTCCTTGGCTCTAGGGACCATGTGTAGGATTCTTTAGAACCATCCTTGTGAGGTTCACTATAAAAGAAACCTTAGACCCACTCCATAGGATACCTTTCTAGGGTCACAAAGGAGCTTTATACCCTTGCATTCAAACAAATATTTATGCATACCGTCTTTTATCAAAAAAATCAAAAAAACCAAAAATCATTTTTTACTACTTTTTTGGAAAATATACCACATGCATTTTTCTTTTTCTACAAAAAATACAGCAAATAAACATCTACTGTTGCATGCACTTTTGTGACCGTTAGAGAATTAAAATCTTTACCTTGGAGAGAAGCCGTGCACGCTAAAGTCAAAATTAAATTTTGTACTTTACTCTCCAATGAAAAGCTTATAATTCCCCGGCGCGATAAATAAAATCATATATTATCATTTCATGCACCTACATTATCATTACATTCGCATTTCACATACATCCATTCACATATCATGCACATTCATTCATTGCATACTTACATCATGCATAAAAAAAGAACAATATAAATTTTAGAGAAAAACTATGATGAGAGATGAGACGTTCTTGTGAAATAAATTACTCTTCTTTGGAAAAGTTTAGTCTTACTTAGTTGCAAGCTCAAGGTGTTTCAAGGCACTCAATTTTTTAAATTAGCACTCGTTCACATTTTTTCTAACAAAGTGTTGCATCCCATGATGAATGACCGAAATGGTCTGCCAAAAATTTCTTTCATGCTTTAACTAATGTTAAACTCTCTACGAAGCATTTGTATAGTAACTTCTGTGTAACATGTGTCTTCATTCTTGTTTGAGTCAGTTAATGTCCGTACCTTATCATCATCCCCCGTCCAAGTCTAATCCCACCCCGACCACCCTAAAGTACATACTCCCCTACTTAGTCAACTTTTTGGTTTGTTCTCACTGATGAAATAACACTTTAGGTCCTCATTACTTGGGGCAAATTTGTGATCTCTAAAATACCTTGTCAACATTATATTCCCTTGGTGCAAGTCCTTTACAAAAAGAAATCAAAAGCCCATTAGGTTGAAAACTCGTAAGAGCGGCCTAAGCAAAAATTAGGGCACACAAAAAAAAGAAAGAAAAAAAGAGCAAATATTTTGTAAGTAAGTAAATTATTGTCCTTAAGTTAATTTTTGAGAAAACGAGCAATCATGATGTGAAATGAAGTTGAACCATCTTTCCGTACCCCCAAAAATCCTTTGCCACCCACCTTAAGCCAAAAATCCAAAAACCTTTCAATCACCTTAGACAAGGATCAATTCTACATCAAGATAGTGTATCACTTTTATCCGCTCACTCACTTTCAAAAAGAAAGAGAAACAAAAATCACAAAAGAGTGAAGTCAAAAAAAGAGGATTACAAAATCCCAAAAAAAAACAAATTAGAAAAAACAAAGACAAAAGTAGTACAAGTCGTGAGCTGTTGCTTCACACCATTAAAGCATAAGAGATCCTTGTCTAAAACAAACCTCAAACACTTCCCTTGTCCTCAATATCCTATCCTTCATAAACCCTTGGCCAAGTTACATCCCTAAACAGATCCATTCTACCATGAGGCACGCGTCAATTGTCGCTAAATAAAACCTCAAACACTCATTTAAGCCTAATAACCATTTCCTTCATAAATCATTACCCATCAGCCAAGTTACACCACCAATAAAAATCATCTGTCCCATCAATCCTCAAACACCTTTCTGAGCCCAATAATCCTTTTCGTCATAAACCCTAACCTTCAGCCAAATTACAACCCTCTAGAGTTCATTCCGATCAATGACTGATTGCTTTTGTTTTCTCAAAATTTTAATTTCAGGACAAGTCGGTTTATTTATTTATAAAATGTTTGCAAAAAAAAAATATCTAAAAAAAAACTCAAAAAAAAAAGAAGAAGAAAAAAATCAAAGGGCTTACACTCCAAAGGTTCATTCAAGACAAGGTTTAGTAATCACCAAGTGTAGTTTTCATCATGACAAACTCAAGACTATCATAGCCTAAGAGTCATTCTAAAAATAACCAAAGAGTTCATGCTAGGATCGTTACCTAGATCCTAAAGTGGGGCATCCCTTTCACCATCTATTCCATTTGAACTTGGGGGAAAATTGTCCAGTATCCATCCCATGCCACTCCTAGTCTATACAGCCGCATTTGACCATCTCCAAAAACCCATAACCCTAACTCTGTCACCTTTCCCAATCTCACTAAAGCCAACCATTCGAAATACCTTTCCAAGTGGGGCAATCCTGTCGCTCTTCACTCCACCTTCAAATGGGAAAATTCACCCTACACCCATCTCATCCCCTCGCCATATCCACAGCAAAAAAACCATACCGGGGCAATTTCTCAACTCATTATCCTAAATGTTTCTACTCTAGTCGGGGCAATCTTGTCCTTACCATAATTAGGGAAACGTCAGACTCTATAGGTTGAGACAACATCTCCTACTTGCCACCTTTCATTCCAAAACCAGTGCATTCCCAATTCATCACCTTCTACACCCGTAGCTTGTCACCACTAGACAGGGGCAGACACTCACCGTCATCAAATCTAAATTGGGGGCAGTCCTGCATTTATTGGCTTGGAAAAACGTACCTTTCATGACCTTGGCAAAGACCAGTCAGCCATTCACCCCTTCATGTCCTCACCCTAGGCCTTTAGAACCCCAAGTTAACTGACTTATTCACACTTGCACTAACATATGTCTTTACTAAACAAAGCTTCAGAGAGAGAGAACACAAGTTGATCGTGTGATGCTAAAAATTCACTTAGGTAACTTTGTGGACATAAACTTCGATCATCAAGGGGCATCATAATAGAAGGAAAAATAAGCGAGCTTGCAAATACAGTCAAGTACCTTTTCATATCAATGTCTGTAGGTAATGACCTTGAGAATGCCGAAGTTTGAATCAAAACTAATTTTTCCAAAGAATGATCAATATTCACCCATGCTTCTCGCATCCAAAATCTCGCATCTTATCATTACAAAAATGTTTTGCACTCAATCACTCATATCATATCATATCATCGCATCATGCATGCACCATGGCATTAGCATTCAATCATTTCATATCATCGCACCATGCGCCATAGCATTTGCATTCAAACACAAAAAACTAAAAAAACAAAAAGAGAAAAGAATCACCTATTTCATTCATCACATCGCCAAAAATCAATTGTTACATGTGCATGCATTACATGTATTGCTTCTGAATCGACTTCAAGTGTCGGTACCTATATTTTGTTCCTCTAATATCAGCGCTTTAAGCGTTGGTCTCATATCATATCATATCACAGATCACCAGGTTGATCTCTATAGACCCCAAGTGGTCCTTCAGAGCAGTGCCCTAAGTGGCCCAGGTCGCAACGTCGGAGTCGAGCCCGACGGACCTTCGCAGACCCCGAGTGGTCCTTCAGACTAGTTGTGTCAGCCTAAGACACGCGGACGCCCTTCATGGTCAACATATCGCTTCTAGACTTGATCTTGACCCATCATGGCCGCTTTCGAATATAAAGGCCCCTCGCATCGCTTTACTAGCACCGTAGCTAGTTGCGCTCTTTCGCGAACCACGATGGTCCTTCAATTAAGGCCTAGGCAGCCTTCCGGACTCACGAGTGGTCCTTCGTGAGCCTTAGTGCTCCTTCAGTCCTTGTTGACCCTTCATTCAACTCTCTCGGTTGTCGCCAAGTATTAATCACATACCCCAATTTTGTCCTAGCTTAGGTCAAAACCCTAATCTTCCACAAAAATAAATAAATAGAGGAGAAGAGAGCATCATGCATTGCATTTAGGTTTCTAAAAGTCATTTCAAAATTTCTAAAATCATTTTTGGAGTTGGAATACACTTTTTGGACAAGCTAGGGTTTTGCAGTGCAAAAGGGTATATTTTGGTCATTTTGCGAATAAGGGACAATTTCTCAAGACAAGTCATTCAACATGCATTTTTGAGGTATTAGAGGTCACTCCTAGGGGAAAAAGTCATTTTTGAAGTGAAAATGTGCTTCGCAAAGAACTAGGGTTTTTAGGGTGAAAGGGCATTTTGGTCATTTCACAATAAAACAGTATTTCGTCCCAAATCACTGACTTAATTGTGATTATTTTTGTGCATAAATATTAACCTTTTTGGCATAAAAATCAAGTCTTTGGATAGAAGGGTAAAATGGTCGTTTCCTTTGAGGTGGGGTAAACAAATCAATTTTGGGATTGGTGAGATCATAAAATTCAGAGCCCAATCATTGAATCATGGGACATGGCCCAAAATGGCATGAATTTAGAAGAATTATCTAGAAAGGGATATTCCATTTCTTTTGAATTTTGAAAGGTCAAGTATAGTACAATAGTACAATTTGCAATTCCACTCACTCTCCCACTCTCACTCACAAGACACCAAACCCATAATTATGCAATTTTGATTTATTTTATTGTTTGCAAATTGTGTTTAAATCTTGGCCTTCCATTCAAGTTTTGTGTGCAATCCTCACCCTTCATTTGAATCAAAATGACACTTGTGTAATAGGCTTCATGAAAAAATACAATTTTGTAAATAAACTTATCCTTCACCACCCTCATTAAAGTCTGCGCATTCAGCCCCTCTCTCTCCTCACTTTGTGCTTTTAATTACCCTCAATCCATGTGACATTGCATCTTGACCATTGATTCAAATTTTATCTCAAATCCTATTGGTTTGCAAGAATCACATTGTCATAAATACCCTTGAGTTTGCACCCCATATAAAAACCCAAAAGCAAGAGACCAAAGGGATAGACACTCTCATTTTTAACCTAGAACAAAAACCTCTCCTCCTCTCTCCCTCTCTAGGCCGAACCCTCCCTCTCCTTTTTCCTCCATTTTCTTTTCAAGTTTCATCCACCAAATCACCTCAAATCCATTCCATATTCATATATCTTCTTCCTTTCATCCTTGATTCCATTTTTACTCTACTAAGGAGCTTGTTTTCTTCAAGTTTACGTGGCATTTGTTGGTGATTTGTTCTTGATCTTCATTTTTCTACTCTTGTGTAGCTTTGATCTTGAGGTAAACATCTTATCCCTTGCATTTTTAACTATTAGCATGTGAATCTTCCTTCTACTCCTCTTCCTCTCTAAGAGGCTTAGAGGGCTCATTTCAAACACTATGTCAAGGACATTGGGAGCCTTGGGTGTTTGAAGTGAGCCCTTGGCCTTGAAGAGGGTGTTCTTGTGTTTTAATTATATGTTTTGCATTTTCACACTCATTTTTTCACTTTTCCATGAATAAAGAATTTCTCATACATTATATGCATATTCTTGTTCATATCATAACTTGTGAGCTGAGCTTTGGTTTGATTCATGAGTGTAGGGGTTCGGTTTTAGGCCTTAGAATTTAGGGTTTTTTTTTGTTGCTCCCCTTTCATTTTTTTGAGTTGTGTAAATAAAATGCATGATGTACTTGATTTGCATGATTTGTTATATGTGTGGATTATGAGTTTAGCATGAAATAATGTATTGTCTTGTGCATATGTGATTTCGGCCTTAGAGGCCTTTTTAGGGTTCATTTTAGTGCTTAAAATGTGTGTTTGATCTTGTGTAGAGGTGTGTAATAGTGTTAATGTGTTTTTTTCACTTTTTAACCATCCATTCATGTTTTTACCTTACCACTCATTAACTTTTTACCAAAACTAAAAAAGGCATTTTTACTTTTTACTTTACTATCCCATTAAATAATTACCATTCACTTCATGCATATTTACTTTTACCATTCATTAACTTTTTACTAAAAGTTTTACTACTTGTCTATTTGCAAAAATACCCAAAACATTTTTACACTTTGCATTTCATCATTTGTGCTTACATGTTCATGCATCTATATGCGCCTATGCCTCTTGCATTCTCATACCCTCTTACATGTTCATGCATCCATTAATGTCATGTCTTGCATTTATTATCACATGATCATACATTCATTAACACTATGACTTGTACTCTTTTTCATATGTTCATGCATTCAATAATGCTATGTCTTGCATTCCACAATTGTATACTCATGCATTCATATGTTTGCCTAATCATGCACTCAATAATGCTATGCCTTGCATCCCATGATTGTATACTCTTGCACCCACATGTTTGTTTAATCATGCATTCAATTGTTCATAGCAACTTGTGAATACTCCTTATGATTGCTTTGTTTGTCCTCTAATTGTTGTCTCGGTTTTGTCTTGAAAAAGGATTTGAAATGTTCTATTTCTTTTCAAATTCAAAATTACATGCTTTTCTTTCAAATAAAAACCCTAAGGCATTTTCATAAACAAATCATTAGACATCACTCAAGCCGCTGCTTGTTTGATCGCTAATGAGGAGTTATTAGTGATAGTCACTCAAACCTTTGCTTGTTTGACTATTATGAAAGCTCCCACACATTAATTAAACAACAAAAACTAATCCAAATTTCCAAATAACACGAGTTATTAGTAGTAATTATCATCGATGCTCACCATTTTTTCAAAACAATTTTCAAAAAAAAAAAGAATAATGCAACGTTGTCACTTGTAATCACTCAAGTCATTGCTTGTTTGATTACCGGTTCCAACTCTCTTTTCTTTCGAGTTAGTATTGAATGCCACTCAAGCCTCTCGCTTGTTTGGTGTTCGCGAACACTCGAGTCTTACTTCAAAAACTCCAAAACTTAAACCCCTAAGCGCTTTCGACGCAAGCGAAACGAACTACGTAGCTTTGATCCTCATTCCGTGAGGGTCGTGAGGACCGGTTCATGTCCCGTCAATCACCCTTTTCAAAAAATCTTTGTTTTGTTCCGCTTTACAAAGATACCAAAACATTCCTTTTCCCCCGTTTTCAATAAAGCAATTTCTCAAAAGAAAGAAAAGAAAAGAAGTAGAACGATGTATTTCAAATCAAACATTTCAAAACCACATCAAGTTAATGGTTCCTTTCGCTAGAAAGGGTGCGTGGGGTGCTAATACCTTCCCATGCGCAACCGAATTTCCGAACCTACATCTCTGTGTTTTTAAAAGACCACCCGTTTTCCAAAAAAGGTTTTTTCAATGTTTTACTAAATAAATATAGGTGGCGGCTCTACTATTTTTCACGTTGTCAAACGAAAAGTCCAAACCGGATTTTTCGGGGCGCAACATTAACCACTCCCTCTTATCTCTCAAACCTTCCACTTCCCCCTTAAACGAACAAAATTAGCGTCTATCTCATCTTTATTCCTATTTCTACTACGAAAGTTCGAGAACCTCATCACTTTCTAGTAAAATATTAATAAAGAGGGGCAGCTGTTATACCCAATTTTTGTCCGTCTTCTTTTTCTTGTTTTAGTCGTTTATTTTTATAGTCGTGTTTTGGAGTCGCATGATTACGAGAATTATTAGTATAGCGTCTCGGTTACTAACCCGAACCAATTTCAATCACCCCGTTCAACTAAATCGAAATACCGTTGTTTAAATGAGGCATGCACGCGAATGATCGATCCTTTCGTGCGTTCTTCAATCTAATCTCCGTATTTGGGTTTAGTCGTACATAAGTAGGTCTACCAAAGTCCTTTTTCTCAAAATTTGGCTTATCTCCTCAATTCAGGCCTAAGAATGCGATTCCAAGTTAATTTTAGTGTTGTTAGTTAACAAGCCCATTTCTTCTATTTGAGTCTCGTTTTAGCGTATTTGTCTAGTCCGACCCGTTCTCGTCTTTGTATTTTGCCCGACTCCTTTTTCTTATTATTATTATTTTTATTTTGTGCAGTTAATTTATTTTGAGCATATACATAGTCCAAAAATGTCAAAAAAATTCTATTTACAATTTAGAAGTGTTCAAAATGTCCAAAAGTCCAAAAATGCAAAAAAAAAAGTAATATTAGGAATACAAAAATAGCCAAATCCGAAAATAAATATAAAAAAATATATAAAAAAAAGCAGTTTTAGCCCAAGTAGCAGTTGGGCTTGGATCTTCATGCTCTCCCAAACCCTAGTCTTGGTCCCCAAGACTCAAATCTAGATCTGAAAAATAAAGAGAATCAAGGTAAATCAATTCATTAATTGCTAAACCTAATATTTTAGTATAAATATGGGATCAACCATCAGACAATCACAGACAACAAGACTGCCAAAAATCACCTAAAAAGGATTAGGGTTCAAAGTCAGAATCCTAATCAACAAAAAAAGAAGGGAGGAAAAATTGTAAATACCTCTCTCACCGAAGCCATCTCACTATCCCTCTTACCGTCATTTAACGCCGGCACCACCACCATGGCCCTCCCTCCGGCTTGATCTCTGTTCGTCTCTTCCTTTCCTATCCCGTTCACCTCCCCCGGTTCATACCGTATCACCGTAGGCAGTCTGCGTCCATCACCTCCTTTCAATGATCGAAACAGGACAGATAAAAGAACCTTACTGTTGCAGTTCAACTTTTCCCCTTTGCATTAGCATCTCTGACGAAACCACCTCCCATCTCTCTCCCTCTGCTTCGCGGGTCCTAGTTGCTGCTAGCCGTTTCACGCTTTGAAACGAAATACAAGGTACATAGCTTCTTCACTTTTACTAAAGTAATAATAAGTTAATATTTGATTCTTAGTCTTTTTATGCTAACTTTTCAACTTATTTGTATTATTTCTCAGCCTTTCACGTGGCTGCCTAGCCTTAGGTTTCTTTCATGTTATTTTAATATGAAATATAATAGTAATTGTGATGAAAATGTTAGTGTTAGTTGTGAGTCAAAGTCGAGATATCGAAAATCCAAACCTTTTTTACAAGTATTCAAGCTAATAACTCACGGATAAAATAAACCACTAATAATGACAATAAATGATTAAGTCGGAGTTTTGTACTCCTAAAATCTTTATAAAAACTAAAAAATATTAATTAAAAAATCCAACGCACAAATATTTTCTACCCTAAGAACTACATGTGATTTGATCTCCTACAAAAGGGTATGTAGGAGCAGAGGGGGGAACTCACCTCTGTCAATCGCATTAATAAAAACCATTTTTTTAGTTCCTCTAATTATTTATCTTTCCTACTCTTCTAAAAAATAATAACCGAAAATAATTAAATATTTTCCTATTCAAAATCAAATAAAAGACTAAGTCGGTTGTACAACCAAGGTTAGTCATCATCCTAGGACCAATGAGTATGATGCAGTTCAAGAATCCTAAAAATTTATAAAATTGTAAATAAATCATTTTTCCTAAAAATAGGGGACTAAGTCGGTTGTACAACCGGGTTAGTCAGCATTCTAGAACTAATGAGTTGTACAGTTCAGGAGTTCTAGAATACCTATTCTAAAACCAACTCACCTCACATCAAATAAACTTCTTTCAAAAAAACCTCAAAAATACTTTCAAAAGTAGGGGACTAAGTCGGTTGTACAATCGGGTTAGTCAGCGTCCTATGAATCAGTGAGCTGTACAGTTCAAGGAATCCTAGGACCCCTACACTAAAAAAACACCAACCAACAAACCTTTTTCAGGAAGAACCACGTAGCTTTGATTCCTCCATTGCATCTGGAGGTACGTAGGAGCAAGAGTCCACTCTTGTCAAGCACTAAAAACTAAAAATTTAAATAAGTCTTTTCCTCTATAAATAAAAGGGTAATTATTAATAAATCTTAATTAGTTAGACAAAGGATGTCGTGGGGTGCTAATACCTTCCCTACACATAACGACTCCCGAACCCTAAACCTGCCTTGTCCTGAACATAAAGGGATTTTCCGAATTTGCCCTTAAACTAGAATTTCGGTGGCGGCTTCCTTTTGAACCTTCGAAGAATCCCTTCCCGGATTTTTCGGTCGCTACACCTTTCAAAAACATTTTCATCTTCAAATTAGAACTACGTTGCTTTGATTCCCATTTGAGATACGTAGGAGCGAGTCCCGTTCTCGTCGAGCGCAATAAATAAAAATCATTTTCATAAAGCAAACAAAAAGAATCATTTTCAAACCCATTGTTGCTAGTGGCTAATCAGAACCTTTGTTCTTCTAGCCATTGGTGGCAATGTCTTTCCCAAAAGAACAACAAAGCGGTGATCACCCATAACCTCTGTTAGTTTGATCATTCGTGCCAATCAATCTTTTTTCAAAAAAACCATTTTCAAAAGAACAAATAAAAACGAGTTGCTACTAACAGTCAATCAGAACCTTTGTTCGTCTGACCAGTGGTAGTGACTCTCATTTTCAAGAGTGCTTAGCGGTGGTTACCCATAACCTCTGTTAGTTTAATCATTCGCCGAATACTCGTCCTATTTCTAAAACTCGTTTCATGACAACCAAGAACTACGTAGCTTTGAATTCTCCATCGCACCAGGAGATACGTAGGAGCGAGAGGCCAACTCTCGTCAAGCGCCAAAATTAAAAGTTTTCATTAAGTTTTCCCATTCATCTTCAAACAAGAAATAAATAGGCAAATCTAGGTATTTTTCAAATCAAACGTTAAAACCACACACTTAATTAGAGGTTCCTTTCTAGAAAGGACGTGTCTTGATGCTAGTACCTTCCTCTCACGTAATCGACCCCCGAACCTATATCTCTAGTTTTCAAAAGACCATCCGCCTTGTTCAAAAGACCTTTTTTTCAATGTTTTGGTCTTAAAATTAAAATATTGGTGGCGGCTTCATAATTTTTCCACGTTGTACATTGAGAAACCCAAACCGGATTTTTCGGGGTGCAACAACCTTGCCCCTTCGGAACCTGCTTCTGGTCTCTGTTATGAACTACTGTATTCCTTTTCCCATTTCCATCATTCACCACTTTCCATACCTTCCGATGATATGGCTTCTCGCCATCGCCAAATTTGTTCGCATACGGTGCATGCACAGCTTCCTTCCTTGCAGCAGCCTTCATTTCATGTCTTTCTCTTTCAAATCTTGGTAAATTTACGTGAATCTTATCCGCCCCGATTATGATATTATCCCGCTTAACAGCAAACACCCTAGGATCTTGTACCTTCACAAAACAAGCAAAGCCAAATCTCTTCCCCCATTTGTTGGTTTTGGGGGGATCACCACCTCCACCACGTTGCCATAGTGTGAGAAGGCCCTCATCATATCCTTTGCCTTGTGTGAGTCCGGAAAATCCGAGAAGTAGAACGAGATAACATTCTCCCGGCCTTTGCTTCCGTCTCTCCGCAACGCTCGGTCTTCCAGCCACTTTAATCGCTTCCCTTTCACAAGCGTCCATCCACCCTCACATCCCTTCTCCACCGCTTCGATAGCGTCCCCCTCTCTCTCGTGCTCACGCTCGCGTTCTTGGCGAGAGACCCTTGGTCTCCTCGGCCATCTCGGGCTTTTCAGATTCTCGCATGCCCTAGCGCTCCTCTCTCTCTCTTTCTCTCTCTCATGATTAATCTTCTCTGTTAAACATCTTGTTAGTTTGGATTACCAAACACAACACCTTCCTCTTTTTTTTTTCAGCGTGAACAATAGGGAAAGGGAGTGAGGAAAAGTGAGGGTGCTAGGATGGGTTGTGAGCAAGTGTGGTGTATGTTGTAGTGATATATTTGTCTTCAAAACACAATTTGTTGCTTACCTACCAAGTAGAAAAAGTGAGAGATAATCTCAAAAGGGATCACAATAAATACCTCTAGATGCCAATTTTTTCTGTATAGGAAGAGAGTTGTTTAAGATCCTCCATGCTAGATATACATGTTAAGGAATGGTTTTAAGATGCCACAATTTTTTTCAAACCTCATTGTCAATCGAAGATGTAGATCCATCGTTTGGTGATGTTTTTTTTTTCCATTTTTGGATGTTATGATATGTAGATTTAGCTAGCGGTGAAAATACCTTTATTATTTGGACCCCATACCCATCCATCTTCTTTCATTTCTTGAGTCAGAGGGATTTGAAGAACTTGCATTGCTTCAAAAGGTAAAAAAAGTTTACTCAATCAAATCTTAGTTCCAAGAATTCTCTACCATAAAGTCGGCAACTATGGAGATTCTACAATTTGGTGGTTTCACCGTCTACACTTTGTAGCCATATTGGTATGGCAACCAATTATCACACCAAACATCAATATGTTGGCCTTCATCCACAGTCCATACAATCCCTTTTTTCATTGTGTTCACATAAACCCTGTCGGTAATAAAAAACAACTCATAATATAAGTTGGATTTGATTGAGCCACTACCTTAATGAGAACTTCTCTCCCAACCGAAGATAAAAATTTCTTCATCCAAACCTTTTATCTTCTTCCATACCCTATCTTGACCAAAGTCAACTACCTATTGTTTTGATCTTCCTACAAAAGATGGGAGGCCAAGATATTTTGATTGGATTTCTATTGCCTTAATTTGAGTCCATCCTTGGAAATAAGTTTTTCTATCTTGAGGCACATTTTGGCTAAAAGAAATATCAGACTTATCAAAATTAATAACTTGACTAGATGCTTCTTGATAGAGTTGGAAAATAGATTTAATACATTCTGCATTTTATTGGTTATCTTGACAAAATATTAGACTATCATCCGCAAAGAACAAGTGGCTAATTTCAGGAGTATGTCTTCCAAAACAAACTCCTCAAATAGAATTTATCTGTTGAGCTTTTGAGAGGAGGCTTGAAAAAACTTCTGCAAACATAATAAATAAATAAATAAATAAGGGGAAAGAGGGTCCCCTTGTCTTAGTCCTATTTTTGGTCAAAGAGCATCACCTAGCAGAAAAGCCCATGTTATGCATAACATATTCAAGAAAGGGTCATTTAATTTTATCATAGGCTTTTGACATGTCAAGCTTCATCCCATCACCCTTTTTTTTCCTTTTGGTTTTTTCCTCTTGTAATGAAAAGCATCAAAAGCAATCAGTGCATTATCAGTAATTAATCTTCCAGGTAAGAAAGTACTTTGATACTTATCAATAATGTCAGGGAGAAACAACTTCAACCTATTTGCAATTGTCTTGGTGATCAATTTAAAAATAATATTACATGAAGATTATTCAAGTGCTCTAAATTGAACATTCAAAAGGACCTTACTTCTTCTTCAAAGTTTACATCCCTTAACCATAATTGTTCAAACTGATTGGGTTTTTGAAGATGGTGACGACTTCTAACTCTTTTTGAGAAAGTCACTAATAAAGCTATATGGTCAGAGGTATGTCTCACCCAGTGTTTGACTGATGCATTAGGGAATAAATGTTTCCAATCAAGAGAGACTACAACTCGGTCTAGACTTTACTTTGGTATTTGCATCTTCTTCTTGTTTGTTATTTCATGTAAAAGTATCGCCTTCATATCCCAAATCCATGAGTTAGTTTTGTTGCAAAGAATCTCTAAAACTAACAATTAAATTTTGGGGAGTAAAATTGGCACCTTTTTTTCCTTCTTGTGATAAAATTATATTGAAACCACCAAACACCATCCAATTATCACAAATATTTGCAGATCCTAATATGTTGAGTCCTTTTGTCATTACAAATGAAATTTTAAATTTTTAATCTTGATGTGGAAATATTACAGTTGTTGATATAAATTCATTATATGTACACTCACAGTAAAATATTATATGTTGTTGGTATAATTAATTTTATATTTTTATTATAAAGGTCTTTTTTTTTGTAAATGATTATTTTGCTTTTGAATCTCAACTTCAAAAAATGCACATTGTTAGTGTATTTATTTATGTATTTCACCTTTATAAAAATATTTGCACTTTTTTAAGTGAATATACTACGTAAGCTTCATAAATAAATATCTAATCTATTATC
This sequence comes from Oxytropis ochrocephala, assembly GCA_020916435.1. Lineage (NCBI taxonomy): Eukaryota > Viridiplantae > Streptophyta > Magnoliopsida > Fabales > Fabaceae > Oxytropis > Oxytropis ochrocephala. The sequence goes on from CM037089.1 coordinate 43,672,524, forward strand.
TATAAATCTACTATCTTTTTATACAAGTAATATAGACTACCAAAATTACTTTTTTAGACATTTTATACTAACACTTATTAATTTAATAAAATTACTCTCGCCGCCCCTTAACTTATTTTTAAGTTTCGAATAGGTGGCTTATGTTTTTTTTTGGAACGAATAGATACCTTATATTTTAAAATCATTGCACCGTTGCCATTTTTCAAGTTTCGAATAGGCCCCTTATGTTTTTTTGGGTAACAAAGAGGTCTCTTATGTTTAAAATTCATTGCACCGTTGCTCTATTTTGTAACAGAGTGCAATGATTTTAAAACATAAGAGACCTATTCGTTACAAAAAAACATAAGAGGCCTATTTGAAACTGAAAATAAGTTAATGGCCACCACAAGAGCTATTTTACCATTAATTTTTAATGTCAAAACTATCATTAATTTAGATTTCTTCTACTTCTCTCTCTCTCTCTCTCTCTCTCTCTCTCTTTCTCTTTCTCTCTCACTTTAAAATTTTTGGTCTCCTACTTAATCCTCTGTCATCTCATTTTGAATTTATTCCTCCTCCGATCTTTCCCACTTTTCTCTTTACCAAAATCATGTATATTTTATTTTTCACTTCTAACGGGGAAACATTACATATTGTTGGAATAATTTCATTACTTCTGATTTCGACAAGAAATATTACACATTTTCGGAATAATTATGTTATATTTTATCTTTGTAATGTCTTTTTTTGTTATAAATGAAAATATAACTTTTGAGTCTCAATGAGGAAATACTCCGCGTTGTAACTTTGGCTAGACAAAAAAAAATTAAATGTTATCGTATAATTTTTTATAAATGCAAGTTTTTTTTTTTGTAAATAATTATTTTACTTTAAAGTCACGATTGAAAAAAAATACAAGGTATATTTATTTTTGTATTTGACATTTATAAATATATTTACTTTTATTGGGGAAATATACTTCGTATTAAAATTCTTTTTAAATAAATACGTATATTTAATTAAATTATATTATAAAACTAACTTCGTAAAAAAACATAATTTACTTTTATGAATCAATTAAATCTAATTTCACAATTAACAAATACGGCGAAAAGTGTTGACCGACACGGGTATACCACTAATTTGGTTTTTTATTTTATTTTTGACTAAAAGAAACATCATTTCAATAAGAATAAGGTTCTCAATACACGTTGAAATAATAAAATCATGAAACTGAGGGCTAGCATAAGATCTAGATGTTCTAGCAAGAGTATGAACAACTAAATTAGTTTGCCTTCTAATATGGCTAATCCTAGCTATAAGTCTAACAATTTGCAATGATAGTCTTACATTGAGAAAAAATAACACAAAGTTTGTTATTGATGGATACGTTGTTGTTGATGTCATTCACTACGAAAAGACAATCTGTCTCGATAACAACTGATGTGAAATTCTTTTCTTGTAGGGAAATTAGTGCTTGCACAAGACCCACTGTTTCCGCTTCTTGAGGACTTGGTGACCCATGAAACCACATTATTTTTCCACCCATAAAGTTGCCTCGATGGTCGCGAACACAAATACACACTCCATATTGGTTAACTTCGCTAAAGATTGCTGCATCAATATTACATTTCACGCTATTCTCACTGAGCTTTTGCCAAGAAGTAACGCTTCAAACTGAATTGGGAGTGCCCACTACATAAGCGCCGCTCCTATTGTTGGCTTGTTCCCATTGCTAAAAAAAATCCAATGATGCTTGTATCGAGACAGATTCTGGTCGAACAACACCTTCTTAAACCTTCTCTTTTCTCCTTTTCCAAATAGCCCACAATATCGTAGCAAAACGTGATCTGTTTTTGCGGAGACAACATAGTTAATAAGTGAAAAAATGAACTCGGAAAAGTGATGTAATTGTGAGCTGCCATCAACACTTCGGTGCTCAAATCCACCTGTTGCCATATACCCGTTACATGTGCACAAGTCATGAACACATTGCTCATCTTCCACTCCAACATTACACATATATAGGACAAAGCTCCTCACACGATGGAAGACAAACCCTAACAATCCCCATAACAATAGCTTAACCTTGTGAGGAATTTTGAGTCTCCAGATATCCATCCATGCTCCTTGAATGCGAACATGTGAATTATCGATTAAATCTTCCATAATTCCAAAGTATGCAGAACGGACGGAGCGGTTCCCCTTTTTACTCCGCCACCGCATTAAAGCATCCTGCCCATCCGTATCAAGGAGTGGTATTTTAAAGGATTCTGTTGGCATGATGAGGAATAAAAAATGGTTAATCAAGGAGTGGTTTTTTAGTTTTTTCTTTTGAAAGCACTAATTTGGTTAATTTAATTAGTAGACAGAGAGCCACACAAAATGGGAATGTGACGTGAAGACACTGCAAGCGTGTTCAGAATCAGAATAGTGGAAGAAATTTGGTTTTGCATTACAATTTGTTATGATTGGGCATGACAAATAACAAATGACAAAAATTGGGTATTTTATAATGTCACATAATTGTAAGCAATAGGAGATTATAAAGGCAACGTGCCACGCATATATAGGTCACAAACAAAAAGACAATGTATAATTCATTGGTAAAAAAATGTAATGCATAATTTAGATGTTTAAAACTCTCGACATTTTCTATCCTCAATGCAACAATCAAAATAAAAAGCTTTAAGCATGTTTTATTACCTTGTCATTAATGTGCCTACGTCGGGGAATCTGGTTGTCTAGGTATAACCTGATTTTGTTGGTCTGTGTTGTTTTCCCTTCCAACAGAGTTTTTGTCATATCCAAGACTCTAATCAAACTCGAGACCTTAAGGTGAGATTCGAACTTAGTTACTACTCGGACTAACCCAACTTGTTGGTAGCTTTAAGCATGTTTACAATATACTATAATATATTTACACGAAATATATTGCTTTTCCAACATCAACAAGAAATATATAATTTTTTATTTAATTTGGTCTAAACTTGCAATTTGATTGACGAAAAAATTAGTAAAAGTTTGCAATTAAATAGTTTTTTTTTTCAAAAAATTGCAATTTCATTCGTATTGGACCCGGCCCAAATTTTCGTTTGAATTGTTGGCTCAGAAAAAATGAATTCAGTTGGGTTGAATTAAGGTTAAAATGTACTTTTAGTCCCTGCAAATGTCAAGAAAATCCAGTTTAGTCCCTGCAATTCCAAAAATTTTAAAATAGTCCCCGCAATTAGTAAACGTTACTACTTTAGTCCCTGCTGTTACTTTAGTCTTAACAAAGGAGGGACTAAATCGATTTTTTTGACATTTGCGGGGACTAAAAGTACTTTTAAATGGAATTGCGGGGACTAAAGTAGTAACAATGAGGACTAAACCGGATACGCTTTACTAATTGCGTGGACTATTTTAAAATTTTTGGAATTGCAGGGACTAAACTGGATTTTCTTGACATTTGCATGGACTAAAAGTACCTTTTAGCCTTGAATTAATAAAGTGATAGAGCTTAGCTGCTCCAATTATAGGGAAACAAAAAGCAACGAGCTTTCATTTTTTATTTGAATGATTACCCCATCTAATTTTACGTTAAAAAAAAATTAGTGCTTGCTGTGGAGTAACAATATTTTGAAATAAAATATAGCGTTAAATATATTTTTGGTCTCTATAAAATTTGGGTTTTCTTAAGGGATTAAAACAAAAAACCCAAATTTTATAGAGATAAAAAATATATTTAGCCATTTGTCAAAAAATTATTTTTAACCTTAAGTGAAATTGAAAATTGAAATATCCTTTTTTAATAATAATAGTAGTAGATAATTGCTTACATTGTTTTTAAAGGTATAGATAGTTTTTCTGTAAAGAGCGCTATTTATACTTTTTTTCTTTTACGAAAAAGAGGTGTGAAGACTTTTGTAAAGGCGTCCATTCCTACCCTTTTCATTGTCCCTCCAGGCTCCTTAAAGAGTACCAAGCACTGCAGGCTCCTTAGCCATTGTATTCCTACACCCTCATGAGTTATATTCCACTCCAAGGTTCAAGGGTCTCTTGAGGAGCACCAAAAGTCACTTGCATATATTTTGGCTAATTATCTTTTAATGATGAGTCAAACCCACATATTGCTAAAAACAAAATAAAAATAGGACTTTAAGAGTATCTGCAATGGAGAAATTCCAATTAAGTACTTAAATGGGTCCAATGTGTAAACATTGCTCTTTAATAATTTTTTAATAGTACTATTTATATAAGAATTTCATCTTTCCAATCCAGAATCCCAACAAAATTTACAAAATGAGTTTGAGTAATAACTTTTTAACATTTTACTATTTATCAACAATTTACGTGATATATGAAATATTAGTTTTTTAATAAAAAGTAAAGGTGTGGGTCTCTGCGTCAGAGGAGATAGAGTTCTTCTACAAGACTTCCATCCTAATAAGTACCCACTTTTCATTTTCCATAATGGGGGTACTTACTAAATTTCAACTCTTAAGTGATAAGAAAACTCCATTGTGGATGCTCTAATAGGTTCAAAACTTGTGTTGCACTAGACCAACATTAATATTTCAAACATACATCGTTAAAAATATAATAAAATATGTGAGAGTCTGAGTGATTGTGAGAGTGTGGTGCATTAGAGTGATACAAAACTAGAGAATTTGGTACAAAACTAAGAACTTGGGTGCAAAAGATATTTTTCAGAGTGTGCAAAAACGTTTTTTTCCTAAGATATCAGTGCTATTTTTATTTGTTCAGGAGGTTCGCTTGAAACCCCTGAACAACATGTAGGTCCGCCAATGAGAAGAGGTAGTATATACTTTTAATAAAGTAAAACTATCATACATTATTTAACATTTTATAATTGAACTGTTTTGGAAGTCGGTCTTCGTCAATGAAGCTGAGCCGAGATGCTACTGAGATGTGATGTCAAACTTGCTCCAAATGAGGCTCCGAGATGCGCTCCTTCTTGTTAATTCGGCAAGGGGGTGGTACCTAGACACACTCTGACGCTCAAGTCAGCTCAGAGAAAATGTGGCAGACAATAATAAATATGTACCCAATGCATTGATAGAAGCGTGTATTTATAAGGGAATCTTCCATGCGAAGTGGTTTGATTCTCTACGGACGCATAGGCCAATGTTGATTCCTGACCGTTAGATGGGATGTGATTTTCTCTTCATCGTAGATCTTATTGGATAAGGGAGAACCTTTGATCTAGCAGATAAGGGTCGTGACAGCGGTCCCAACTACAGGCTGGACCAAGACCAGTCCAGAACAGTAGCCCCCTAAGTCGGGGTTCTAATGAGAGGACCTCAGCTTGAAAGACTTGCAGTTGTTTGTGCAATGGCATCTTTTAACCATTTTTATTGATGAATAACCCTTTCTTTTCCCTTGTTGACGATGACTACTTTAAGCATATTCATTGATTTGAGAAAAGCTGCTAGCGAGACCTCTATTCCCAACATGTCATTGTCCCTTCTTCAGAACCACAACCATATTGTCAAGACTGAGGGGATGCCTTGTGAGCCCAAGGGGATCCAGGGTGATCCTATGTCCAGAGCCCAGGTTGCCCCAATTGTCGTGATTTCTTAAAGGGGTCGCCCTGGTGGAGCTCAAGGGTTGACCCAGAAGCACAATTCTAAGCTCAAGGGTTGACACCGGCAAAAAGGGAAAGATTTTGTTGCTTGTGGAACTATTTTTCCTAATTTTGTAATTCAAAGCAAAATATAAAAATAATTATTTAGAAAATATCTAATGTTTTCTAAACTTGACTCTTAATTAACAACATAATCATTTATAAAAATTAAAGACATTCATGAAGACAAAATATAAAAAATAATTATTTCGCAATGTGTAATATCCCATCCTAAGGAATCAAATAATATGAAATTATACCAACAACATGTAATTTTTACCCGTTGAAACTCAAACTAATTAAATATGACAAATAGTTATTTAACAACACTTAGTGTTTTCTCACCGGGACTCAAAAATAAAAATAGTGAGTTACAAAAAGAAAAAAAAATTAATTATAAAAAAGTAAAGATGTTTATAGAATCGTACTACAAAAATAGTTATACCAATAAGACGTAATGGTTAACCGTCTAGCTCCAAAGAAAAATAACCATTTATAATAAAAGAGATTTTAGCAATGAGTGTTTTTGTTAAATAGATAATAGATAAATTATAAAATTTAAAATGTGAAAAGAGAGAATATAAGGAGGGAGGAGAGAGAGAGAGAGAGAGAGAGAGAGAGAGAGAGATGGGAGAGATAAGAGCAAGAGAGGAAACAGAAAAGTGGGTATTAAAACTGAAATAAAAAATTTAAAAGATGATATGAGAGTGAGACCTACAAAAGATAAAAGTGAGAGAGAGAAATGAAGAAGTGAGAGAAAATAATGACAAATGGCATATCCTTAATTTTGAAGATGAGTCAAATTTTTAGAAATGGATAATCTTTGGTATTTTAGGTAGTGGTGTGTTTGATTATATTGATATTGATTGATGATATATTCATTTCGACAAAGACTTATGATACTAAGGAATTCCTTAATATCAATTATTAAATTTTTCGGTGATCATTATACAATAATCTAATGGTTAGTACATACTAACCACAATTTAGTGTTTGTGTGGTTAGTATGTACTACTCACCATTATACAATAATTCAATGGTTAGTACATACTAACCACAATTTAGTGAGTGTTTGTGATCACCAAATTTTTTCATTGATGGGGAAATGACTATTATGTCTATGTAGTAACAGTTACTAATGAATTTTCTTTAGTACTCTAAGTTAGACTCGATAGTAGATTTAAAAGTGAAATGAAAATTTAAAAGATTATATGAGAGTGAGACCCATAAAAGATAAACGTGAGAGAGAAAGAAAAAAATGAGAGAAAATAATTGTAAATGGCATATTCATCCTGAACTTTGGTGATGTGTCAAATTTTTAAAAATGAGTAACATAGTATTTTTTTAGTATGTTCTGTCTGATTATATTGATAGTAGATGATAGTAATTATATTGATATTTGCAATTTTTTCAAAAAAAATAGACACTGCTCGAGTGATCACTTTATCTTATGTTCAGATTTAATCTTTATCAGAAGACAATTACAATGAAAAATAAAATTTTAAATCACTTGGTTTATATATGTAAAAGAAAAAAAACTTGGTTATAAATTTTTATAGGCAAAATACCATCTGAGGTCCCTTATTTTCAGTTTTCGATTAGGTCTCTTATGTTTTAAGTGTAACGAATAAGTTCCTTAACTTTTAAAATTATTGCACCATTATCCTCTTTTTGTAAATTCCGTTTGACTCCGTTACAAAAATGCTTATATTAGGGGTGTGCAAGACCCATCCCAACCCGCCAACCCGTCTCAACCCATTTATTTTGGGTTGAACCCAACCCTGTCCCACACAAAAAATGGACAAATGAGACTGTCCCAAGTAGTAACCCGACTTCAGGTTAGGACGGGTTCGGGTTGACTCTCGGGTTACCCAACTCATCCCTAATATACATACACATATATTAATACACTTAAACTTGTGAATTGTGATAACTTAGAATCAAAACAAGTAATTTGATGCTAAAATTTTGTATTTTTAACAAAGTTGGACACATATACCAACATTACTTTTATAAAAGTTTTATTGAATTTATCTATTAAATTTAAATGTCAAATATAAAATATGTAATTGAAGTACTAACAACATTTCTAAAAATTATATTTTTTGTATTTTGGGACAACCCAGTCCCGTCTTGATTAAACTCGGTCCTAAATTAACCCATAGCTTATCAGGTTTTAGGACGGGTTAGGGTTAATAAAATGGACCGATCAAAATTTGGGACCGGGTTAGGGTTAGTTATAACCCGTCCCATGCTCACCCCTAGCTTATATGGCTAACAGTCTAGCATAGGTCACCAACACCAACACACACTCCCTTCCTTCCCCATCGTTACTCACACTGAAATCGTCGTTGCAACCTCCTTAGCGGAGATTCTCTTCCCCTACAGAACCTCCACCCGATTCCATTTCTCTCCCATCACTCACTTCGCAAAAAATTTCACTAACTTCACACAGAAGCGCTGGTCTAGAAACGAAATCCATCATTGCTTCTCCCTATTTCACAAGTTCAAAGTCATGTCCAACTACCATAGCTAAAGATGCATCCAACATAGAGCCTCCCCCACCACCAAGCGGCGATGAAAGTTCGTTAATTCCTATCGTATCACAAATCCCAGATCTGGAAAAAATCCTATCTCATCGTGATTCAATTCTTTTCTCCCTTGAAATGCTGGTGCATGCACAATGCAACTTTTACAGAGAAACCACAACGTGTGCTCTACAAGAAGAGAAATCGTCTACTGGGTTTTTTGGAGAAGAGGTTTAAGCGGATTGGAGAAAAATGATTGGGGAAGATGATGGAGATGAACATTTTGTTTTTTTATTTATTTTTAATCTGACGTGGCATGCTTATTCAACAATGAAAGAGCCACATAATACACTGTTTAACGGTGTTATGTTTAAAACGTCAAATAGGACTACGATGAAATGTTTTTAAAAATTAAGGGGCCTGGCGTTAGGCTTTTAAAAAGTTAAAGGACCTGTCGAAAAATGTAAAAATAAGTTAAGGGATCTCGAGATCTTTATTTCGCATTTTTATAATACTTCTCTAACAATTATCTCTTACATCTAAAGCGAACTGCAATCATTTGCTGGGGCTGCTACACTCGGGTACACTTGATCAACACCCTACCCATCCGGTGTGGCAGGGCCACGTTGCCATGACCAATACATTTTCTTACTCTTCACGTGACATACATGTTCAGCACGACATATTAGGCTATTTTCCCTCTTTGTTTCCCTGTTTTTATATATTTTGTTATTTTAAATTTTTGGTGAATTTTTTAGATGTTCAAATAGGTAAAGTTTGTATACCAACAAGGTTGGTCCAAGTGGTAACTTAAGTGGTAGAGTTTGTTACTTAATAACATGTTTAGTATCGATGTCGATTAAATCTACACCAAAAACACAGAATAAAAAAAAAAGTAGGTAAAGTTTGTTGCTTAATAACTGGTTTAGTGAAAAAGTCTAAATTTTCAAACAAAATATGTAAAGTACGATATTAAACAGTGTGTTTTGGAGTACTTTAGAGGTTAGAAAAAACTTAACTATTCAAATACGCAAATCAATAATCAGTTTCGTGAAAAGAAAAAATAATTTTGTCACGAACACTACAAGAAAAATGGGTTTTTTTGGCGGATTTTTCCGCCAAAAAACACTCAAATCCGCCGCAAATACAGGGTGTTTTCGGATTTTTCCGCCAGAAAAAATTCAGTGGCAACGTATTTCGCGGAATTTCCACGCAGTTTTCCGGCGATTTTTAAGTCATTTCCGTGATTTTTGCGGGAATTTGCGTGGATTTCCTGCATTTTTCTCGGCGAATTTTGCACTTTTTTGGCGGATTTTTCCGCCAAAAAATTTTTTTTTTTTTTTTTTTTTTTTTTTTTTAAAATCCGCCGCAAATACATTAAAATCCGCCAAAAAAATTTTTTTTTATTTTCAAAAATCCGCCATAAATACATTAAAATCCGCCAAAAAAATTTTTTTTTCAAAAAATCCATATAAATAACTTAATTTCATTAAAAATACTTTTTTTAAAAAAATTTAAAAACATTTTAAAAATTTTTATAAACGTTTTTAAAATTAAATAAATTTAAAAAAATATAAATAACATATTTAAATTAAAAACTCAAATAGTAATAAAATGTTTTTAAAAATAAATAAATTTAAATTAAAAATATAAATAGTAACAAAGAAACAAAAATCACCAAACTCAAACAAATCTTAAACAAACAACACCACAATTAGTAACAAAGTATAAGTTAAAACAAAATATAACTTAAAACAACGCCTAAATTAAAACATACCTTCAAAACAAATTTGAGAGAAGTGTTGAGAAATAGTAAAGATTTAATGTGAGGATTGTTAAGAGAGTGAAATGGTGAGAGAGTGAAGTGTTGAGAGAGTGAAATGTTGAGAGAATGAAGTGTTGAGAGAGAGTGAAATGTTGAGAGAGTGTTGAAAGTGAATTGTTGAAATCAGATTTATTAAGGGAGGATGAAGAGAGTCGTTGGAATCGAGGTCATTTTCTACGATTCTCGCTTTTTCGCTAATCAAGATTGCTTTAACCGGAGTAGTCATTTTTTTTATGATTCCGAGGTCATTTTCTAGCGAATTAAGATTTTTTGACCGAAGTCATTTTTAGGCGGATTTTGTTGGTTTTTCACGATTTTTAAAAAAAAAAAAAAAAAAATTTTTGGCGGATTTTAATGTATTTGCGGCGATTTTTAAAAAAAAAAAAAAAAATTTTTTTTTTTTTTTTTTTAAAATCACTAAAATACATAAAAATCCGCCAAAAAAATTTTTTTTTTTTTAAAATCCGCCGCAAACATCAAAAATCCCCACAAATGTCAAAAATCATGAAAACTTTTCGGTGGATTAAATCCCCACAAATGTCAAAAATCCGCTTAAAGTTTTGTGGGGATTAAAATCCGCCAGAAAAGTTTTGCCTTGATTTTCAGTTTTTCTTGTAGTGGAAATATGTAAAGTGTGTGCTTAGCAGTATGTTTTACGCAAAGTTCGTTTCTAAATAACCAGTTTAGTGAAAAGAAAAAATAATTCAATAACCAGTTTGATAAAAAGAAAAAAATATTTTCATGACTAAATACATAAAATGCGATGATAAACAATGTGTTTTCGGTACTTTAGACTGGAAAAAATGTTTAGATGTTTGGACATGAAATTAAATGGTAAATTGTTTCAAACCTTCAATATCAAAGTTCTCAGAGAAAACAAATTGTAAGTCGGTGACGTTCTTAAATATGCCTATGCAGCCCCTCCGACGAATGTTATTTACGTCTCTATCGTTAAGAGGAGTGACATCAAGAAGTAGAGTTGATTTTCGTAACGCATAATTTTATATTATATATGTAATAAGAGGAATAAATTTGTCTTAGGGTTCTTCTACAAAATTTAGTTACACAAATCTACTTGAATACATCGATAGATAACATTATAATTTAAAATAATATAATATAATATAGCACAGGTCATAGCACTAGTATATACCTAATTAACCTAACCTTGATCCATCCCTTTCACTCTCGTTATTTTCTCCACTACCATATACTATATAAGAATATCTCTCAACATGCATATACTTCCATCCCCATATTGATCCACTAAAATCCATATAGAACTTTCTTCCTTTGGAAGCAAAGAGCAATACTATACAATACCCTATTTTGTTTGTTTACTTCGTATTCCGGAGCTGGCAAACTCAAAGATAGAGTCACAACCATGTCTAGGAGAAGAAGAGCGCAACAAGGAAGTGGTAAGAGAGTTATACAAAGCCATAACCTCAAAAGAAACCAAAACACTTGATGGACTAGTGACTCAAGATTTGGAATGGTGGTTCCATGGACCACCATGTCATCGCCACCATTTAGTTCCTTGGCTCACTGGCTCATCACCATCATCAAAAGCTTTGGTTCCTGAACGTGTAGTGGGGTTTGGATCAGTGGTTATTGCTGAAGGATATGATGAGGAGAATTTGGTGTGGTGGGTACATGCTTGGATTGTTAATGGTGATGGAGTGATAACTGAAGTGAAAGAATATGTGAACACTTCTGTGACTGTGACTAAGCTGGGGAATATGGAAATGGCAGGAGTAACATCATCACAAGTGGTTGTGCCAATTGGTTCTAAGTGTCGAAGTATTTGGCAGAGTATGCTTTGTGATGAATCTGTGCCTGGACTTATTTTGGCAATCTAGGTTGGCTATATGATATAATTGGAAAGTGGAAATACTTTGTTAGTGAGTGGTGTTTCATGGACATGTAATAAATTGAGAATAAAGAGTAATCGTGCTTGTGATTACGTGGTTTTTGTGGCGTTTATTAATATGTTTCTGAATATGTTTGGGTTGGAGTGTTTCATGGCACACGTAATTTGCGTTTTAGGTAAGGTGAGTGAGTGTGAATGTGAATGTGAGTGTGCTTGTGCTGCCGTACGTGTTTTGAATCATTTTATGATGTTTTCTGCTGCATTTATATACACTAGTTATCTAATACTCTTTTTTGACAAAATATAGAATTCTCTAAGTACATATGACCCAGCGTACTCACATTTTTTAAAGAAAATATTTAACTACATCTCACCAATACCGTAAAACAAGAGTACAAGAGAAAAAAGTCAAATACAAATTTAAGGCCTTTTTGACCGGTGTATTTTGTAAAGAAAAATTTGAACCCATTATATTGTTTTGGTCTCCCTCTTCTTTTACAAAGTAACAAAACTAAGCAATGTGAGACTTTTTCTTAATGCTTAATTTCAATGAACTCCAACAAAAAACTCCTACATCGGTAAGAAAACACAGCCGGCAAGGCCTCTTATAAGACATCTGCCAAAAGTCCGAAAAAGCAAGCCACCCAAAGATCACGCATTGTGAGAAATGAAAGCCAATGGAAGCACTAAAAAGCAAAACTCCTCGACACCAAAGGGGTTAAAGAGGCATCAAGAACACCAATGCATAATATCACTCCATGGGGAAGCAAACTCCCAAAAATGCAGCAGCACTAACGTGGCAATACTCCAAAAAAACAAGTATTACTTTTAAGATATATTAAGTATTAAATGATTCAATCTTAATTTTAAGTCTATTAGATTTTAAGTCTATCAGAGTGGTGTAATTAAATGTGATGTCATCCATGGGGAAGCAAACTAAAAGGCTAAATTATTACCAACTTATTCTCTCTTTGATTCTTCCGAACTTTTATGTTGTTTTTTTAGAAAAGTTATCTAATAGGGCAATGCCTATTTTTTACAATGGAAAAAATAATTATTACATACACACATACTCCCTCTGGACCTATTTATAAGCAAAAAAACATTTTTTATGTTCATTGGAAAACTAATGTATTTAGACTATAATGTAGTCCAAATACATTAGTTTTCCAATGAACCTAAAAAGTGACTTTTCATTATAAATAGAAATCCTATGAAAGAGATATTAAGTAAAAACAATTGATTTTGTAGGAAAAATTGTCCTCAATCCTCTCTACATGGATCCGTCCCCAATTATAATTGTAGCTTAAAACCTTGACTAAATTAGTAAAAAAAAGAAGGAAAGATAACATCATCAAGAGAAGCAAATTTTACACGCATACAAACATATAAACTTGATACCAAAGAAAAGCTTCATATATATATATATATATAGTCTAGTAAATTGTATGATTACTTAGTATACTTATATATATGCCGTGTAAATTTTGTATATAAACTTCTCCCAGCATACGGTTACAATTGCTTCCTCACACACCAAACAAATTCATCAAGAAATAGATCAAAGCTTATTTAATAAAAGATCAAAACTGATCAGATCAGACGGACAGAACAAGATCTGGCAAGAACCCTTGAACACGAGCCCAAGGAGTACTCCTCCACAACCTTCCTTCATAACCATCTTCACAAACAACAGTTAACAAAGTATTAAAATACTCTCTTAACTGAGCAATAATCCCATGTTCAAGTCTCCACACATGTACCCAATACTCACCTGCACCTTCCCATCCTTCAACAATCACACGATCACCCATCACGATCCTCGTTCTTCTTGGTCTAAATTTGAAACCCTTTTGCGTTGACTCTCCAGTCAACATTTTCATCATGTGTTGGCAATTTGGAGGTCCATGATACCTCCATTCTAATTGTTTCCTACAACCTTTGAAATCTTGTCTGTTTCGTTGCCTCGTAGTAATGCTTTGTATATCATTTTCACTACTTTCTCGTTGTGGTTTGTGTCTGATGGAAATGATGGAATTGGGATTTTCTCTACTTCGATCTCGTCTTTCATGGTTATACAATAATGGTTGATTAAAATTTAGGGTGCCTATGTTAATGAGACGAGGTTATGATATATTTATATACAGGTGATTGTTTTGTATATTGGTTACAAGTATAATAAGTCTTTTTTTAATAGTTGATAGTTCCATCAATAAAATAGTTGATAGTAGTGAAAATAACCTGTGAACCAAACTTACTTGTAGTGGGTATTCCACGTACGTAATGCATGATTAGTTTTGTAAAATAGTAGTAATAAAGATTCCATAAGAAAAAGTGGGCTTATACAAAAATAAGGATGCACTCTAGTGTGGAAAAGAATAAAAAGATCCCAGAATATGTTGCTCACACAAAATGGGTCTTTAATTATGTTCCTAAGATAAAGGTTATTAATAAAGTGAATTACAAGCAAAAAGCTCAAATTATACGCTACCAAACATATGGGAATAATTAAGAAAGCTCTTAAAGATTTCAACAATGATCCTCAAGATGATTTGGCTAACGAAAAATCATATGTCCAGGAATCTTTTCCTTTGGATGACAGTAAACAAGTGTCTCCTATGCATGGTTATGCAGAGACAAGAGCCATCTTTGAACTTCATTCATAAGTTGGCTAATTTTTCTACCTCTTGCACACAGGCGGAAGCTCAAGGCAACACAATTCTGATCTCTCCTACCTCTAATGCTATTAGTGGTTGTAATATGGAAACTCCTGCCATTCACTCTAATGACAACGTAGACAATGATATGAATATTGGTAGTTGGTGTTCATATGATTCTATTGACTAATCCTCCAATAAACCTCTCATTATCAAAGCAAATTCGCAAAATGCCTCGAGTCTATCACTACTTCTAATCTAGTGGTAGCATTTGACATGAGAATACTAGTAATGCTCTGGGGTGATGTGTTAGATAATGTTGTTGATCCTATGGCTACTGATACACAAGGAACAACTACACAACATGATAAGCTCGAACTGATGGTGTCCAAAAACCCAAAAGAAGAAATCTCGAAAAAAAAAAAAAGAAATTTGACAAAAAAATTGTAGACTACAATACGCGCTTAAGGTCAAATTTCTCATTTTTATCTAACTATTGTAAGTTAGTCATAGAAATTTATGCAAAAAGAAATTGGTCCAAAAAATTGTAGACTATAATATTGTCTCGGTCGTAATATTATAAGTTAGTCCTTATATATTTGTCTTAGGATGATGTGTTTTAGGAGGCTTTCACCGTAAGAAGTTATGGGCTCCCTATTATTGTTTTGACTTTATTTTCTTATTAATGGTATTGGTCTAGTCTCCCATTTGTCATATTTATTTTTATCTTTTTTTTAATCTTTTTTAATAAAATCATGATGAAGTTTTTTTTCCTTTCTTAATGTTGTTTACATTAATTAGTAGGTTTTAATGAGACTCCTTCCTTCTATGTATAAAAAGAAAAAGAAATCCAAAGTAGTCCAAAACACACTGGCCATCGAGTCTGCCCAAATAAATATTAATGAAAAAAAATTTATTAAATTTTTTCCCATTGTTGAATAAATTGTTGTACCTGTCACAGAATAAAAACCACTTAGAATACATATATTGAGGCAAATTACTGTTGACGACACGAAAGAAATGCAAAAAAAGTTCAAAAGCTCAAATCCCTAAACTAATATTCCCAAAATTTACTACCACTAACATTTGCTCATAATTAAAAAAACATATATTGAGCCACCTTAAAGGCTTAAACTGACTCATACACCATCTCTAAGATCCAGACCAAAATTTGTCAACTCTCAAAATCGCCCAGGCATGCCAAACAAAGTGTGATGCGACCTTGTATAATTTTATGAATACATAAATATTATGAATATTTTTTAAAGCAAATATGAAAGAGATGCTTCCAATATAGAGAGGGGGACCAAGCAAGATAGGTATTGATTTAAATACAGAGAATTTTTTATTCCCATATATTAAATCGTGCACCGGATTGTATAAACTAATTATGTGAAGTTAACCTGGTGACGTTTCAACGATTGTGGTAGTTTTATTTGAGCTATATAGGTTTGAATAAACTATTAACTGTCCATTTTATTGATTTTCATTACAATAGAGATTCAGAATCGTGACAGTGTCTATAAAATAACGAAATAATTAAGTTATTAAAATTATGCTAATGCAGGCGTGTATGAGCTCAGCTGCTCAGGAATATACCTAAGTTCGGCTAGGTGTGATTCTAGCACTACAAAATGACAATGCTAAAACGCAAGTACTGCTATAATTTTAAGAATAATTTTGTTATTTGGACATTGGACCATAGTTATTAAACCTGAATTAATCAGGAGGAAATTTGGTCATTGGTTATCCGACTCAGGTCACCGAGTTGATGCTAACTCACCAAAGTCATACCATGTTGATCGATTCAACTATGCGCACTACGTACGCGAAAGAGAGAGAATAATAGTGCTACTTTAACAACACTTCATAAAAGAAAGAGCTCAGTGACACCGAGGTATTTTACAACGCTTGTTTGTAAAAGTGTTGTCATAGAGGTCGCTATTTACAACACTTGATTAAAAAGGAGCAATGTCCTAAGTTTTTGTGTGAGAGTGTTCCATTGGCTAATGTGGTTTACAACACTTAATTTTTAAAGCGTTGTTGTAGGTTTAGTTTTTTTATTTTTATTTTTTACACACCACTATTCTGAACTCAGAAAACTCAGCAACATAACCTTGAAATTAAGATGACAATACAAAGGCAGGGCTGACCTTGGGCCTATGTGGGCTGTACAGTGTTGGTTGATGTGCGTCCAACTTTCAAGCGACCATATGAACTATCAAGGTCTGGCACCATTCACTACCATAGTGTGGTAGGTAGATGATGATGTTACCACAGATGGTCAACCGCAAATTGCAGAAAAAAGAAAACGCAGTACCAAGCCATTAAAACACTAAAATGGAAAGAGATGAGAGTGAGGGAGGGAGTACATGGCGCGTAGAATGCGAGATTCAAGCTTCAAATATGGTGGAGTTGAGATTGAGAGTGAGGATGAGAAATCGAAGGGAGAGTGAGGAGAGTTAGGGTTTGGGTAGGAATTTGGGAGGGGGTGGGAGCGCGTTTGGGAGGGAGTGTGAGAGATGAAATGTTTTTAATTGAAGGGTATTTTAGGGATTTAGGGGGTTTGGGGGTGTGTGGAGAGTAGGAGGGGATGTGGGAAAAGTCAGGCCCAAACTCAATGAGAGGTATAGTTAACCGGCCCAATGTCAAATTATGCAAGGCCCATGCTTCGTACAACCCTCCTCTACTCACTAGAACCCCTTTTTGGTGTGAAAAGACTAAAAGTCCTTATCAAAATTGGATTTTATATTTTTTTTAAATATTAAGTACGGTTCGGCGCACACTTGGTCGAACTAGTTCGGATTTCACTACACCGAGTGTGTTATTTTCAAAAATACTCCTCTTAAAACTATTTTTTATTGGATTCAGAGCACGGCGGAATCAATTCAAAGCACGACCGAACTAATTCGGAGCACGGCCGACCGAACATGACTGAGCATAATAAAACTAAGGATAATACGTAAAGGAGCTACCTTTATGCATTATTAGTAGTTGTTCCTATTAATAATACATTTGAAAACCTTTTGTTTGGAGATAACATGGGTTACGTGCATGCTTGCAGCAACAAAGTCTTCTAGTTATTAATAACTCTGAGAAAAGGTTTTCCAGTAAACTTTTTGATGGGACAGTGAAGTCCATTTCAATTGATGGGACAGTGAAGTCCATTTCAATTTTATTGTAAATATAAGCGACAAACACTTTTTAAGTTTATTGAAAAAGTAATATATTTAGACAATGAATTTAAAAATGTGTTTGTTGCTTATATTTGAGTCTGGGGGAAGTAACTAATAATCCGTGAGTCAATAAAAAGTAAGAGAGTGTTTGGAATTAATAATACTTTGTGAGTCAATAAAAAAGTAAGAGACGTATTTTAACGTGAGACCTCACACCTCCGAACCGGATCGGACGACCGTGCTCCGAATCGGTTAAAATACAGCGTGAGGGGTTTTTATGGAGGGTATTTTTGGAATATTTAATAACTAGGGGTGTCCAATGAGTAGCTCGGGGGTTCTAAGAAGCATGAGCCTTATGCAATATAGCAAGATTCGAAGGCCCGACAAGGTCAAGGACTAATATCGTGGCTTCCAATAAAATAGGTGCCAATGAAATTATGGTCTTTTTTTTTTCAACCCCGGCCCCACTTGTTGGAATGAAAATCTCTTTCCATGTTTTGATGATACAAACTTAAATTAATGAATTAAGTTTTCTGGATCTAACAAGTTTTATCAAATGATTAAGAATAGGCTCTAAACTATAGAAATTACATGGCTCTACAATGGACCAAAAATAGTGTGATATTACAAAGTGTAGAAAAGCCAAAAGAAAGTTAACTTAAGAAGGTTAATTAAAGTCAACAAAAGGTTTGACTAGAAGTCAAAAGAAGATTGACCTCATCAAGATTAATGTAAAGAAGGTTGATTGTTAAGAAGGTTAAAAAGATCAAAGTTGATAAGGTTAAAGGAACAACAACCTTCTCAAGAAGACAAATACATTCATTAATTCTTCTTCTATGATCATATGTGCATTAAATATATATCCAAGGAATAAATGTGATATAATACTTGTAATATGTAAAGAGAAACTCATTAATTATTCCTTGTACAAACAAAACATGTTTGTTCATGTTAATAAAGGTTGAGAAGCTTCACATAAAAGCATACAAACAGTCAACAAGTACAAGAGGAGGTCATGGAAGGTCATAATTATTGTAAGAGAGTACAATGACAAATTGGTGAAGAGGGTCAATGGTCGATAAAGCACCAAGTGTCACTTTGAAGAAGGTTCAAAGGCTATCAACTAAAGCAAACTTCATCATGACATACCTACAAGCCTAGAACACCTTCCTAACGACTATCTCCAACCTTCTAACGGCTATATTCAAGTTTCAAAGGCTATTTATTGGTTAGATTATGAAGTTAAAATACATGAGAGTTAATTGGAACCTTCACAAGTCAAACTTATCCAACATTCTCATCCCACACTCAAAGCTTCTTCAAGTTCATTTCTGGGAATATTTTTTTGAGTGTGTGTTAGCTTGTTTGTTCTATATAATACATTGTATTTATCTGTATTCAAGCTCCTAAAACATCCCAAACCCAAACCCCTTATTGTAAATATCATCTTGTAAGCTTCACAACAAACTACCTAGAGAGAGGTGGGTGTTGTTGGTGATTCTACTCGATAGAGGAACCTTTAAGAAACTAAAAGAGAGTTTTCTTGTAGGTAGAAACAGCTTGGTGAAGCTGTGAAAGAGAACACTTGCCTTTTATGTGCTGATCAAAAGACAGTGGTGATGAAAGTGTTTTGTTGTTGAGCAAAAGCAAGTGTAATAGCTATTTGGATAATAGTGGAAATACTCACTTGGAAGTGGGGAGAGGAAGTAGCCAAGGATTGGGTGAACCTCTATAACTCTACTGTGTCATTACTTGCTTTCCATATTACTTGATTAAATTGTTTTACACTTGTTATTATTTTTAAACCCTAAAGAAGGTTAATTTCTTCAACCTTCTTTAGACTAGTTTTCAAACCTAACTTCAAATCTTTAAAGAGGCTAATATATGTTTGAAAACAACACCTCTCTTATAAGTTAAAAGCATCTAAAATCATCATAGTTATTTGTCATTCACTATAGATATATTTGCTGTTTGTTCGTGGAACTAACTTCAACCTTCCTATCTCCAAGTTTACCTTGAGAATACATTGTTGAGAAGGTTTCAGGACTAAAATTTTAAAAGGGTACACAATTCAACCCCCTTTCTTGTGCAACTTAGTCACTTCACCACCATCACCCTCAATACCCCCCCCCCCCCCACAACCCCCGTGAAAAGCCCACAATACCCTCCAAAAAACTTCAAAACCACAACATACTTACCACCTCAATTCATTCTCCCGTTTCGCTCTCTCTCTCTCTCCACGCATTTTTCTCTAATATTTCTCTAAACGGATTTACCTACTTCCGACGACACTGAAGTAAGTACTTCTGATGTGCATTTTATTTCACATCAGATTTATCATAAATCCGACACCTTTTTTTTTGTATAGTAGATTTTTTTTTTCTAAAACGGATTTACATGTAAATCTGTTTCAAAATTATTATTTTTTGCTAGTAATTTTTATTTCTTAATGCTTGTGCAGTGGTTTATACGAGAGTTCGTGGGAGAATACCTGCTGATTCCTATGGGTGGGTGTGGGGGAGACGTCCCGAGCAGGGGCCTCAAGGGGGTGTGGCCGTGGAGAGGATGATATTACTCCGGTGAGGAGACGTGATCAGACGTGAATCGCCGGCCATGCTTCTGCCTGAGACAGACTTGTTCGGGCACGAAAGGCGCCCCAACAGCATGCTTAGAAGGAGCAAAGAACACTAGGCGAGCCTAACCAAATTGTATCAAAGATCGCCTTCACGAGTACGAGCACAATCAGGAGGTCCATCATCAGGACCAACATGGTTTTCATCATGATGACTATATGCCTGATCAGCAGCCACATCAGCTTAGTCAGACGGAGCAGCCTGTATTTAGACCTAGAGATTGTTCGGTGCTTACTCGATTTGAGGAGCACGTGGCGTCTAACATTCATAGAGGCCAGGTAAATTTAGTTATTTTTCATAATGGTTAAATTTAATTTTTTTTATGTTTAATGCATGTTACATTTTTAATTTGGCCAGCTGTAGGGAAAACTTAAAGTATCTGCACATGACAACAAAATCAGGAAACAATTGCCTCCTCTCAACCAGGCTCCTAATTTTTATCAGTACGTAGTTCAGTCAGGTTTAGCCCCCTGGTACATTCATCTCTCACCACAGTTGATCATGAGCTGATATCAGCTTTTGTCGAGAAATAAATACTCCTCTAAAGAACAAAAACACAACAAAACATAAAAATTAAAACATAACAGAAACAAATACTCCTCTAAAGAACTACAAGTCTATTTACTGGGACGATTTTCATGCATAACAACTGTGTATGATATCGTCGATAGTCTGTTGCGTTTCACATACAAATGCAACAGACTACAACTCCGCCACATGTCATGGGTGTTCAACATAACTCGTATGCTATCGTTAGTTTTCACCTCCATGGATGACCAGTAATTAAACACGTCCATCATCTCCATAACCGGGCTTGCGAAAAATGATACCAATAACCTCACGTTCATCACCTTCCACTTGAAGCTTACCCTATAATTTCTCTTTCAACAAAACAAAGTTGATGTCGTCCTTCAGCCTGCAGATAACATGATCTAGGCAAGAGAAAAATACACCATCTTCTCTTTTGGTGATTTTACCATGATGATATACAGTGGTAAGTGAGTTGTCTCTTGAGTACTGAGTTGAAAGAGTATCCATTTTCGATTGAGCATGTGGGAAAGAAGTAAATCAGAGTGTGTTGGTGTGAATTGAATTTGGAGAAGTGCTTGGTACTTATAGCAATGGTCTTCGATTCTGTCAGTTGATTGAAACTGTCGGTGGGATCCTGACCGTTAGATTCGAGCATTTTCTTTAACGGATTTATCTCAAAAAATGATAAATTCGTAATTAAAAATTAACAAAACGGATTTATCCTATTAAGAATTAAATCCGTAGTCTATTTTTGGGCGTCAAATTTATCTTTTAAAAATAAAAATCCGTTTTTTTTTATCAGTAAAATCCGTTTCGTTTTTTTAACTCTTTTTAAAATAAAAATCCTACGCCCATTTTTACTTTTCGCTCAGATTTATGATAAATTCGTTGGCCAATTTTTGCCAAAACGGATTTATGTACCTTTTGTGGTAAATCCATTTTGGATTTTGGGGAGGGGTAAAACTGAAATACGCAATTTGGTGGGGGTATTTTGGTTAGTGGTGGGGGTTGAAAAAAAAAATATCCATTAAATACGCCATTCTCCCATTATTCAAAAGAACTTGTCCTCAGATCAAAACATTCATTAAAAACTTATTGGATTATTTAAAAAATTCTCCCATTTTGACCACTCATTTTTTTTAGAAATTCATCTTTTCCACTTTTTTCTTCACTAAATCCCCCATATTTTTCAATCTCCTTTTTTACATTTATCTCATAGATTTATTTCTCTTCGTCTTCTTTACTGTCATTTTTCTCTACCTGCCCTTTACTGTTCTCTTTTTTCTATTTCTCTATCTGCTTTCTCACCTACAAAGATTCCACATAAAATAAGGGTTTTGATTTTTATACCCCCACTATTAGGCCCATACACCCACATTTTTCCAAACTTCCTATTTTGCCAATTAACCTTAACAAATATTTCAGACCTCATCGTAACACACACATTCTGAAATTATCTATAAAAGATAATTTTGAAATATTTTTTTACAAAAAAATCATTCCAAAATTATCTATTATACATAACTCCTAAGTGTTTATTAGAACACATTCCACAATTATCTTTATAGATAATTCTGGAATAATGTGGTTTGTAAAAGTGTGTTCCGAAATTACGTATAATAGATAATTCTAGAATGTGCGTATTTTGCATTCCGGATTTATGTCTAATACATAGTTCCGGAAGTCAATTTAAAAAAACAGAAATTTAGATGTTCATACATTTTTAAATAAGAAATATATATTATATTATAAAACTATAAAATACAACGTTTAGGGTCCGTTTGATTTGCAAACAATACAAGATCGACAGACAGATCGATGAGCTTTTGTCCAGTACATTGTTTGGTGAACCATGGACAGCACAAGAAAAAAAATGTAAATTTTACTACAATTCTTTTTCGAATATTTATAATGATTTTATATAACATATATTATAATGTAATAAAAATATTATAAAGAAAAACATACGAAGGAGAATATGGAAGAGAGAGAGAGAGAGAGAAAGAGAAGGAGAGAGAAAGAGAGAGATGAGGGAGAGATGTCATGAGATGAGAAGATACAATAGAGATGAGAAGATATAATGTAATAAAAATATTATAAAGAAAAAGATACCTAGAACGCTGACTAACCTAGTTGTACAACTGACTTAGTTCCCTATTTTTGGAAAAAATGATTTATTTGTATTCTTATAGGGTTTTAGGATTACTGAGTCGTACGACTCTTTCGTCCTAGAAAGATGACTAACCCGGTTGTACAACCGACTTAATCTTTTATTTGATTTTTGGATAGAAAAATATTTAATTGTCGTCTTTAGTTTATGAAAAATTATTTTATTTTAAAATGTGGTTTAAATAGTAAAAATGGGGTGCTATTTAGCTGCGAGGAGTTGTATAACTAAACAGGGGATGCCAAAAGAGAGGCCCAGTGCATTTTTGGGGCCCAGCTAGCGAAATATGGGCTTGGATGAGGGTGCTGGATTAGTGAAAATGAGGGGGTGAATATCAGTTTTAACTTAAAAATTAAAATAACAATAAATAAACTTTGAGAGGATGTATAAAGCAACAGATTAAAGAGATTAAACCTGATTTCCAACTCTCTTTCCCAACAGAGCCGTTTCTTCATCCAAGGTTCTGCCTCATTCATAGATTGAGCCCCCCTTGACTAATATCCAGCTGGCTGACTCTTTCTTGTGTGTTTTTGTTCAGAGAAAGAAAATAGTAAGCAGAGAAGACTTGCCAAATGAAGCTTTGAAGCCTAGGCCTATTCTGCAACAATTTGGATTCTTCCTCTTGTCATCTATTGTTTGTCTCTCTGGCTGCTATCATGTATTTACCTCTGTCAAAGAGCTTCATTTCTTGTCCTTTAGCATATGTTATACTTAATTTTTCTTCTAGCATCCGTAATGTGCAAGCACCCACGCACACAGCTATTTTTTACGAGATAACAACCACTTTTTTTTTATTATTATTATTATTATTATTATTATTATTATTATTTACTTACTTTTTAGTTTGTGTTTTTTTTATTTAAAAAAAGCTTGTAGAAGCTTTCGATAACAACAGCAGCAACATCATACTCTTCCGTCTCTCACTCACCCTTTTACATTTTAGTTAATAAATAAAAATAATATATAAGAAAAAGTTCAATGATAATAGTAATAACGGTAGCGCTCATAAAATAAAGCAAGATGGCTAACGACTACCAAATGACACGCGTACACAATCAGAAGTTTAATACGTACGAAAATAGACATGAATACCTAATTAAAAATAACATGTACACACGATTAATAATAACACGCATACCCCGGTTAAAGTAACACCCATACACAATGAGAATAACAAAGTGCAAGATCGTTAAAAACTATAACGCGTATGTAGTTACAAATAATGTGCATGCACCACAAAACATATTTTGGATCCTTTTTTAAAAAACGAGAGAAATACTCGGTAAAATCAGGGGTGCCAAAAAAAATTATATTCTTTTTTTATTATTTCTAAAAAATAATGAATTTGTCTTGACAAAATCGTGATAACAAATCGTGAGATGAACGACAAAGATATGTAGAAAAGGATAGAGTAGAATGAGAGAGAGAGAGAGAAGAATAAGATAGGAGAGAGAGAGAGAAGAATGAGATAGGAGAGAGAGAGAGAGAGAGAGAGAGAGAGAGAGAAAATTATTAAATAGGAAATAAAAATAATATTTTGGTATTTTTTTGAGTGATCGAGGAAGTCAGATTGTGACAAAAATCAGATCATGTGGTTTTGTGAGCGATGCGATCTCCTGGCTCATTCACCCACCCCTCAGACTCATTTCTCGCTTCAAGATCGCGAATGCTTTTCAAAATCAAACAAGTGACAACCTGAGTTGTCCAATCTAATTCTTCATCGCTAATGAATCAAACGCACCCTTAATATATATTAACATCAATCGGCATTTATACGTCTTCAGATTCTAAATCTACAAGATCAATGGGACCAGTGTATACATTCGGAAGTGGAGCTAAAGCGGTCCAAGTTGGAGACGTCCAAAATATGGTTTTATCCATGATCTAGGTTTGATACATGACGATCCCAGGAGTAAGCAACATGAGGTAATTGACTTCCAGAATTCAATTTAACATGTATTTAAAAAAGTTAGACCATATTGTAACACCATATATCTTAATGATAAATATAATACTCAAAAGTTTTGTCAAAAAAAATATAATACTCAAAATAGAAAATAATGAAATTACCTATACCCAATGATTCTCAATCACAAACCCAGTACTAAGAAAGTGGGTACTGTTGTCGCAAGCTAAATATGAGCCTCTCAACGGTAAAAAAGTAAATGAGCTTCCATCCCTCAATGATAAAGCAACTAGTGCGACATTATATCTGGTCCCTATAACGTACCTGATAACTCATATTTATATGAGTTATTTATACTCATTCAAAGAATAAATCACGCAAGTTCTCTAGCAATACAAGAACAATTAATTAGTTTTATGTTAATTTCTGAGTTTTTAGTGAATAAGAGTTTAAATAGATAAATCTGTGCATTTAGGCACCAAGTGGTGCCCTTGAGAGCGCTTTGATGCTTTTTGTGCTTGTGCAGAAAATAGTCTTTGAACGTTACCACGCCCTCACCACGCCTACCAAAGTGCAAAGCAGAGCAAGGGTGAAAAATCTTAATTTTGGCGCTACCGAGCAATGATAGTCAAAGATATAAAAGTCGGAAGATCTTCTATTCCCATGAGTGACGCTGCAGAACACCAGAGTACCGAATAAAGGTCGTGCGAAGAGAGAAACAGACCTGGTAGGTGGGCAAGTGACATCAACCACACGTAAGCAAGGTGGCTATTTAATGAAGGCTCAGCTCTCTCTCAAGGACCCGTCCACAGATCACTACTCTCTCCATATGCACACATATTCAGAACCACTTCATCTTCATCCCCTAGCCATTCCTCCATTAAATTCAGAAGTAGTTTTGTAAAGAAGATCTGGAAACAGACTTCTATATTTTGCTTATCTGAACTTGTTTTATTTTCTCATTCTCAGTAAGGCTCGGGACGTTGTAACGCCTATACAAATGCATACGCCAAGAGCTACTTAGGTGTATCTTTTGCACTTAGTTTCTTTTCTCAGAATGTATGGTATTTGGATTCTAAATCCTTATCACTCAGAAAGATGCTCAAAGATGAGCTAAACACTTTGTAGTTGAGTTGTTGTTTTGCTTATAATGAATTCCTAGTCAATGTTATAAAGTATTGGCGTTGCATGTTTTAAATCTTTGTGTGAAAATATTTCCAAACTTGTTTTAAGGTTGGCCTCTTAAAATAGATAGATTCATAGGTACAGACATGGTCTATGAAAAGAAATCAAAGGTTTATATGAACGAACGGTGTACTAAAGACATTTAGGCATTTTTTATCTAAGTCTAGACATAGAAAGGATAAATAGTTCATAGAACATTGCTGTGGGTGCTTAAAATACAGGAGTGGGCCTATTTAGAACCTAGACATAGGACCTCTTATACTTGAAACTCGACGCTTTGGCCGAAAAGCATAGCTCTTTTTTAATGCAAATGCTCAAACGTGGCCACGTCTATACGAAATAGCATTTGTACGTTAGAACGTGTAAACGTTATAACGTCTGACTAGAAAGGATTTATTCTGCATACGACAACTCAACTCACCTCTCATCCATATTCACAACCAACATTTGTTTACTTGTTTTAATTACATCTTTAGCTTTAAAACCAACTCTTATTGCCGATTTGTTACTTGATTCTCTTGTGCTTTGATCTTGAACTTTGAAAAGTATACCAATCCTCGTGGGAACGATCTCTTACTTAAAACCACTCTATTACTTGTACGATGTGTATACTTGCACTATAATTGCGAAAAACCACACTATTACACAAGCGCAACAGTACCCCCATATCATACATCGTCATCCACTTGTTTATCAATTGCTCTCCCAAAGTAGTAACATTTAATGAATTCCTCACAAATTGCAGCAAGTTACCAAACAAGGCACTGTATGTTGAAGATGTCTGTTTATTTCATGAGTCGGGTCTGACCTGATTAAACTTCAACTATCCTCTCCAAGATTAAGTGAGGTAGCAACAGACTGGTAACTACAATTTTCATCCTCGACTACATTAATTGTGTCATCAATGTAGGGGTAGATATGTGGAGGAAACCATTGTATAAAATGCATGTCATGTTGTGTGAGTTTCTTTGCTGACTGCTGTGCAGATTCCTCCTATGAGGATGGTCGCTAAGAGGGTTGCTTTCCTGACCGTTGTGTTGGTTGTTTGACAGAGTTTTTTGATTGTCGTTCTTCATTGTCTCGTCCACGTGCTCAAAATAGGAAGGGTCACATGCAACATCATACAGTTTCCGCTTCTTTGGTCAACCATTTGTCTTTATTTTAGAGAGTTGTGAAGTCATAGATGTTGTGGTAGGAACTTCACATTCATCAATTTTCTTCTTGTATACAACCATGTTGGTAATATCGACACCTTTAAGAGGTTTCTAGATCGCCTCCATCGAATAACCGATGTCACAATCTGCATATGCTTGATTTATGTGATTGTCATCCATACCCTCCAAACTGAGCTTGCTAATATGGACGTTAACCACATCCAATGGGATTGGACCACCTCCAATGTGAAAATAACCAAGGTCACAAGTACACGGTAACCCATGTCTAACTTTAATTATGAACTCACATAGATTTTTATCTGCACTCACGTAATACATGGTTTGATTATACTCATGACAATAAGATTCGTATGCTTAACGAGACCAAACCGCATTGCTACTTATATATAGAATGGAGTATTGTGCTGGATATCCATGCAGTTGATACTTTTTTTGGAAAGACTCCACAATCTTATCAATCTGTGCATTCAGCATACCGCTCATTTCCTCCCAACATCTGCACAAGTCTCCTCCACTAAGCTCAAGGCCTTCTTCAACTTCCAGTGGGCCGACTCAACCATAATATGAAACCAAAGAAAAATAAACCCACCTCGTAAGCATTTAAAAGTAAAACAAATAAAAAGACATTCAATGAAAGATATAATTGCAAATTAAATGACGTACTTATTTGGGGTGATATTTCCCAAGTGTGTCACCCTATTAATCCATGCCAAGACAAATTTCTCCTTAGGAGGAATCAACTATGTGTCATTCACGTAATTCACAAAATTTGGTATATCGATACATGATTGTTCCAATACTTGCAACTGCTGATAGTACTCTTCCTTGTCGATTGAGTCAACAATACTACTCCAGAGATCCATCATTGGCTTTTGTCTATC
This sequence comes from Oxytropis ochrocephala, assembly GCA_020916435.1. Classification (NCBI taxonomy): domain Eukaryota; kingdom Viridiplantae; phylum Streptophyta; class Magnoliopsida; order Fabales; family Fabaceae; genus Oxytropis; species Oxytropis ochrocephala. The sequence goes on from CM037089.1 coordinate 43,700,666, forward strand.
CTTCATCACACACTGTTTACACCTAGCACTCACATTCTTGCTTATGTGAAACCAGCATAGAAAATTCAAAGTGGACAGAAACACGACACCAATGGCATTCATCAATGCAATACTGTCGATGATGAACAACTGAGGAAGTGCAATATCTACCACCATCAAATCTCTCAATGTCTGCAATACCCTTCTAAAATTGTCATAACGCTCATTTGACAAGTATGAAAATGCTACTGAGAATTTCAACTCGGTGGAAGTGACACTAACAATTTCCAAGAGAGGTAGTCTATACCGGTTGGTTTTGTATGTGTTGTTCATATTCAAAATCCAAGGGAACATTCTCAATAACTTGGTAGAATAGAGGTGTTCCCAGATGATGTCAATGACAACATCCATGTTCTCAACTCTTCTGCTCCAACACAAATAGTGTTCAGAATCTACTAGTCTCGTGAGCTCATTCATCTCGGTTCTTAGATCTCTCTGATTCGACTGGAACATCTTGTGTTGTCTATAGAGATGGTGATTCTAGTCAAATTTCCCATAAATCTCTTATTCAATGCCTATTGACTGGTCATCGGTTTAACATTTAATGTGACGTGTTCATGCACTATAGCCCACTCCTCCTTAGTTAACCTCCCAAAGAATGGAAGGCCGACTAACATTTTAAGCGGCTCGTGATTGTGTATTCCACAGCTAACCTTCATCTCCAATCCTCAAAGATCACCAAAGGTGTAGCTCTCACCCCGAAAGGACAACTACTCTACTTTGAAGACCTCACTCTACAACAACCAGTGTCTACTCCAGCCACTTTTCTCTCAACCAAAAATGATTTTGTCTCTCCTCCCCCTTTTACCGGTTGTTGCATATGATCTAAAAATGATAACAACCACTCTATTGGCTTTCCCAACCTCTCCATCCCTACGTACAACATCGTCACGTATAGGAAATATCTACAAAATAAACAACTTTTAGTTATTATGACAAATAATAACTTATAAAAACTTGTAAAATATTTATTAAATGTACATCTATTGGGATAAAACCAATATGTACATCTATTCAGAAAGTCTAAAGAATTCACCCAAGCATTGTCAATTTGGTAAAAAAAAGTGAGGAGTAAAATGGGATAAAACCAAAATGTGGGGGTAAATGGTCAAATGGTGGGGGTATAAAAATCAAAACCCTTTAACCAAACACTTTCATGGAGACCTGTTTTTATTGGGGGTATAAAAATCAAAATATAGGTTTTTAACCTCATCATTGGGCCTCAAAGTCCTTATATTGCATCTTTGATCCTCGATACGAATAGGCTTTCTTGGTCTCCATAAAATACCTTCCAGTTTCAGTTTCTATCATTTCGAACAACCAATATCATAAGTTCGATAGTAGAGTTCCCCAGTCCCCCTCTTTGTCAGAGTTAGGTTAAGCCCAACAGTGCTTCAAGTCCCTAGCATTAATACTAGGCTGTCGTCGCTCGTCCGGGAGCCTCTCACCTTCACCTTGCTTCTCTGCCGTTCCTCTTTCTCTCACTTGCTTGATCTCTCCTGGTACGTTTTGGTTCCCTCTACTGATCTCTCCCGCTCACCCCCAGCTCACCTTCCTGATCTCTCTTGCTTTTCCACCTCCAACCCCTCTCCTCACGCCCTCGCCCAAAGCCTCTCGATATGTCCCTCTCTCTCTTTGTAACCCTGTTTCATATCCTTCTCTCTTACCCCTTCCTTGGATCAAAACCCATTTTCCCTAACCTCGCAGTCTGCTTCATCCACTTCTATGATTACCCTTACACCCCCTTCCTTTTTAGAAGACTACATTTGCCCCCTTTATATTAGGTTTAAGAGATCCCATGGCCGACCGACCTCTAGTTACAGAGAAAGTTCTGGAGTTTCCGTCTTTCTCCCTTCGCCTTCCTTGTGGTTATTCTGTTTTCCTAATTTTGGGGACTGTTTTGGTGCTCATTTTAGAATTAGTATGTGGTGGTTATTAGTGGTGGCTTTAATGCTCTAATAAGACTATTTCGCTGTGTGGTGTTGGGTAGTGAGTTGGAGTTGGATTCTACCTTCTTCAACATTGCGATGTCTCTTTGCCTCAGTTTATTCTTTATCTGTGTGGTTTCTAGTTCTCAAGGATGTCATCCCTTTGGCCTTGGTGCCTTCAGTTACAGGGAAAGCTCAGGACTTTCTGTTTTCGCCCATTCCTTCTATGTGGGTTTCCCCCTTTTGGTTGTGGTGGGTTGCGATGTTGACCTGAGGTGATAGCTGACTTAGGTTTCTTGTTGGGAGTTGGTTTGTGCTACGCTTGCTTGGTGAGTGGTGAAACTAGGAAGGGGTACTTTGGTATTTTAGGTTGCTTTCCTTTGGAAACCTTAGTGGATTGGACAATGAAATTTATGCTCCTACTTTGACCCATCGCAGTCTTGTTCTCATATTTAAGTTATGTGTTTTATTTCGACCAAAAAAAAAGTTATGTGTGTTGATTATGCTGTTTACTAAGTTAGTTCAGTAGGTACTTGTAACACCCCCTTTTCTCAACGGTAATTTAATTTAAAATCAGAGTTCAAAAATCGTTTTTCTTTTAAAAGTACATCCTCAAGGGAATGCTACGTTCACACCAAAACTTCACTTTAATCTAGTCAACAATACTTTTCACTAATAAATATAATTGCGTGATACATAGCACGACTTAAATGGGGCGAACCCTCAAAACATCGGTTCCTTAAGCAGGTCATACATCACTAAATTATAGTTCAACAACTTAAATTGAAACAACTAATAACTACTCGTCCCCCCTAGTGCTACATATCAGAGCAAGACGCCACAACCAGACTGAGGAAGGAAGAACCTTCACTCTGATCACCCGTGCACGCTAGTTGACATAAGAAGCAAACATAAAAAGCGTATGGCGAGTCTCTAACACATATAATAAAATGTATGATAAACATTATGTTAGAGAAAGACAACTAGAAACACCCCTACTCACTAGACAAACACACATCATCAAGTTATGACACACCAACTCATAATCATCAAGAACATCACCAATTGCATGAGTATATGCATGAATGCAACCCAAACTCCACGGGCATATGCATGTGGATCCATCACCAAAATAAGCCTTGAGGGCACTCACCAATAAGGCCGAAGCCTACTCACCAATAAATGCACATGGTTTATGTGACGCCATGAACAATGCACCATAACACACCATATTCACCATATTGAGCAAATAAACATAATCACCAATAATTAATAGACTCACCATTGCTATTAATTAACTCACCATCACCAAAAAGAGGTCATAGACCCATCACCAAAATAAGCCTTGAGGGCACTCACCAATAATTTATAATAAGGCCGAAGCCTACTCACCAATAATTAATTTCCCATTAGAAACATCACCACTCAACACGCCTCCAATTATAGCTCTAAGGCTAGCAATTAATCCACCAGTCACACCAACACCAACACCAAAATCAATAGCTCTATGGCCAACGTCAAACTCACCGGACACATCGACACCAAAATCAATAGCTCTATGGCTAACGTCAAACCCATCGGTCACTAGCTCTATGGCTAACCTCAACTCATCGGACACATCGACACAAGAAGTAGTGGACTATACTGTCACTACAAGGACCAAACGTCTCCTAAGGACCAAACGTCACCTAAGGACCAAACGTCACCTAATGACTAAACCGGCTTCACCATTCAGCAACTTAGACGCACTCGGCGGCCAAACAAAGACTCCAAAATCGCGCTCGTAGCAACTCGCGCTTACATCGGCGTTCAAACAAAGACTCCTCGGACACTCACACCGCACTCTCGGCACACATACACTACCCTTCATCACACCACACTGCACTTTGGCACACCACACTGCACCTCGGCACACCTACACTACCCTTCGTCTCACCACACTTCTTCACATCCACACCTCGACACCTACACGTCGACACCTACACTTCGTCACCACTACAACACTACACTTTGGTACTCATACACCTTGACAACACTAGCTTCGACATACATACACCTCACTTTGGCAACTACACTTCGGTATACATACTCTACACTTCTGCAACTACACGTCGACTCCCATACATTTACTCTTCGTCTTGTCTAAACGACGACACTTACACTCCAATACATCTACACCTCAACACATCTACAAGTCGACTCCCACATTCTTCGACACATCTACGTTTCATCACCTACACCTCTCGGCACACACTTACTTACACTTCGTCACATCTACACTTCGTCATACTTACGCTACACCTCGACCACTACACTTCAGCATACACACACTATACCTCGACAACTACATTCTGGCTTATATACACTACACTTTAATACCTCGACAACACTACCTCGGTATATATACAATATACCTCAACCACACTGACTTCGACAACACTGGATTCGACATACCTATACTACACTTTAATACCTCGACAACACTACCTCGGTATATATACACTATACCTCGACAACTACAATTCGGCTTATATACACTATCTCGGTTCTTTGACGCATACACCTTCGACCTTCACAAGCTACAACACACCTAACCCTCATCTTCCCTCTTTTCTTTGATTCTCATACTATGATCAAACTTAAACCACAACTACTACACACATACTTATTCAAAAGTTGTCCAACACACCTCAAAGTATTCAACAAAGGTGCCAACACCAACAATAACGTCCTTGCACTTAGGGTTCCTTAAATCCCATTTCTTTCCTAGGTCTATCATATGACCAATCATCAACAACACATACACACATCACAATTTCACCAAAGTGAAGCAAACACAACATCAATCACACAACAAGCAACACGAACAAACTCAAAATCATCCTAGAGTCTAACCCACACATAACACTCATCATATACTCTATTATAGGTGAAAGAGAACCCCTTACCTTATTGAAGAAACCAGCACTCTCTCCACCAAGAATCACCAACCATCACCAAAAATCAAGCTTATCTTCGTTGCTTGAACTCTCCACGCCAAGATCTTCTCTTCTCCCTCCTTAAGGCTATCGCACCTCTCTCTCTCTACTCTCTTACTTTACTCTGTGAGTTTTCTTTGATTTTGGTTGAAATGGACTCTCTCATCATCGACACCTAACTTATATCATGGATATGAGCCTAACTATCATGGGCCTTGTCATACCCCAATTTTGTCCGGCTTAGGTCAAAACCCTAATTTTCCACAAAAAATAAATAAATTGAAGAGTGAAGAGCATTATGCACTGCATTTTGGGTCCTAGAAGTCATTCCAAGGTTCTTGAAAATCATTTTTAGGGTTGGAATGCACTTTTTGGGCAAATTAGGGTTTTAGGGTCAAAAAAGGTATTTTGGTCATTTCACAGCAAAAAATGGGTTTCCATCACAAATCACTGGAAAATTGTCAGGGGAATTATTTGAGGAAAAATGTGCTTAATTATAATTTTTTATACGCATGAATGTTAATTATTTGCATAAAAATTCAAATTTAAAGGAAAGGGTAAAATGGGAATTTCCTTCAAGGTGAGGTATCAAATCAATTTTGAGAATGGTATATCATGGAATTTTGGGCCCAATGACCGATTCCTAAGATGAAGCCCAAAATGGAGAGATTTTTATGGAATAATCAAGAAAAAAAAATCAAAAAAGGAAGAGATAATGTTGTGCACATGGGGAACAAATAGTACAATTGCCAACTTGCAAAAGTTGGCAAATTCTCCCCCCTTTTTTCATTTGAAAACTGTCAGCCCCTCTCTCCATTCCCTCTCCATTTTGTGTTTTCTCTTCACCCTCAATCCATGTGATAAGTGATCTCAACCCTTCATTCAAAATCAAAATGCAATCCTAGAGCACCTCCCAAGAACAATGACCAAAATAACCCCTTTGCTTGATGCCCAAGTTCAATTATTTATTTCATTTTATTTTCAGCTGAATATTAATTCCCTTTTATTGCTTGATTACCATTTTAACCCTAGCCCTTCACCAATTCTATAAATACCCTCTCATTTTCACACACCACATCTTTTGCTCATTCTCTCCTACACTAAACCTAGCACACAACTCTCTTCTCTCCTTCCCTCTCCTTGGCCGAACACCCCCTCTCCTCCTCCTCCATCCATCTTTTTGTTTTCCTTCACCCAAACACTATCATTTCACCTAAAATCCATTCCTCTCTCACATACTACCTCCATTCTTCACTAAAACTAAAGAATCATCATCACTTGGGTATTTCTTCATTTGTGTTCTTGCTCTCCTTTTCTTCATAATCTAGCTTGGTCTAAGGTATATCTAAAAATCATAGCATTGTCTCCAACATTTTTGCATCAAAATACACACTTTTTCTTTCCTTCATTTTGCATACTCTCATAAAAATGTGATTTGCTAGTTGTTGTTAGTGAGAGGAGCCTTAAACACTATGGACAAGGGGAGGCTTGGGTGTTTAAGGTGCCTCTCACCCTTGAATAAATTGATTCATGTTGTTTTGTGTTGACTTTATATCTTGTTGAGAAATAAAATTGTTGTTTCATGTGTTATTTAGTTCGCATATTATGTTAGAATTGGCTTTAATGAGATTTTGTTGTTCTTTGTTTGATGATGTTTAATCTTGTTGTTAGTATTTCATTTTAGAGTTAAATGTTATTTTAGTTGTTGATGATAGGCAAGTTGATTCTCACTAGTGCCTACTGCACATTTCTCAAAGTGAGAGGATTGCTCTATGTGATTCAACCTAGTTTTTTTGTTTATGTGTTCTTGTTTTACTTTAGTTATTGTTAGTTGTTGATGATAGGCAAGTTGATTCTCACTAGTGCCTAGTGTACTTTTCTCAAGGTGAGAGGATTGCTCTATGTGATTCAACCTAGTTTTGATGTTTATTTTAATCTTGTTGTTAGTATTTCATTTTAGTGTTAAATGTTATTTTAGTTGTTGATGATAGGCAAGTTGATTCTCACTAGTGTCTAGTGCACTTTTCTCAAAGTGAGAGGATTGCTCTATGTGATTCAACCTAGTTTTTGTGTTTATTTTAAAAAAATTTAGTTTGCTTATTGTTAGTTGTTGATGATAGGCAAGTTGATTCTCACTAGTGCCTAGTGCACTTTTCTCAAAGTGAGAGGATTGCTCTATGTGATTCAACCTAGTTTTTGTGTTTATTTAAATCTTTTTTAGTTTGCTTATTTTTAGTTGTTGATGATAGGCAAGTTGATTCTCACTAGTGCCTAGTGCACTTTTCTCAAAGTGAGGGGATTTCTCTATGTGATTCAACTTAGTTTTTGTGTTTATTTAAATTTTGTTTAGTTTGCTTATTGTTAGTTGTTGATGATAGGCAAGTTGATTCTCACTAGTGCCTAGTGCACTTTTCTCAAAGTGAGAGGATTGCTCTATGTGATTAAACTTGGTTTTAGTGTTTACTTACTTGCTCTTGTATTCTAGTTTTATTATTGTCCATTGTTGATGATAAATCATATGATTCCCACTTATGCCTAGTGCATCATGTTTTAAGTGGTGAAGATGATTTTAGATGATTCAACCATCCCCTTTTAATTTCTTAGTGAATAACAAATGAGATTGTATGTTTAGGGTTTAGGGTTCGTGAGGTATTGCAAATGATAGACTTACCTTAGCCTTGATGCAATTCCTCTTTGTTCATGTTATTAAGAAATCGTTGCTCACATGTCATTAGTTTAATTAAGATCATTCTATGCCTATGATCAATTGTTTACTTGTTTTTGATGCTACTTAAATTGTCTTGATTTAATTGTGTGTCATTCCCTCCAGGTGTATGACCTCCTAATGAAGACGTAAGCCTACTTGCTTGTTGTAGCATAGAGTCATTAGGGTAAATGCACTCCTCCTCACACACACACATTTGTTTTGAGAAATTCACCTTGCATCCTTGACAATTGAATCATTGATTGTATCGGCATGTTTAGTCTTAGTTGATGTTTGACATATGCATGATTACTTGCTTATTGAATGTGTTTGAATTTTGTAACTGATCATTGATAATAACTTCACCCTTTTCCCAAAAATCTTTCAAACTATTTTCTAATTAATGCAAGTTATTAGTGACTATCACCCAAAGCCTTGGCTTGTTTGATTGTCATGAACGCTATCAAGAGCTATTAGTAATGATCACTCAAAGCCTTTGCTTGCTTGGTCATTATGAAAGCTCTTCCCCTTTCCAAAACCCTTTCAAAAACATTTTTATCTTCAAATTAGAACTACGTCGCTTTGATTCCCATTTGGGATACGTAGGAGCGAGCCACGTTCTCGTCAAGCGCAACAAATAAAAATCATTTTCGCAACCAAAAACATTAGCATTTTTCATAACAAAAAAGAATCATTTTTAAACCCATTGTTGCTAGTGGCTAATCGTAACCTTTGTTCGCCTCAGCCATTGGTGGCAATGTCTTTTTCCAAAGAACAATAAGCGATGGTCACCCATAACTTTGGTTAGTTTGATCATTCGTGCCAATTAATCTCTTTCGAAAACCATTTTCAAAAGATCAAATAAAAAACGAGTCGCTACTAACGGTCAATCAGAACCTTTGTTCGTCTGACTAGTGGCGGTGACTCCCATTTTTCAAGAGTACTTAGCGGTGATTACCCATAACCTTTGTTAGTTTAATCATTCGCCAATACTCGCCCCTATTTCAAAACTCACTAAAAAGATAAAAAACAAAAACCTTTTCATGACAACCAAGAACTACGTAGCTTTGAATTCTCCATCGCACCAGGAGATACGTAGGAGCGAGAGGCCAACTCTCGTCAAGCGCCAAAAATAAAAATTTTCATTAAGTTTTCCCATTCATCTTCAAACAAGAAATAAATAGGCAAATCTATGTATTTTTTCAAATCAAACGTTAAAACCACACATTTAGTTAGAGGTTCCCTTTCAGTAGAAAGGACGTGTGCGGTGCTAGTACCTTCCTCACACGTAATCGACCCCCGATCCTATATCTCTAGTTTTCAAAAGACCATATGCCTTGTTCAAAAGACTTTTTTTCAATGTTTTGGTCTTAAAAATAAAATATTGGTGGCGGCTTCAAAAATTTTCCACGTTGTACTACTCCCACCTATGGGCCTAACTATCATGGGCCTCTATTCACACCTCCTCCATTACTTGCACTACTCCCTCTTTTAATTAAATTACCATTCACTTTTTACTAACCACCACTCCTCATTTACATCAAATATCCTATCATTAATTTAATATAACCAACCAATATACCACTTAATTAAATAAATACTTGAATTATTTTTGGGGCGTTACAACTCTCCCCCACTTAGAATATTTTCGTCCTTCGAAATCTCATCAATTACATGAACACATCAATTCCATCAATCTTATTCCTGCTCCCAACTATCAACAACGCCTTCTTGTATACTATGTACTAGGACATACACACCTCTCTACGCCCTTTCCTTGCACCGAAACTCTATTCTCAGGGTCACCAAAGTCACTCGATTATCCAAACACTATTAATCTACCGTTAGGAAACTACACTATAGCAATTACTTAAAGTACTAATGCTCATCTCTTACGTCAATCTATATCCAAACTACGAACAATGCTCTCCCCATCTCTGCATTCCTTTTCCCCGTACTGAATTCTAATCCTTTAATCACGAAAGTTACACACGACCACCCAGATCCTATATAGGTACTTATTCGACTACCATACTCTTAATAACAATTATCCTACCTCAGGTTTCCCAGAAATCGCATTTCTAAACTCTTTCCAAAAAGACATGCTTTATCACTTTGCATGAGCTTCAAACTCAAAGTGTCGATCCTTATCTTTACATCTCCCTACTATCAACCCCCAAATCAAAACACAAACATCCATAAGGCACCTATTTATCTAAAAATTAGGAGTCAACCAAACTTGCACACACCACTCAATTAATCAAGTTGAAATTAGTACATATCCAAAATTTATAATAACCACGAGTTATTGTCGCCTCTTTCGTTGGGGATGAGTTATTGGGGTGATCAGTCCCTCCTACTCACGCAACCAATTAATTAAGGTCACAAAACTACGTCTTTTCAAATTTACACCACTAAGAGACTTTTAACGCAGTCTAAAGTGCGAAGGCGTCGTCACGACTCCACTCTTTTGACGTCGTTAAAACCCTTCTAATCACACATACCTCAATATTACAAACAACAATCACAAACAACTACAAGCAATGCTACAACCATCAGTTACTTATTTTAATTTCACCTATCTCAATGATACAATCAACAGTCGCAAGCAACCAAACAAAATCTACAACAAAGTCTCTGTCGGAGATCGATAAAGGACTCTGAGACACTACGACTGGACAACTTGGCCGGACAGACCGAACTGCTCTGATACCAACTTGTAACATCCCCTTTTTTTTTCTCAACGGTAATTTAATTTAAAATCAGAGTTCAAAAATCGTTTTTCTTTTTAAAAGTACATCCTCAAGGGAATGCTACGTTCACACCAAAACTTCACTTTAATCTAGTCAACAATACTTTTCACTAATAAATATAATTGCGTGATACATAGCACGACTTAAATGGGCGAACCTCAAAACATCGGTTCCTTAAGCAGGTCATACATCACTAAATTATAGTTCAACAACTTAAATTGAAACAACTAATAACTACTCGTCCCCCTAGTGCTACATATCAGAGCAAGACGCCACAACCAGACTGAGGAAGGAAGAACCTTCACTCGGGATCACCTGCACGTTGCCGACATAAGAAGCAACATAAAAAGCAGAAGGGTGAGTCTCTAACACATATAATAAAATGTATGATAAACATTATGTTAGACTCACCATTGTTATTAATTACCAAAATAAGCCTTGAGGGCACTCACCAATAAGGCCGAAGCATACTCACCAATAAATGCGCATGGTTTATGTGACTCCATGAACAATGCACCATAACACACCATATTGAGCAAATAAGCATAATCACCAATAATTAATAGACTCACCATTGTTATTAATTAACTCACCATCACCAAAAAGAGGTCATAGACCCATCACCAAAATAAGCCTTGAGGGCACTCACCAATAATTTATAATAAGGCCGAAGCCTACTCACCAATAATTAATTTCCCATTAGAAACATCACCACTCAACACACCTCCAATTATAGCTCTAAGGCTAGCAATTAATCCACGAGTCACACCAACACCAACACCAAAATCAATAGCTCTATGGCCAACGTCAAACTCACCGGACACATCGACACCAAAATCAATAGCTCTATGGCTAACGTCAAACCCATCGGTCACTAGCTCTATGGCTAACCTCAACTCATCGGACACATCGACACCAAAAGTAGTGGACTATACTGTCACTACAAGGACCAAACGTCTCCTAAGGACCAAACGTCACCTAATGACTAAACCTGCTTCACCATTCAGCAACTTAGACGCACTCGGCGTCAAACAACACCCAAAACTACGCCTGGTAGCAACCTGCGCTACACTGGCGTCAAAACAGCACCTCGGCACACATAGACTACCCTTCGTCACACCACACTGCACTTTGGCACACCACACTGCACCTCGGCACACCTACACTACCCTTCGTCTCACCACACTTCTTCAAATCCACACCTCGACACCTACACGTCGACACCTACACTTCGTCACCACTACAACACTACACTTCGGTACTCATACACCTTGACAACACTAGCTTCGACATACATACACCTCACTTCGGCAACTACACTTCGGTATACATACTCTATACTTCGGCAACTACACGTCGACTCCCATACACTTACGCTTCGTCTTGTCTGAATGACGACACTTACACTCCAATACATCTACACCTCAACACATCTACAAGTCGACTCCCACATTCTTTGACACATCTACGTTTCATCACCTACACCTCTCGGCACACACTTACTTACACTTCGTCACATCTACAGTTCGTCATACTTACGCTACACCTCGACCACTACACTTCAACATACACACACTATACCTCGACAACTACATTCCGGCTTATATACATTACACTTTAATACCTCGACAACACTACCTCGGTATATATACACTATACCTCAACCACACTGACTTCGACAACACTGGATTCGACATACCCATACTACACTTTAATACCTCGACAACACTACCTCGGTATATATACACTATACCTTGACAACTACATTTCGGCTTATATACACTATCTCGGTTACACTTCCTCACTTAACCATCACTCACCTCGGTTACACTATCTCGGTTACACTTCCTCACTTAACCATCACTCACCTCGGTTACACTACCTTGGTTACACTCCTTCACTTCACCATCACTCACCTCGGTTACACTACCTTGGTTACACTCCTTCACTTCACCATCACTCACCTCGGTTACACTACCTTGGTTACACTCCTTCACTTCACCATTACTTACCTCGGTTACACTACCTTGGTTACACTCCTTCACTTCACCATTACTCACCTCGGTTACACTACCTCAGTTACACTTCCTCACTTCACCATCACTCACCTCGGTTACACTAGCTTTGACATCCATATACTACACTTCGGTACTTCTACACTTCAGCACATACATACTTTGACGCACATATACTACGACGCACACATACTCACTTCAACACACCTACTCTTCTCGGCACACACATACTTCGACGCACATATACTACGACGCACACCCTTACACTGACACACTTATGCTTCTCGGCACACCCTTATTTCAACTCACTATCCTTCGACGCACACACCTTCGACCTTCACAAGCTACAACGCACCTAACCCTCATCTTCCCTCTTTTCTTTGATTCTCATACTATAATCAAACTTAAACCACAACTACTACACACATACTTATTCAAAATTTGTCCAACACACCTCAAAGTATTCAACAAAGGTGCCAACACCAACAATAACGTCCTTGCACTTAGGGTTCCTTAAATCCCATTTCTTTCCTAGGTCTATCATATGACCAATCATCAACAACACATACACACATCACAATTTCACCAAAGTGAAGCAAACACAACATCAATCACACAACAAGCAACACGAACAACTCAAAAATCATCCTAGAGTCTAACCCACACATAACACTCATCATTAACTCTATTATAGGTGAAAGAGAGCCCCCTTACCTTATTGAAGAAACCAACACTCTCTTCACCAAGAATCACCAACCATCACCAAAAATCAAGCTTCTCTTCCTTGCTTGAACTCTCCACGCCAAGATCTTATCTTCTCCCTCCTTAAGGCTATCACACCTCTCTCTCTCTCTCCCTCTCTACTCTCTTACTTTACTCTTTGACTTTTCTTTGATTTTGGTTGAAATGAACTCTCTCACCATCGACACCTAACTTATATCATGGATATGGGTCTAACTATCATGGGCCTCTATTCACACCTCCTCCATTACTTGCACTACTCCCTCTTTTAATTAAATTACCACTCACTTTTTACTAACCACCACTCCTCATTTACATCAAATACCCTATCATTATTTTAATATAACCAACCAATATACCACTTAATTAAATAAATACTTGAATTATTTTTGGGGCGTTACATACTACGTTCTCGTAAGTTCTGCTCTTATGCTTAGTTTTATCCTTAGGGTTTCAGCTATACCTTATATGTAATTGTCCCATTAGTGGACTTGTTGATGCTTCCATTGTAAGCTAGTAGCTTATATTCTGTGTAATGTTCTAATGGCCTTTGACCGTGTTACAATGAAATATTACATTTTGGACCAAAAACAAAAAATACCTTCCAGTTTTGCAAAAAAAAAGAAGTTATTTTATAATATTATTTTTAAAATGAGTATTATTTGTTGTTTTGGGTCAAGTCCAAACCAATGCAACTAAAGTTGGACATTCTGTCCTAGAGCACAATACATGATTTACTTAGTTAGATCACCCAACTAAGACCCGAACTAGACTAACCAAATACCCTAATATAGATAAAAAAAAATCAAACACATTTTCGAAGCTAGGGTTCCAAAAACGGAAAAGAAATGAACATTGCTACCAACTCTCCACCAGTTCGTAGTTAATGACGATCTTCTATAGCATGACGCTGATTAGATGCAATAAGTTGACACAGAGATGATATAGGGTTAACGATCCAATTAGAGGGAAAGAGATTGCGAGAATAGAGGAGAGTAATTTCATGAGCCACACTATTTCCATCACGCCTCGTCTAGGTAAAGTCACAGTAATCAAATCGATTTCTTAAGACATTGATATCATTTTTGAAGATTAAGTCTAACCATATTTCCTCTGCAAGCATCAACCACTGAAAGACAATCAGATTCGAAAATCACATTAGAGATCTTAAAATTAGAATCCATCTTCACTGCCATCCTCATCGCAAAAGCCTCCGCCACCACTACTGAAGGATCATAAATCTTCTTAGAACCACCAGTAAGAATCTGTTAACACCCAAAATAAAGCGAGTTTTTTGCCGAGGGAAAAAATAGCGAAAGAAAACATGTGCCAAGGCAACCATGAGAACAATAAGGCAGACAAGATACTTGTCATAACACCTAGCATATTCGGGCTGAGCAGATAAAAATATGGTATTTGGGAGCCCGAAGGAGTGAAGGTAGAACACTGAGGGGCTACAAAACTCAGTTGGAGGGTGCCTCGACCATAGAGTCACTTGGCTGAAGTACGAACGGCTGAAGGCCGGGAGTAGAGCGTGGCCAATGAAGGTTATGGCCGAGTCAATGAGTACTTTCTTGGAGCACAAGTATTCAATGCACGTGGACATATATATTACGTTGGAGCAGTTAAGGTCGAGGAACAAAAGACCCCATGGAAAGCAAAGCGACGAGAGTTTTACCTCACTAATTAACCGTGCTAGTGAGGTTGTGGAGGAATGGACTCCGAAGTTCTAGGGGCCAAGCTCAATTAGAATCAATGAAGGCTATGGCCGAGTCAATGAGTACTTTCTTGGAGCACAAGTATTCAATGCACGTGGACATATATATTACGTTGGAGCAGTTAAGGTCGAGGAACAAAAGACTCCATGGAAAGCAAAGCGACGAGAGTTTTACCTCACTAATTAACCGTGCTAGTGAGGTTGTGGAAGAATGGACTCCGAAGTTCTAGGGGCCAAGCTCAATTAGAATCATTGATCACGATTAATCCAACAGTGGGCAGATGTTGGCTCGAGTAGTGGCCACCAAAGGCTCATATGTGTGTGTGTGTGTGTGTGTGTGTCTCTCTCTCTCTATATATATATATATATATATATATATATATATATATATAGATAGTAACAATTGCACATTTCAAAACACACATCAATCAATGCACAAGTCTTTACATATTCTATTTTCTTTATCACTTTTTATTTATGCTTTCTTAGTTTCGTAGATAATCCAAGCCACACTCCCTCTCACACCTAACCTAACAACTATTTGGAGAAGTTAGGGAATCATAGTTCAGGAACAAAGTTCCTTCCTCAACGCAAATCACTAGCTTGTTCAAACATCTAGCCGATTCCACGACAAGGACCACTCCAACAGTACCTCTCCATGTATCTACATCAAATTGGGCATCTGAATTGAATTTGATCATAGTGTCTCTAGGAGGACGACGATATTTTGCACCACTACAGGTAATATTGACTTGAAAGGAGAGCACATGACAAATTTTCCCCTTCACGAACTCATAGCACCAAGTTCTTGCAACAATTAGAGTTCCCATAGGGTTTGGTTTTTCTTATCATTGAAACAAGCTCATTTCTAGCATTCACGTCATCCCACACGTATAGAGTAAAAGAGATCTGTGCTCCTCCAGATCTTGTTTAGGGAAATTAGTCAAACAATGGAGGAGTCATACATCAAACCTTGTAATAGATAGAGGAGAAGGCACATGAACAATGCAAAAACCAAACCACACTAGCCCAGTCTAGCTACATGAAAGTAGGACATGTTCCACAGATTTCTCTTCATTGTTTCAAATAGGACAAAGCTCAAACCTAGCAATCCTTCTCTTCAGGAGGTTGCTTCTAATCGGCAAAACATTATGGCAGACCTTCCAAATAAAAAACTTTACTTTCTAAGGAACATTAGCCTTCCATATTAGGGGCCAAATCTCAGGTACACTTGTAGAGGAGGAAGGTCCACCATTAGAGGAATTAACTTCATGCTTAGATAAAGCCACATAACCATATTTCACTATATACACTCCATCATGAGAGTGCAGCCAATAAAGAACACCCTCATCCTTAGCCCAACCAATGGGTGTCTTTCGAATATCAATAGCAGTTTGAGAAAGCACACTATCTCGAGGCTTTTGGTTATCCCACTTTGGTTGGCCTGGAATTTCACTATTTGAACATTAGGCCCACTATTCAAGGTAATACTCTGTCTTGAAGATATCCAACAGTTGTCCTTAATAGGGAGATAACTATCACATGTCACTCCCCATCTACCATTCTTGTTCAGAAGGTCTCTACCATGCAAGAGACTTTGCCAAACCCAAGAACTTCCATTCTTCTTTTTAGTTTGCCACATAGAGAGACATTCTCCAAGTAGATACTTTTTAGAATCTGTGCCCATAATTCATTAGTTAGGGTGTTGATGAAGCCTCCAAGCTCATTTTGAGAGTAATGAGGAGTTTAAGTGATTGAACTCTTTAAATCCAAGACCTCCAAAGTTCTTTGAGTGGCATAATGAATTACAATTCTTTCAGTGAATGCCTCTAGACCACACCTTAGAACTAGGGGTGTTCGCGGTGCGGTTTGGTTCGGTTTTGAGCAACAAAGTGCACCGAACCGCAAGGTGAAATTAGATGCGGTTTGGTTTGGTTCGGTTCGCTTAAAAAAAAAAACCAAACCAAACCAAACCAAAGCGGTGTGGATTGGTTCGGTTTAGTTCGGTTCTTACTACCAGCCATGGAATAGCAGAGAGAGCAGTATTAAAGCAATTCAATTAAAATGTTCATTGAGAATAATATCATATCATATAATAAAGCAATTCAATTAAAATGTTCATCACAAATTGAATTTGTTCCATATAGGAAGCAAATTTCGTCATTATCCTCTTCATAATATGAAACATAAGAGACATGTTGGTTAATTTATACACACATCTCTTCAGAAAGCATGGTTCCTCCTCAGCTGATGGTAAAACCATAATTATTGCTATACCATCACCCTTATCACGTATAAAAAAAACTGCAAAAACCACACAAAAGATATTAGAATTACCTTTATTAGTAAACAAAAAAATATTTCTATAGCCAATATTTGCAAGAAATCACTCACAATGTGACATACTGATATTCCACATGTAGCTTTTTTCAGAGCACCATGTTGCTACCAGGAGAAAAACCATGCTACAGTGCACTTAACTGCTACAGTGCACTTAACCTTTAAAGGCAAATAATATAAAAGACTTTTTAGACTAACCAAGGCATGATATTACAATACAAGCTTGAATCTTCCTTTAAATGTTTTTTTCCTTTTAAAGCTAAGCTTGTTGGTAGCTTTCATTTCTCCCAACATTAACTGATCCCTTCAAATCAACGAGTTAGGTAAGAATTAAGTAGTAATTATACAAGGTAACTAACTGTAACTGAAGAGAAATTGAAGAAATGAGAAATGGAAGAAGTACCTGATGATGAGGGGAATCAGAATCAAGAGCGTTGAGAGTGAAATTGGGTCGTCGGTGTTGAGGGAAAGCGAAGAGGGGATCATTATCGTTGAGGAGAAAAAAGAGATATTGATGTTTCTGTTGTAGTTGTAGTAGAAGGTTGCGACGTTGATCTTGACTAAGGTGTTGACCATGAATTTGCAGATGAGGAAGAGAAGAAGCATAACAGGACTTGACCATTATTATTATTATTGTGGATTATTGTGGATGCATTCAAGAATTAATGGTATTGTGGTTTCATTCAGAGACCGAAGAAACGAAGAACAAAGAGTAAGAGTGAGTGGCAGCAATATATAGTATTTTAGCGGTTTGGTTTGGTTCGGTTCGGTTTCTGTGATGAGAACCGAGAACCGAACCGAACCGCTCGGTTCAGCAGAAAAAAAAACCAAACTAAACTGATTAAAAGCGGTTTTTTGCGGTTTTCGGTTTGGTTTGGTTTGGTTTGCGGTGTGTCTATCGGTTTGGTTCGGTTTTGAACACCCCTACTTAGAACTCCACCAAAAATTAGCAATAGCAGAGGAGACCTTCTTACAAAAATCTTAGGTAATCTAAGGATAGACATTACTTAGTTGGTGATTGCTTGAATAACAGCTTTGATAAGCACACCTTTCCCTGCTTGTGTGAGAAAGTTACCCTTCCACCCCTCCATCCTTGTAGTTATCTTCTCCATTAACGACCTAAGACTTTGAGACTTAGCTCTGCTCCATTCACCTGGAATCCCTAGGTAACTCTACTAGGGGAATCATAAATAGGAACCTTCAGGATAAAAGCCAATCTCAACTTCATATCATTGAGTAGACCCCTACCACATATAAGGCAAGATTTCTTGAGGTTTATCATTTGGCCAGAAGCAGATGTGAATTTATTGAGAATTTGGACCAATTGATACACCTCAGAAGTATTAGCTAACCCAAACAAAAGGGGATCATCAGCAAAGAAGAGGTGGGTGAGACAAGTATTGTTTTTTTTTATATATAAAAAATATTTTTATGTTAGCATAATTCTTCTTAATTTTTTGAAATTTTATTACAGTGGTGCCCACTAGAGGTAAAGATGACAAACCATCCCATGCTGCCATGGAGATCGAGGAAAACTTCATGGTCAGCTAGCTAGGGCAAGACTCCAGTGAGAGAACTGGGTCACGATTCTCACTAGCAGAGACACAATGAGAGAAGACGGGGCGATCATCGTAGACTGTAGGACCGTATGGATCAAAATGAGGAGTAACAACATTATGAGGATTGCAATGCTCCTGATTAGTATATGGAGGAGCCCGAGGCTGAGGAGAAGCGGCACGATCAAGTGAAGTTAAGTCCAAAGTGACTGTCATTTCATCAAATAGTAGGTGAAATGAGCCGGTCTCTGAGTGCCACCTCTCCACAAACACTGAAATGAGTTTGTGATCGACAATCTTGAGGGTGAAAATTTTAGATCCTGTAAACCAGACTTAAGTATCCAATTCCATACTTCTGAACGATGGGATTGAGGGGCAATTTTCAATAATATGCGGGAATCTTAAATTTCCCACGATCCTGTATATATGTATAAAAATATATTAATAAAGAACATAATATATTATTCAAGAAGAATGCAAAAAATAAATTATTTATTAAAACTATTACATCTCCTATGCAGATTTTTGATACCTCATGACATCAAATTCGGTTAGTAGTTGATCTATTGCTTTTGGTGGGTTACACCATTTTCACAGGCAAGAGGCTTATTATGTGGAGGCTAAGTGCCTCTTATTATTTCAGAACTTTGATAATTGTGGTTAATGTGCTGCAGTTGCCTTGGCTGTAGTGACAAACCTCGAGTTGAATGTTTAGCTGCTTAAGCCTTCACAAAAAAAGAAACAAAAGAAAGATATTTGAGTATGTATTATTATATGTCAGCCCAGCCGCCTTCAAGTTCCAGTCAAACCCACAACCTCTGACCCAATTAAATAATTCTAGCAACATAAAATTAAAAAAGTACACACAATTTCTTCTTATCTTCCCAGAAATATCTTGTCTTCATCCTTCTTAGAGCACAAGACAGACACGACACAACCATATTCTTCTTTTTCTCAATCCATTTTCACTTTATTAATTTTGTTCATATTTTCATCTCAACTTCTTCATCAGAACCATCACCTTCTTGTCCATTCAATGACCTCTTCCTTCTCTGACCTTCTCAATTCCCCTACCGACACAAACCCCGGAGGATCCGAAAGGCCTCATCTCATGTTGTTGGATCAAACTCGATCGGGTGGTGCATCCAAATTTAAGTCTCCACCTCCCCCCTCTCTCCCTCTCTCTCCTACTCCTCTCTTCTCCCCTTCTCATTTCTCTCTCCCTCCTGGCTTTACCCTTTCTGAGCTCCTCGACTCTCCTGTTCTTTTTAACTCTTCTAACGTAAGCAAGCTTAATCTTAATCTTCTAATGTTTTGTTGACTTTTTTTTTTAACCTTAGAAAATCCTTGAATAGTGAAAAACTTGAATACATACGCAATATAGAAACTGATGATAATTGATTACTAACTTTGTGTTTTTGTTTTGTGATTTGTGAACTCAGATTTTTCCATCTCCAACAACTGGATCATTAGCTAGTCAAGGCTTTAATTGGAAGAGAAGTTTTGGAGGAGAAAATCAGCAGAAAGTCAAAGCAGAAGAAGATGAAAGCTTCTCAACTTTCTCATTCCAAAACCAACCACGCCCTCCTCTTCCATCTACAGCTGCCTTCCAATCTTCAACAAATGTTAGTCACCAAATTTCAGTATTGCATAACACTCATTATCTATGAAACACCGATACATAAACACACGAACTCTCTAGCACCGATACTTCAGGTTGAAGAAGCTCTGACACGTGTTACGTCGGATGCTGACATCGACACTTCAATTTAGGGACGGCCATAAGCAAGAGGACCATGTGTTGTAGCATAGGGTCTCGGCCTAGAAATAGTTTTTTAGGGCCTCAACCCTAAGCGGTTAAGCGTGTATTCCACGAGTTCAGGAGTGTGTGTTCGAATTCTACGGCTGTAGTTTTTACTGTTAGTTTTTGTTTTAGCGAAATAAAAATTTAGAAATAAAAGACTAAACTCTGAGATTCGATCCCTGTTACTTGTGGTTATAAAATTCAGCCAAAACCACTAGACCGCTTCTTCGTTATTGTACAACTCCACAAGTAAAATATATATAGTATTGTTAATATGAAAACGTATCTATATAACAATAGAACAGAATTAGGGGCCAAATTTTTAAAATTTGAATAGGTACCCTAAATTGTTTGGGACAACCCTGCTTCAATTATGTCTATTTTTCAAATTATTACTGGTGCCTACATGTCCATATCGTGTCCGGTGTTTGTGTTTGTGTCTGTGTCGGTGCTTCATAGCACACAACACATATATAGATGTCAATATTAATTTGAGAAAACAGAAACGATTCAATCTAATTAATTACACGTATCGATGTCGTACTAGTGTCCGACACTAATATGTGTCAAACATTAGACACATGTTTACAATCTGATGTGTTAGTGCTACGTAATTATATATGCATGCATGCTTTTTACTTGTTGGTTTCTTAAATTAAGATGTTAGATTCTCTCTTTGACAAAAGGTTCAAACTTACTTGTATTGTATAGGGATGGAATTTGCAAGAAACAGCAAAACAAGATAGTTTATCTTCTGGAATGAGTATGAGTATTGTGAAAACTGAAAACTCTTCTTCCTCTATTGGCGGTGTACAAAATAATCATCACAAGAGTGGTTTACAACCTCAGATCCTTAACAAAAGATCAGATGATGGTTACAATTGGAGGAAATATGGCCAAAAACAAGTAAAAGGGAGTGAAAACCCAAGAAGTTACTATAAATGCACATACCCCAATTGCCCAACAAAGAAAAAAGTTGAGAATTCTTTATTAGATGGAGAAGTTACTGAGATAGTTTACAAAAGTACTCATAACCATCCTAAGCCTGTGGCAACAAAGAGAAACTCATCTTCCTTTGCTTCATCACTTCCAGTTCATGTTAGCAATGAAATAGTGCAAGATTCTAATCATGGTAGTGGCCAAATGGATTCGGTTACCACGCCGGAAAATTCGTCCATATCAATGGGAGATGATGATTTTGAGCAAAGTGATTATAAGAGTAAATCAAGAGGTGATGACTTTGGTGAAGATGAACCCAATTCTAAAAGATGGTGAGTTTTTTAAATTTTTTTATGATCACAATTTCTATTGGGAAAAACTAACATAGAGATTCTAAAACTTTGGACACATATATCTCTTTGCAATATGATTTTGTGGGTTGAGTTACTCTCTTTGCAATATGATTTTGTGGGTTGAGTTACGAATTATTAGGGAAAATCACAAGCCCCACATTGACTAGTGATAAGGTCTCTAGAGGGTTTATAATGAAGAGGCAACCCTCACCTTACAAGCCGGTTTTGTGGGGTTGAGTTAGGCCTAAAACCACATTCTAAGACGAATCAACCTGGATCCGCTACAGTCAGGATATGGTGCAGTGTGCAGTCACTATGGGTGTTATAGGATACAGATCGGAAGACTATGGTTTCAAAAAACACACTAGTCCATCTGATCATAATTCTATGGTTGAGATTGTGATGACTGCTGCTAAAGTTAGCAGCGGGGAATCCATTTCGGTTGAGTTACATTCCAAGAAATTTTTTGATATCATGATTTCTTAGTTCTTTGACATATTATAGTTCCCTTATAGGTAAATTGTGTGGCATTAACAAGTCATTTGTGTGGTTCATATTGCTTAGCTGATTGTTTTGATGAATATTGCAGGAGAATAGAAGGTGAAAATGAGGGCATATTAGGAGCTGGAAATAGAACAGTGAGGGAAGCAAGAGTTGTGGTTCAGACAACAAGTGACATTGATATTCTAGATGATGGGTATAGATGGAGGAAATATGGGCAAAAAGTAGTAAAGGGAAATCCAAATCCTAGGTAAAGATCATTTTTTTCTTCCTTTTACTTGTAAGTGCATGTTTGCTTTTACGTGCTTTGCTTTGTGTCCTAAATTTTCTTGTTGGCCAAATTTGGCAACCCTCATTCCTCTCATATCTTAGAATGTTGTCAGGGCCAGGGTCATTGGACTTTGTATCCCGTGCTACTGCATAGGGCTCTGGCCCAATGCCAATTTTTTAGGGCCCACAATTAATTACTTAAATTTATATATATATATATATATATATATATATATATATATATATATATATATATATATGAATGCGTGTTTGATTCATGCGGCTGGGTTTTTTAATGTTGTGTTGTATTTTAGCGAAATAAAAAGATTGGGAAACAATAAGCTCAATTGTGAGATTTGAACTCAATTGCTTGGGGTTGAAAAATTCAGAATAACCACAAAACCAAAGTTGGTTTACTTATCACAAGAACAATATATACTATACATAATACATAAATATATCTATATAACGATAGGTAAATATAAAATTGTAGAGCTCAACTAGAAGCCCAATTTTTAAAATTTTTAACAACACCTCTAAATTGTTTGGGACGACCCTGAATGTGGTTTTGACTTAACTCAACTTTCAAAAAACCGACTTATAAAGTGAAGGTTACTCTTTCATTATATCTTTAATCAACGTGGAACTTGAGTTTTTTCGATTTTCATGCATGCATTGCATTGGGACCAAAAATCTTTTGTGATATGTGATGTCTAAGAATAACATGTTTTGTTTTGTTTGTGATCCTAAAATATATAGGAGTTACTATAAGTGCACGAAACCAGGATGTCCAGTGAGGAAACACGTGGAACGAGCCTCACAAGACTTGAGAGCAGTAATCACGACCTATGAAGGAAAGCACAATCACGATGTTCCTGCACCACGTGGCAGTAACACTGCCACCCATTCTATCAACAAACCACTTCCAATACCAATCAATATTGCCACAAACAATTCTTTTCACAGCTTCAACACTGAGATGCTTCAGAACCAAGGAAGCTTTGAAAACCCAATGGAGTCTTACATGAATATGAATCAACGACTTGGCAATGTTTTTTCTT
Organism: Oxytropis ochrocephala; assembly: GCA_020916435.1. Taxonomy (NCBI): domain Eukaryota; kingdom Viridiplantae; phylum Streptophyta; class Magnoliopsida; order Fabales; family Fabaceae; genus Oxytropis; species Oxytropis ochrocephala. The sequence goes on from CM037089.1 coordinate 43,724,365, forward strand.
GGAGAGCTAAGGAGGAGCATGGAGATGATGACTCGTTTCTTGAATCCTTTTTATCTTGAAAATGTATATTATTTATTGGATTGCTAGGATTTTACTAGGTACTTAGATTAGATTGAATTGATTCAATCCATTTATTGTATTTTTTATTTTACTATATTGTATATTTCCACACTCACAGCACAAGTATACTGTATATTTAATAATTGTTGCACGTTACTATCAGGTCGTCCCAAACAATACGGAAGCTCTGTGCAAATAATAAAAGTGGGGTCATAATTATATTTTTACCAATTAAAACTCAAATTTCACTATTTAAATTGTAAATAAAATTTTTTCGACAATTAAGGGTAATATATTAATCATCATTTAATTCAGCATCATTGACATGCGCTCCCACCACTTCCTATGAAGGGTTTGAGAGGATGTCAAATCATGTGCTACAACTAAAGAAACCAAATACATCATGTTGTAAAGGAAAATGGTTTGTAGGAAGCTTTTGGTAGGAAGGGAAGAGGAGACTATGATTTCTAAAGTGATGGAATACTTTGCTCCTTAGAACTTGTTTATTTGCTAACTTGCTTGTTTTGCTTTGCTTGGTTTACAAATGAGATGCTCTCCCCTATTTATAGGCTCCATGGGAGAGTTATACATAACTCTAGAGAAGTTTCTACACACTTCAAGTAAGTGACTTTCTATACATCTAGAGAATATTCTAGACACTCTAAGAGAGTGAGAGAGTTCTACACACTTCTCACAACTACTTATTTAATAGGCTTTTACTTTTCCCACACCCCCTCCTACTCAAAACACACCCCCTCACCCTACACATTTACCAAACTAACCCCACTTACAATTCAATTCCCCCCTCTACCCCTCTCCCTCTTCTTCTCCTACAACAAACACACTCCCTCTCCAAAACCCAAACCTCCCCTCTCTCCACTCCAAAACCCACCCATCCTCACCTTCATCATTCACTCCCATTCAACTACCCAAGATTGACAACTAGCTCAAGGTAATAACCCTACCAAACTTTTTTCATTTTGGTTCTGTTTTGAGTTTTTTACGCCATTTTTTTTCTGCAAACGCGTTTAGTTCGAACATGTTCGCATGAACGTGTTCGAACAGGTGTTAACTGGGATGTGAATTTGCTTTGTTCGAACAGCCTCATTCGAACTCTGTTCGCATAAGGCCGTTCGAACAGGCGTATGACAACAACTGATAAGTTGCAGGCTCTGTGCAGGTTTTTGTTGGTTAAATGGATGAAAATGAGGGTGCATCTGGAGCAGTTGAGTTGTCAACTTTAGCACCGAGATGTCAATCGCCGCGCAGCTTGACATGTCAATTGACGTCGTCGAATCCCAAGACTTTACTAGTTCGTTCAAAACTGATACGGTAAGAATGAATTAGTTGTTTAAATTTTAGCGAACTATTCAAATTATGTAACTGACACTTAGTAATTGAATTTCAGTTATTTCCTACTCGTGAGGAGCTGCTGATTTGGGTGCGTGCGGTTGAGAAATCTCTTGGGATGGTGATTGTTATAGGAAGATCTGACACCGGACGACGATCAGGTAAACAATACTGCATGTTGATTTGTGATAAAGCTGGATCATATAAGACAAATGTTAAGGAAGGCACAAACACTAGAAAATGTTGTTGTCCCTTCAGACTGAAAGGGAAATTTATTAAGAAGCTTGGAGGATGGATTTTGAGGGTTATGAATGGAACTCATAACCATGGTATGGCTACTTATCATGATGGACGTCCGTACATTGGTAGGTTAACTTCAGAAGAGAAGGAACTAGTGGCTAGAATGACTAGGAATCATACTCGGCCTAAATTGATCCTTAATGAACTGAAATTGATGAAGCCTGATGATAACTATACAGTTGTGAAACAAATATACAACTGTCGTCAAAGGCAACGGTCGGCTATGCGTGAGGGTAAGACTGAGCTCCAACAACTGATGTTTTATTTGCAACGCGATAATTATGTTTACTGGACTCGACTTGCAGAAGGAAGTACGATTGTGAAAGACATCTTTTGGGCCCATCCAGATTCTATTGAGCTTCTAAACACCTTCCCAATTGTTTTGTTGATTGATTCCACATATAAAACCAACCGATGCAGTATCCGTTGGTTGAGATCGTTAGTGTAACCTCAACCGAGAAGACTTACTTACTCACTTTGCATTTGCGTATGTCAATTGGGAGAGGATGGATAACTTTGCATGGGTTCTTGAGAAATTGAGGGGTTTATTTAGGAAACAGGATGAACTTCCACAAGTCATACTTCTCGTGAGAGACACATGTATGATGAATGCTCTGCAAAGAATATTTCCAACATCTGCAAACTTGTTGTGCCAATTTCACATTAAGAAAAATGTGAGGGCCAAAGCAAGGCTCATTGTGAAAGACCAAGCTATTGTTAATGACATTATGGGTGCATTTCAATCTGTTGTGCATGCGAAGACTACAGAAGAGTATGATTATGAGTTGGGTCTGTTTAACGACTTGACAGTACCTTATCCCAGTTTCATACAGTATGTGAAGACCACCTGGCTAGACCCCTCCAAGGAAAAATTTATTGATGCATGGATAAATAAGCATATGCACCTTGGCAACACTACCACCAACAGAGTTGAGTCTGCACACTCTCAGTTGAAGCAAATATTACGAGATAGTAGGGGAGATTTGTGCAAGTGTTGGGATGGAATGCAGACCATGCTTAGGATACAACATTTTGACCTTAAAATGCACTTCGAGCATAGTTTGAGTAGAGTGAAAGTTCACCACTTGAAGAAGAAGATTTTTGATGAAATTAAGGGTTTAGTTTCATCTAATGCTATAGACCATATTTTGAGTGAGATGCAGCAGAGATCGATCCGCTTTCACTTAACCCATCATTATGTCGATGCACGCCAGACTACACACGGACTACCATGTGCATGTGAGCTTTCAAGGTATGATGTACACTCATCTTGTTATTTTGTCTATAAACTCAACTTGTTTTGATGGGTTGTCACTAAATCAATGTCGCTTTTTTTGTAGGGTTATGATGGACTGCACTCCAATTCCGTTGAGCATGATTCACCAAAATTGGCGGAGGTTGAATTTCAAAATACAGACAGAGGTAATGGATGATGAGTTGAGTGTAGACATTGAACTTGAAGCTATCAGAAGAAGGTTTGAGGCCTCTGATCACGCCAGTAGAGTTATGATTAAGGCAAAAGCACGTGAATTGGCATTCCCAGACACGACTTCTCTGTGTCCACCTCCGGATACGATCATTACAAAGGGAGCACCAAAAAAAGATAAGAAAGGGAATGTTGATTACTCAACAAAGCGAGACAAGTCATTTTGGGAGCATGTAGATGACAAATTTGACTCCCCCCAGGGTTCATCTAGTGGATGTTTTGCTCAGTCTCGTAAACGACCTACTCCCCCCCAAAGTAGGAGTGGAACGCCTACAAACCCATACGGTTCTGGTTCAACTCCTACTCCTACTTTTGAACAATAAAAGTTAAAGTCAATCCCCGGCAACGGCGCCAAAAACTTGTTGCGTTCGTGTGGTATTCGCAAATATAGTGCAAGTATACACGTCGTACAAGTAATAAAGTGGATAAAAGTAAGAGATCGTTCCCACGAGGATTGGTTTACTTTCAAAAGTTCAAGCCTCAAAACACAAGAGAATCAAGTAACAAATCGGCACTAAAAGTTGGTGTTAATACTAGAAATGTAAATAAAGCAAGTAAATAAGTGTTGGTTGTGAATATGGATGAGAATGAGTTGGATTGTTGCATGCAAGTAAATCCTCTCTAGTCAGACGTTATAACGTTTACATGTTATTACGTGCAAATGTTATTTTGTATAGACGTTATAACGTTTGAACGCTGTTGCAAAAGAACTGTGCTTTTCAGTCACAAAACGTCAGAGCTTCAAGTACTAGAATGTCCTATGTCTAGGTTCTAAGTAGGCCCACTCCTGTATTTTAAGTACCCACAGCAATGTTCTATGAACTATTATCCGTTCTATGTCTAGACTTAGATAAAAATGCCTAAATGTCTTTAGTGCACCTTTTCGTTCATATAAATCTTTGAGTTCTTTTCATAGACCATGTCTGTACCTATGAATCTACCTATTTTAAGAGGCCAACCTCAAAACAAGTTTGGAAATAGTGTCATGCAAAGATTTAAAACATATAAGCGTCAATACTTCATAACATTTAACTAGAAATTCATTACATGCAAAACAACAATCCAACTACAAATGTTTAGCTCATGCTGAGAATCTCTACAGAAAGATAAGGAGATGAAATCCAAATACCATACATGGAGAGAAGAAAACTAAACGCAAAAGATACGCCTAAATAACCTTGTTGCATGCACTCTGTAAAGACGTTGCAACGTCTGAGCTTCACAGTAGTGGTTGTGAATGGAAATGGAGTTGAGAAGAGTTCAAAAACCGAAGTCTGTGTCCAGAACTTCTTTAAGAAAACTCTTTCTGAACAATGGAGGAAGGTAGATGATGAATGTGTGGACTGGTTTGATGTGGGTGTGTGTATCTAGAGAGAGATGAGTCTTGAATAAATAGAAAAAGGGTCACATGCTTGCTGATGTCATTCCCCACCTACCAAGCTTGCTTGTAAATAAAATATTTCTGAAATGACATCGCTGCTCACTTTGCTAAGGTCGTCGGCCACGTGTGTGAGAAGATCTTCTCATAGCCCGGATCTTTGACCATCGTTTCTTGTGCGCCACACATGAGATATTTCTTTCTTGCTCTGCTGCCCTTCTTCAGACGTAGTGAGGGACGTTGCGACGTTCAAATTTCTTTCTTGCGCACAAACACAAAAGGCATCAAAACGCTCACAAAGGCACCAATTGGTGCCAAAATGCACAGAACTCGTAATTTAGCCCCTAGCTAACTAAGAAACAATAAAATAACAGAAAACTAATAGAATCAACCTACTATTGCTAGAGAACTTGCATGATTTATCTTTGAATAAGTATAAATAACTCATATAAATATGAGTTATCAGTGATGAAGTGTAAGTGTAGATGTGACGAAGTGTAGGTGTGCGTCGAAGGATATGTGTGTCGACGTATGTGTGTGCTGAGGTGAGTGGGTGTGTTGAAGTGTAGTATGTGTGCGTCGTAGTATGTGTGCGTCAAAGTATGTAAGTGTCGAAGTAGTGTAACCGAGGTGAGTGATGATGAAGTGAAGGAGTGTAACCGAAGTAGTGTAATCGAGGTGAGTGATGGTGAAGTGAAGGAGTGTGACCGAGATAATGTAACCGAGGTGAGTGATGGTTAAGTGAGGAAGTGTAACCGAGATAGTGTATATAAGCCGAAATGTAGTTGTCGAAGTGTAGGTGACGAAGTGTAAGTGTGTGAGCCGAAGTGTAGTTGCCGAACTATAGATGTATATCGAAGTGTAGTTGTTGAACTGTAGCGTATGTATACTGAGGTGTAGTTGCCGAAGTGTAGCGTGTGTATACCGACGTGTAGTTGCCTAGTGTATATATACCGAAGTGTAGGTGCTGAAGTGTAGTTGTCGATGTATAGTGTATATCTACCGAGGTGTGAATGTACTGAGGTGTAGTGTAAGTATGTCGAAGCTAGTGTTGCCGAGATGATGGTGTGTCGAGGAGTAGGTGTGTCGAAGTGTAGTGTACCGAGGTGCAGTGTAGTGTGCCGAGGTGCAGTGTGAGTGTGCCGAGGTGCTGTTTTGACGCCAGTGTGGCGCAGGTTGCTGCCAGACGCAATTTTGGGTGCTGTTTGGTGCCCAAGTGCATCCAAGTTGCTGAATTGTGTTGATGCCTGGCGCCAAATGTGTGCTGATCATTGTCGTTGTTGTTTGTTTACTGTTAGGCGCCATTTGAGGAGAGGTGTTGCGCCTGTGTGCGGTGTGTTGCACAAGGTTGCTGAAGTGTGCGTTGTTGAAGAGTGTGGGTGTCGAAGAGTGTCGTCGAAGTGCAGGGCGCCAGTGTTGCCACCCTGTGTGCGCCCTATGTGACTGTATAGTCCTTGGGAGTGACGGTTTGGTCCTTGTAGTGACAGTTTAGTCCACTACTTTTGGTGTTGATATGTCCGGTGAGTTGATGTTAGCCATAGAGCTAGTGACCGACGTGTTGATGTTAGCCAAAGAGCTAGTGACCGATGTGTTGATGTTATCCATAGAGCTAGTGACCGATGTGTTGATGTTAGCCATAGAGCTTGTGACCGATGTGTTGATGTTAGCCATAGAGCTATTGATGATGTCTTGGTGAATTAAATGACGATGTAATGACAGTGTAATGACGGTGGATTAAATGACGGAGGTAAATCCAGTGACGGTGTCAATTCATACATGGTATGATTGTTTGTGTTTGATGCATTGTTCATGGAGTCACATGCTTCATATGCATTAAAAGACGGAGACAGGCTTCGGCCTTAATATCATTAATGACGGAGACGCCCGAATGGCAAAATAATGACGGTGACGATACCATTAAGCCGGTGATGGTACCACATGCATTATACCATTGGTGTTGGGTTGCATTCATGCATATACTCATGCATTTGGTGATGTCTTTTGATGATTATGAGTTGATGTATTATGACTTGATGATGTGTGTTTTGTCTATTGAGCCGTGGTGGTTCTAGTTGTTTTTCTCTAACATAATGTTTATCATACATTTTATTATATGTGCTAGAGACTCACCCTTCTGCTTTCTATGTTGCTTCTTATGTCGGCAACGTTTAGGTGATCCCGAGTGAAGGTTCTACCTTCCCTCTTCTAGTCGGTTGTGTCTGGCTCTGATACGTAGCACCTGGGGGGAAACAAAAGCCAGTTATAGTTGTCTTGTTATTGTTTAGTTAGATTTAAATATATAGGTGATGTATGACTTGCTTAAGGAACCGATGTTTTGAGGGTTCACCCCATTTAAGTCGTGCTATGTATCACGCGATTATATTTATTAGTGAAAAGTATTGTTGACTAGATTAAAGTGAAGTTTGGTGTGAACGTAGCATTCCCATGAGGATGTATCGTTTTAAAAGAAAAACGATTTTTGAACTCTGATTTTAAATTAAATTACCGTTGAGAAAAGGGGGTGTTACACCTGGCCCCGTTGAAACCAATCAAGTCGGACCCACGGTATGGAGAGAGGTATGCCTCGAATATTTTCAGCTTCTATAAGAGCTCTGTGAACAAAATATCCGCCAAACTTCCCTGGTCTACCAAGATCCTTTTTACATCAACCACAACCATGACAGCCAAGAAAATCAGGGGTACATATTTGTTTGACTTTCCGTCCAACAGGTCTGTGTCGGAGAATGCCTGGGGCGGTCTCGTAGATATTTCCGAGGCGGGAATCGGGTTACCATTGAGGCTAAGGATTTCTTTCCATCTCGTTTTCATTGGACGAAGCGTCTCTCCGGCATCAACGGAATGGCCCCCAATGATGACCAAAGCAACTGGCCGAAGTCGTTACGACCTCAGAGCTTCTTCGGCAGAGTCGCTGCTTTCTTCTGCTGCGATCATAGCTACTTCGTTTACCACAGCCTTGCCCTTCCACGGTGAGTGACGAGGTGAACGAGATCTTTTCTTTTCATCTACCTTCAGGTTTCATGACCATGGCTTCGATGGTATCTGCAATAGGTGCGCTTATTGGTGTTATCTCGCTATGGGATCGGAGCCGACCATTTTGTTGAGGCAAAATCCCTAATAATGTTTTGATGTTCAACAAACCTCAATGATGAGAAGCTTAAGGTTTCTGATCATATGTATTACTAATGCCTCTTGTTGAGTGTTTTATAAGAACAGGATCACACAATTAATCTCAACAATACCTGCTTATGAGAAGCATCATTCTAAGGGAAAACAGAAAAGAATCATTGTTCACACTATACTAAGAAAGGAAGCTTCCCAAGTATAAGAATTAAGATCAAAAACCCTTGATAATCTTGGAAGAATTCTACTTGATAAGAGTCATCATATGTTGTGGCGATATGAGAAGGATAACCAATGAAGATCAAAAGCAAGAAGAGTCAGGATAAAGAAAATTGAAGAAGATATGCATTTCCTCAAGAAAATCAAGCTAAGAAGAGTCATGATCCCAAGAAGGGTCATGATCAAAAGAATCATGTTAAGAAGAGTCATGAGCCTGAGAATGGTCATGACATGAATAGTCATCATCCTAAAATGCATCAACATGAGAAGATTCATCTTGAGAAGCATCATCTTCAACTAGAAAGTCATGTGAGATGGGTGATGACAATTGAGAACAGCCTGTTTCTGCAGAGTGCAGAAAACGACAACAGGAGTGTATTTTAAAGGCTCCAAACGGCTAGTTGTTGATGCAACGACTATAATTCTTGGACCAGTAGTTAATACACAATATCAAGTCTATATAACAACAGCTCTGGTCTCCATTGATCTTCAAGAAAGTGAATTAAAATTCTGAGCTATCAACCTTCTCACCCATTCAACTTTTCTCTCTTCCATACTCAGCTGCACATAAAACCATAAGGGATTCACCAAATCTCGGAGTATGTATTAACTATTGTGTTGTAATACATTCATGAATATTCAATTTATGTCAACCAAGCTCTAAGTAATCCCAAAACCCTTGTAATCAAAAGAACCTTGAATAGGGAACCTTCTCAAGTAGCATGTGTTGTTGTAGGAATTGAGAAGTGAGTGCTTTTGTGTTAAAAGCAGTCTAATAGCTTTGAAGAAGTCTATTAGTGGAGTATACAGTAGGTAGAGCTATGAGAAGAAAACTACCAAGAGCTTTCAACTTGTGTGAAGTGTGAAAGGGTGTAAACTATTTTGAAAATAGTGGAAAATCTCACTGGGTGTGAGGAGTGGAGTAGCCCATGTTCTTTTTGGGTGAACCACTATAAATCCATGTGTTATTTACTGCTTTAAGCCTTTAGTTTACTGTTTGAGAAAAACTCCTCTTGAGGAGAGATTTGTGAAAACCTAAGAAGAGTCATTTCTGACCCTTCTTAGCAGTAACTAGAACAAAGAGTTTTTCAACACTTCACAGAACCTTCTTAAAAGCTAGAAAATGTTTTGAAACTCTTGATAAGTGATTTTTATATATAATACATCATTCACAGAAAAACTCTACTTGAAACAATCGTGAAATAACAGTGAGAAGAGTGAAGGAAGAATTGACTGACCCTTCTCAGTTTGATATAACTGTGAAGACTGTTCAATCACCCTTCTTAGCTCATCCAATTAACTAAGAGGATTGTTTCTATCTAACACATAACACTTACTCTCTTGATTCTCAATAACTCTTGTGAATCAAAGTTCGTTTATTTTAGGACAATTTTAAAAAAGGCTCACAATTCCAACCCCCCTTCCGTGTGACATTGGTGACTTCACATTTTACGTCTTGGAATTCCGCATCGGCACATTCGGATAGGATTTTATGGCGAGGGGCATTGAGCTCGGAATATTCTGTGAACCTTCCTCAGAATTCACGCGAGCTAGAGCCGTGATCCTTCTTGTGCTTCCCATCTTTAGGTTCTTTCCCCTTGTGACCAGACCCGAGCTCTCCAGCAGCGTTTGCTTCCTCATAGTCTATATAACGTTGAGCTCTCCTAAGGAACTTATCAAGCGTGCAAGGTCGGCGAAGGTCGATGTTAATTTCAAACAAATATCCTTTTTGGAGGCCATGCCTGATAAACATCATTCTGACGTCGTCACTGAGGTGCCAGACCTCGTCAGCTTCCTTATTGTATTGTTCATTGTATTCCTTCAGCAACTCTTTCTCGCCTTGTTGTATGGCCCGCAACACATCTTTCGACTTGGGTTTCAGCCTCGATATAGTGAAATGTGTTGAAAACAGCTTGGTGAATTGCTCCCAAGAGGAAACCGAAGCCAGGGGAGATCTCGGTACCGTTGTAGATCTCTCTTCGATAACGAGAGGGGGAATAGTTTGCATTTAACATTGTTCGAGGCATTGTGGTAATCCAACATGAGGTTGAATGTGTCTACATCCGGGTCGCCTTTCCCGTCATACATATTCAGTTGGGGTGGCTTCTCAAAGGATCTCGGTATGCGACAGTTGCCAATTTCTACAGTGAAGGGGCTAGGCCGAGATTGACGGATGTCTTTGCCGGACTTGTCGTGTTTTGATCCTCCCTTCTTGTGGGGGGGAGGACTTCGGGAGGATGAAGAGTCTGAAGAGGAGTCGTCATTGCGACTTAACCTGAGAGGAGATGGAGGGGTCAAAGGCTTGCTTGCGCGCTTTTCTCGACGAACCGGAGATGTACGACGATGTCTTTCTTTACGCCAAGGTGGAGAGCGGCGTCTCCTCGACACAATCGTCTGAGAGGAGATGGGCCTTGACAGGCCTTGTGGCAGGACGGTGGCGGCGCACGCAATAGTGACTACTTCCATTTAGCTCACCAGCTTGAGCTCTTTTTGAACAAGGTCCATGTTGCTGCATTCCAAGATGTCGAGGATGTGGCTTATTGCATGAATCTGTGCATGAAATACCTCGGGAGGCGGAGCTGGAGCCGTAGGGGGAAGTCGGCCAAAGACTGGAATGATCTGTGCTTCCTCGGCAGAGAGAGTCTGCACATGGCCTTCTGGCGTTTGTGTAAGTTGAGGTGGAGGAACCATAATGTTTGGGGTCTGAACCCGAGGCTGAGCTCGGGTTGATGGGCGTCTTCTTGGAGCCATAGAGAGACTGCGATGTAGGAATGAAAATTAGAGAGCAAGTGATGTGCTGCCACTATGGTCGCCAATGTTCGTACTTGGGTCCACAAGGAGATCCGTGTCTTGGATGGATTCGTGGTGGCTCAGATCAGAGGAGGTCCGCCGAGGTTGAGGTCGCCGCGTTGGTGGTACCTACAAGCACTTTGATGCTTAAGTCAGCAAGAGAAGTGGAGAGGTATGCGAGAAATGAGAACGTACCTGATCTTGGAGGGGTGTGGTCTTATTTGTAGACACGGATGCCGCTGCCGAACCGTCAGATTTGGCTGCTTCCATCTGGACCGTTCAGATGTATCCTTCCCTGGGAGGAGTCGGTTAGGCTGAAACCAAGGCCGGATTAGGCCGGGCCCAAGGTTGAGTTAAGGCCAGGCTCATTCTGGAACACTACGTTACACCTATTTTCCATTTTCCCATGTGTGTTGTCTCTAAGCATCTAGAATCTTACTCCCTCTGGTCCTATTTATAAGGAAATTTTGCAGTTAGGGGTGTTCATGGGTCGGTTTGGATCGAATTTGGCCAAATCCGTTATTCGAACTAATTACAATTACTCGATTTGGGTTGGTTCGGATTTCACGTTTTTTTCTCCAAAATCCAAACCAAACCAATATTAGACGGGTTGGTTTTGGATTGGGCTCAAAGTCATGCATTGAAATGTTATTTCTGTATAATATTAAAAAACTGCACTTTTTTCTAATATTCAAACGCTTCTAAATAGCAAAAAAAAATCAAGAGTTTAAAAATTTCACCAAATCAAACTCAAATCCATTAATAGTCTTCCAATTCATAATGTAAAAATTTCATAACTTAATGATAAATTATTAAGATAAATTGTCTAAGCAAATAACATCTCATGTTTTAAAATTACTAAACTACAATGAGCTAGTATGGGTTGGTTTGGTGTTCGCGGGTTTGTTTTTTAAAATCCGCTACCCGAATCAAACAACTATGGGTTTGTTCGGGTTGATATAAATTTACTCGAATACAAAATACATTTGAACCAAATATATCGGTTTAGATTGGATTGTGGGTTGGTTTGTATTGGCCCGAACCATTGAACATCCCTATTTGCAGTGTTAGGTTTATTGAATAATTGATGTATCCGGTATATAATATAGGCTAGATACATTATTTACTCAATTAACTTAAAACTGCAAAATTTTCTTATAAATAGGACTAGAGTTTGTAATTATCAATATGGAGAAGCTCGTGCTTCTAAGTTTTTGAATTTGAGTAACCAACTCATATAAAACTTTGTTCAAAGATAAATGACTAAAAGTGCTATTTAGAATAATGTTAATTATTTGTACTCTTTTGGGTTACATATTCACCATAGTATAGTGGAGAAATCATGACAGTCCTCCACTTCCAAAGTCAATCTCTATTTGTTTGATTATTATTTCAACCTTTTCATACTGATAATGAATTCTTTTTATCATGTAGTGAATGTTATCAGAAGCTGGTGTAATTTCTCTTGTGTTGGTCAACCATTTTCCAATGAAAAATTGGTTTTTGAAATAGTTAACTGTTTTTTGGTAAAACAAATCGGTTTAAGCTCAAAACCGGTTTTGAATCGGTTTAGAAGGAGCTTATAAATGCAAACCTATTTTTTGGAAACCAGTACACCCAAACCAGATTTGAAAATGTTATGCCATGGTGTGGTGTGGGATGGTTTTTGTACCATGCACACCCCTATTTCTCTTTCCAATACAATTGTACAATGTAAAAGCAGGCAAAGCAAGACAGAGTTATCAATATTTCATTTTTCTATTGATTCTATAACAAATATTCTAAAGCTAAACTTTACAAATATTTTGTAGTGTGTTTGTCTAGGGTTTACCTCATATACCTAAATTGATTGTTAAAGGGTTGTTGTTGCACAACTAAAACAGAAAAGTAAAACCTGATGTAGCTAGAAGATTTCCTATTGGTCCAAGCTCAGGAAGTTCACACCATTTTGTCAACCCTAAAATACATGGAGAATCTGCTATATGATGTTTACCAACTATGGCCAAACTAAAATGTCTTTCAATTTTTCCACGTTTAACTTGTGTTGTTCCTGCTCCATCTTCCACAATCTCCTCCTTAAAGTTCACTTTTCCTTTAAGGTTAATACCAAATCTTATATGCTCCATCAAATCAATGTATGGATTTTTAATTTTCCAATGTTTTTTTTTGCATTTTAACCCTTATCGAAAACACTGTAAGTCTTATATTTGAATGTTGAGCCATACGTATACTATAAGCCAATGCTTCTTGATCATCAGAACCACCTATGAATATCGTAGCAATTTCACAAAATGATTTCTCATTAATCACTAAAAGCTTTCCACTCATTTGACTTCTATCAATTAAGACACCAATTGAGCAAGGGGCTTTGTTTAACACTTTTTGATTCAATGTCCTAATGGGAATGTTGAAGTTTCCAAAATGTATATTCAATGAACAAAATGTATATACACTTTTTGTTCATTGTTCATTGTGTACACAAACAATATTGATCATTGGATATACATTTTCTTCATTGTGTACACAAACAAGTATTTTGAGATCAAGGTCTTTTGGGGAGTCTATGATGGATCTTCTTATATAGGTTTTGTATCTTCTTGAGGGATCATATACATAATAAACAACTATAGTTGCAAATCCAGTTATAGCCACCATAGTATATATTGAAAGGCTGAAAGAAAGGTCACTTATTTCCTGTCAACATATTAAATAGATCTAAATTAGTATAATATATAACCACTTTTGTATATTAAGAAAAAAAAACACTAAGGGTGTGTTTGGTTGACAAGAAAGATGGAAAAGCGAATCTTTTCCCTCTTCACTCTTTCAATTGTTTGGTACACTCTCTTCTTATTGAAGTCTTTCGTAATGCAATTATTAGAAAGTTTCTAGCAAGGACTAGTTGCTGTCATGGCATGATGACATGGCAAGTAAGTTAGTGAATTGCTTAGTTTGTTAATGCATGTATTAGAGATATAAATACTATATTCTTAATTAGTTTGTTGATTCAGTTAATAAGAATAACTGTGTTTGAGATTCCATAAACTTTCTTAGAACTTTACTCTCTCTTTTCTCTCATTTCCAATAATTGGTATCAGAGCAAGGCGATTTGACGAACTATGATTAACAAAGCAAACAATTCGAATGGACATTTCCCTGCAAATGTTCCAATCTTCAACGACAATAATTTTGAGCTGTGGTGCGCACATACGAAGATGATTTTCTGTTATCAAGATGTACTCGAAATCATTAACGATGGTGTTCTGGTGTTAGCAGCGAATGCATCTAAGGCACAAAGGAATGTGGATCGAGAACAATGAAAGAAGGATGGGAAAGGTTTGTTCCTAATGCATCAGTGTGTTGACAAAAGCTCAATTCAATGTTATAACTGTCAACAACATGGTCACTATAAGAATAAATACAAGAATGAAAAGGTACCAAGAAAGAAAGAGATGAGGCTAAATATGCAAATGATGGATCTGGTTCAAACTTTGGAGGTGTAGTGTTAATGGCACTAATAGATGAAATTGTTGAGAAATCAGATTCTGATTCTGAGAATGTACTACTGATGACAGAAACTAATGAAGATGTGGAAAAATTTGACTCATGGTACTTAGATATTGGATGTTCGATTCACATGACTGTTGTGCGAAAAGGTGATGTGCAAGTATACACAATCGCAACAAGTAATATAATGATAAGTAAGATCGTCTCCACAGGAATTGTTGAGTTTACTTCTATAATTAAATTAGTAAATTAGCTAGTGAGTAAAACAAGTGACAATAACAAGTTGTAGAATCATTAATGTCCTCAACATAAAAGTACAAAAGCAAATAAGATAGATGGTAAGTAGAAATTCAGAGTGAGAGTAGTTGGAATGCTCTTTGCTAAGTAAATTCCCAGAAGTAAAACGTTATAACGTCACACGCTATAGCGTCAAGCGCTGTCGCAATTGATTTTGTGTTTTTCAGTCACTGACGCCAGGGTTTCATTACAAGAAGCCTATGTCTAAGTTCTAAATAAGTTCACCCCTGTATAATAAAGAACCCACAGCTTTTGCCCTATGAACTATTGCCTTTCTATGTCTAGATTTAGCAAACGTTGGTTAAATGTCTTTAAACAACCTTTCATTCATATCAATCTTTGAGTTTGATTCATGGACCATGTCTGTACCCATGAATATACCCATTTTAGCTGATCAATTCTAAAACAAGTTTGGAAGAATTAACATACAAAGATTGAAACGCAAAAAATTAAACGTTAATAACGAAATACTAAAGATTCATTACAAAGCTCAAAGCAATCCAACTACAAGAGAATCAGCTCATGATGAGAAACAACACAAGAAATACAGCATAAAAGTGTTACCTAAAGCCATAAAACCGAAATCACAAAGAGATGGAAAACACTCCAAATGATGACAGCTCCCGTGTCGCTACAGCGCCAGCCGCTACAACGTCTCTCTCAACACTGCAGAAAATCTACATTTTATTGTGAAAATGGAGCTTGGACGAAAATGGAGTGCAAGAGAGTTATTTCTAACTCTTCTCTCTTCTGAACCAGCAAACCAAGATGAAGAAGATGAAGTTTTTTGACTTCTCTATATAGAAATATCTCCCAAAAAAGGTGACAAGCCATCCCACCAACTATTTTCATCTTCCATTACAAAATAGACAAGTGTCCTATAAAGTACAAAGTGGGTGGCTACTGCAGGAACTGTTCTGCACTGCTCTAAAGTGATTTAACATGCTGCCAAAATTGCTTTTTCGTTTTCTCTCTCATTAGCTGCAGAATCCAACGCTATAACGTCTGCCGCTATAACGCCTGATGCTATAAAACTGAACAAACACATTAAAAATAACAAGAAAGCACCAAAAGTGTCAATTTGTCACATAATCAATTCCTAACCCTCTTTTACACTAAACAACATATATTTACTTATTTAACAACAATATTAATTAAGAACTTGCATTAATTTAAGTAATAAGAGCATAAATAACTCATATAAATATGAGTTATCACACCCCCAAACTTAAACCATTGTTTGTCCTCAAGTAATGACACTTGACAAAGAACAAACAAAACAACATCAAAGAAACAAGGATATAGATTAGCTGCACAAACAAGACAATAACAATATCTCTCTTTTCTTTTTCTTATTTTTTTCTTGAAAATTTATTACTTTGGAACTCACATTTATTTAAGTCTAGAAAGCATGAATAACTCTTATTGATAAGAGTTATGACACCTCCAAATTTAAACCATTGTTTGTCCCCAAGTAATGACTATTTACAAAGACAAACAACTAATTGAAAACAGAACAATGACAGCATAGAAAGACAAGGTCAGTTGCATCCCTATTTCAAACAGATTTTTTAAAAAAATGTTCTTAGTGGGCCAAACTTTCAGATTCACACCTACACACACACACCATTGTTTTTCACAACATCTAGAAATATTACTGCTCAATTGTGAGTGTGTGATCTCTAGGTTCAGTTTAGTTTCTAGCTAGGTTCAGAATTTCTCCTAGCCTTGGAAAGAGTGGTCTTCTTTTGGCTTAGTCAAAGAATTTTTCAAAAAAGAGAGTAGACTAACAACTTCACATAAGACTTGAGGAGCTTCAAAGCACAACAAAGGGCTTGATTAGGCATTTCAGATCTTTGACTAGTGCACTAACTATTGATTTGGTTTTTTCTCAGCGTTATAACGTTAGATGCTATAACGTTGGTGACTTGAAGAATAAATTTTAGCTACAATGCCCTCATTACTGAACTCCTTTATTTGCATTTATTTCTTTTTTTATTTTTCTTTTTCTTTTTTTTCTTTTTTTTCTTTTCTTTTTTTTTCTCTTTTTTTTATATGCATTTTTGGAACAGTTCAACATTTGTTTCGGGCAAATGCAGCTAATTACAATATACATGACCTTGACAATACATTTGTAACAGTTTGTGAGCCTAAAGCACTGGCCATCTGATAAACTCAAATTTAGTACATTTTTAGAGATACTTTTTGGATACTTTTAGAGCAATTATTATCTATTATATAAATTACTAACTTAATTTGTTCTATATTTTGTAGAGAAGAAGAAAATACAAAAAATAAAAGGAATAAAATTGGAACTTATAAGTTATATATAATTGGAACTTAAATATATATATATATATATATATATATATATATATATATATATATATATATATATATATATATATATGTATATATATGGATTATATGGAGGAATTGAAAGAGTGAAGAAGCCCAATTGATGGAAGAAACAAGGCCCACGGCCTTTTGTTGAGGTCATTGCTTTTCCCACACCCCCTCCTACTCTTTCACACCCCTTAACAAATTTTATTCCAAAAATAACCTCGCGTGAAACGCTGAGTTCACGTTTTTAAAGACTGTTCGAACGACCTTGTTCGAACACGTTCGAATGATCTCGTTCGAACAGGTGAAATTACGCACAAGAGGGTGTGAAGTCAATATTTAACACACTCGAACGATGTCGTTCGAACGGGTTCGAACAAGGTCATGCGAACAGGTTCGCATGACCTCACTCGAACAGGTGAAAAACGCCCAAAGAGAGTGTGAAGTCAAGATTTAACACACACGAACGATGTCATTCGAACTTGTTCGAACAGGTGAAATTTCGTGAAAAAAAAGAGGTTTTGGCTGACATTTTAGTCTTTTCACACCCTTATGGGGTGTGTTTTGAGTAGGAGGGGGTGTGGAAAAAGCAAACACCTTTCTTGAAGGACAAGAAAGTGGAATGATTTGGATGCAAAACCCAATTGATTGGAGCCCATATTTAAAGGGATAAGGTTTCGCAATGGGGGGAGAGGGAGTGACGTGATGAATTAGATCAGGGTGTGTGTATCAACTTGGTGATCACGTAACCCTATGCACTCAATATAAATAGAGAAGCTGTAAATTGCAGAGGGGGGGAGCCCCACCTTTGCCAGCGAGACGTAATTGGATACGGAAGGAACACCACCTGACAGTAACGCGAAGTGAGAGAGTGGAGTTTTGGGTACCTGTTCTTGACACTGTGAGAGAGCTTTGGAGCTGAAAGAGAAGATTGAAGACATAGATAAAGACTTTCTCTAATTTACCGGTTATTCTTTATCTTTGTATTTCATGAATCTTATTTCTAGTTTATTGTTCTTGATACTTATGGATACCTAAGTCTTCTTCTAGGGTCTTAGGTGGATCTTGCAATTTAGAGACCTTTCATGTTCTAATTTCTGATTTGAATTCCTATTTTTATTTCAATTAATATTGTCCTATTGTTTTTATCACATAATTAGGATTAGCTACCATTTGCATGTTCATAATCAATTAGTTGATCAGCGACCGTACTGCAATTAGTTTGTGGACCTATAGGATAATTGGGGCTATAATTAGGGCATGACCAAACCATAATTTAGTCTTCCAATCATTCAACCTTTTTGCACTTTATGCTTTTCTTGAATTTAAATTCTAGCATGACCAAACTAGGGTTAATTTAGGAAAAAGAATATTAATCGCGAATGACCAAACGGATTAATAGTTTTAGTAAAGGGATTGGTAATTAAATAGAATAAGGGAATTCAGGTAGAATTAGACATAAGGGAATCAAAGCTTGCAAGTGAAACTGTGACCCTAGGTCTCTCTCCATTGCTTTAATATTGCATTTTAATTATTGTTAATTAGTTCTTTTTATTTTAGTTTCTATAACACTCAACTTTATTGGTTCGTCTAAACAATAGAATATCTTGATTAGTTTGGTACTTGTTAATTAATCCCTGTGGAGACGATAATCTTTTATACTATTTCTGCGAAAGAGTACACTTGCTCTAAGTGTGTTTTTAACGCAACACCATCCTATAATCTTCATACCTAGTTGTTCCGTACTATTTCCTGGGATAGGATCTAGCAAGAACACGATGAATGATAGAGAAGAATAAGAGTATGGGGTGATCAGAATAACATCAATCCTCTCTATTGGCCTCAGGGGCTTACATTTATATTACAAGGTGTTATTAATGCTCATAAGTACTACGCATGAATGCAGCGAGATCTCAGGCGAGATTCTCGGGCTTTCCTAATATATCTAGCTAGATTCCTGCTTAAGGCCGAGCTTGTAGGAGACGTCGGCCCTTTTGGTCGAGGGGCGGTCCCTCGTCCTGCACAACTGACTAGTATCTCGGCGCTGAGGGAGAGGCGGCCTTCGTGCGTCAGTCTTCGTCTTCTAGGCTCAGACGATTCGGCTAGGAAGTGTCGCGTATCCGAGCCTTCCTGGGCGGTCGGCTGGGAACACAGTCCATCGAGTGGTGAAAACTCTGTGCGAAGGCGCTCCAAGGTGCTTTGGTTTGTCTTTGGCGCTCTTAGTCCCTCATTCGGAGTGTCTTGACGTTATCTGTCTGTCCTTGTTTTTAACGCCTCGGGTTTTGGTCCTGCGCGGGTTTTTGTGTTTTTCCTTGACTTGGTCTGTTTTGACTTGCATGGGTTTTTGTTACATCGTAAACGTAACACCCAGGAGTTTTCCTTCTTCCCTTGTATAAATAGGGGGTTTTCCTTACTTTGCTTCCTTGGTTGTTCATGGCTTTCTTATGCGTCCCACCTTACTGTGAGATTGCGTCCCCTCATTTGAGCCTTTTGAACAACCCCGTATGCCGTTGGCATGTGGGGGTTGTCAAGAGGTTCAAAGTGGGGGTTATTGATCTTCTCTTTTGCAGGTGGTTTATCTTCGAGTGCTGAGGTTGTTCAGAAGGCTCAAGAAACGGTTGGCTGGGAAATCTCGTCGGCCGTGTGCAGAAGGTGACACCTCAGCCGCCGTAATTGGCCGGCAATCCTCGAGTTGGCTCTGGTGTTGCTTTCGGCTCGAAGAGGGGAGTGGTCCTCCTGCTGGAAGCTTGAAGTTCTTCCACTTCCTCTGGGGGATCGCCTTCCGCGTTGCTTCCTGGTGCCGATTCAGAACATCAGATGTGGCAACCAAGCCAGGAAGCTCATCAGAAGACACTTCAGGTTCGGCGGTACATGCAACAAGGCATCCAAGAAGTCCTCGGTCATTACAACCGGGCGCGCATTAGTAGCTTATTCTTTTGTAATGATTTCAAATTTGTATTTCATTGTAATGTATTGAAATGTAGCACGACAAGTTTAATAGTAATAAAGACCTTCTCTTTTATTATTGTTTCCGTTGATCTAGCTTTTTCGTTTCGTCACACGACCGATCGCATTTTCCTTTTCCTCCGACTTCTTTCTTAGCCGATGGCATTACGGCCCCTCCGACTTCCCTCCTGGCCGATGGCTTCATGGCCGAGGTCTTCTTGATTGACGTGATGCGACACAGCATTTGATTGATTTGATTTTGGCGGGAGGCGCCATCATGACGTCCTCGGGAACCGTTACGCCCCTACTATCCGGGATTTTAACCGCTTCGAATCTCCATCGTTGATTTCTCTGGCAAGCGCCTGCGCCGTTGGATCATTACCCTTCTGAAGGGGTCTTATAGCTTCGTGCCCCTTCGTTTGGCTTTTTTGTTTCGCTCCCTTTCATTCCTGCCATTGCTTCCCTCTTGTGTCTTCCTTTGTCCCTGTTCTCCCGCTTTTTGCTCCATCGCTCTCCTGGTGGTGCTCGTGATTCTTTGTGTTTCTTTTTCAGGTTCGCGGCCTTTCGTTTTATTCTTTTGCATTCCGTATTGTGTGTATCGCTTGCTGCTTGTGGTAGGTTTTTTGCTTGCCTCCTAGGTTCATATTTGTTGCATTCGTTGTTTCTGGAAAAATAGAAATGGTTTCCATAGTCGAAATAAGTAGCGATAGTGAGGGGGAGGTAACCTCTGAGTATCGGTGTCCCAATCCCAACTGTGCTGCTAGCGTTAAGTGCGGCTATTGTTCGCTGCGCGGCTTTCGTCGAGTGGTGAGAGAAATAGGCGAGCTTTATAACAGTAGTTCCCCTTCTAATTCCACAGGATCGGCTAACCTGTCTGTTATGGCCGAAGAAGGGAGTTTTGGCGGTGGACAACCTGGGAACGATGAGCTTTCCTGGGTGGATCAAGAGGTGCTCGATTCGTATTCAGAGCTTCGCACCAAGGCTTCCCTCGCCAGTGTTCGGCAGGTGCTATGCTACCCTTCGGACGAAGGATCGGCCACTGCCAGTCCGGTTTCTTTGGAGGAAGCTGTTTCAGACGAGTGTGTTCCTGGTGATGATGTGTATACTTACGCTTATCAGACTTGGTTTGAGCACCTGGGGGTTCGGGTGCCCTTCCCTACCTTTTACTGTCAGGTACTAAAGATGCTCAATGTTGCTCCGACGCAACTCCATCCCAATGGGTGGGCTCATATAAGAGTGTTCGAGATCCTTTGTGAATGCCTTGGAGAGGAAGTCTCGGCCTATAAGTTTTTGTATTTCTTCCGCTCGTCGGTAAAGGAACTGATGCGGTGGGTATCCTTATGTAATCACCAGCGTCGCCCCTTCATGGCTTTGTACAAAAGTAGCTATAAGTTATATTTTAAGCATTATTGGATCCGTTTGTCTCCTGGGCCAAAGTTTCCATTGTTGCTGGTTGACGAGTCTGGCAACGAGCGGTTCCCCTTGAGTTGGACAAGGAATCCCAAGGATAAGTTTTCTGTTGAGAGGAGGGCCTTGAGCTCGGTTGAGAAGGTGGAGGTGGATCGGCTGGATAGTTGGGTTAAGGCCTCGGGTATGCTGAAATCCTCCATGCTGTTAGGCCTGGTGGACGATGCCGAGTCATTAATTGATTACTTAAGTAATTTTCTCTTTCCTTCTCTTGGCCATGTCCCCTCCCTTTTTTTTTTTGATCAGGAAGTGCTCTTCTTTTCAGGTGGTTTTGGAATGCCGTCTCTTAGTGTTGCTGAGCGCAAGAAGTACTGGGAGAGGCAGAAGAAGAAATAAGGGATACCTCTGGAGTCCTCCCCTTCGCCGGTGGTAGTGTCGACTCCCTCTTCTGGTCAAAGTTCTCCTGTTATCAAGAGTCCGGCCAAGGCTTCACAAGCGCTGCTGGGGTCGGAGGGTGCAGTTGTAACACACCCTTCTACCATAACTACTATTTAATTAATTTAAAATCAGAGTGCGTAAAAACTTTTAGTGCAACCACTTGAGGGTGCCACATTTTAAACAAAACACCTTTCAAAACTCCAAAAAGATTAATTAAAATAAAACTCCAAAACGTAGGATACATAGCACCAAATAATATCTAGTTCTCTTTATTCATAATGGAGATGGAATACATTTGGGGCTTTTATAGTGCCTCATACAAATGTTATAGGAAGTGAACAATGAATGATGGTGAGAACCGATGACTTGTAGCTTGATTTCAACTGTAGTAGAACCGGAGGTTGGCAGCATTCCAGGAACTAGGGATGTTACCTCCGTCTAGTTTTTCTAACTTGAAGGCCCCTTGGCCAATGACTTCTTTGACTTTGAACGGACCTTTTTTCCCAGTTTGCGGATAGTTTGCCTGTGGCGCCAACACGGCTTGATCGCCTGAGTACCAGATCTCCTGCTTTGAAAGTTCTCGGCAACACCTTCGAGTTGTATTTCCTTGCAGCTCGCTGTTTTGCTGCCTACTCCTTCACCTTTGCCAGCTCCCTTACTTCATCAATCAGGTCAAGATTGTCCCTGAGGGCGGCCTCATCTGGGACCGTTTCTATGAGGGCTCTTCTCGGACTGGGCTCCAGTACTTCTATGGGGATGAGGGCGTCGCTGCCATATACCAATTGAAAAGGAGTTTCCTGAGTGGAAGACTGCGGAGTGGTATTGTAAGACCATAGCACCAGTGGGAGCTCTTCAGCCTCCTTAGATTCGTCAAGCTTTTTCTTGAGGCCATTTAGTATGATTTGTTTGCAGCCTCGGCCTGCCCGTTAGTTTGGGGGTGCTCGACCGAGGTGAAAGCTTGATAGATGTTCCACTTCTTGCAAAGTTCAACATCAATCGAGAGGCAAGCTGCGTCGCCGTTGTGCTGTTACGATGGTGGTGGGGGATACCGTCGGCGGATGAGCTTCGCCCATGAGAATTTCTTCACCCTCTGTGCTGAGATAGTGGTTATGGGCTCTGCCTCTATCCATTTTGAAAAGTAGTCGATGGCCACGAGCAAGTATCTGACTTGTCCAGCCGATGGGGTGAATTGGCCCAGGATGTCCACTCCCCATACAGCAAACGGCCACGGAGAGACCATTGCCTGAAGATTGGCGGGGGCTCTTGGGATGGCGGCATGGCGCTGACATTTGTCACATTTCTTCACATATTCTGCGGCGTCCTTTTTGAGGCTCGGCCAATAATAGCCGGCCCTAAGGGTTCTGGCTGCGAGGGCTTGTCTTCCTATGTGGTCACTTTGCACACTCCTCATGAATTTCTTCCAAGACTCTTTCACTCTTTCACCGCTAGGCATTTGAGGAGGTGGTCCGAGAATCCCCTTCAGATAGCTCGGCTTCAATGAGGACATATTTGGCGGCCGCCTTTTCTAGCTTTTTCAGTTCCTTCTCCTGCAACTGCAACTGTTCCCCCTATAGGTAAGCAATTATATTGGTCATCCAGCTCTTCGGTTCCACCTCAATTAAGAGGACCTGAGTTTTAATTATGCTGGGTTCAGAGAGTGACTCATGTATCACCGAGTGGTTGTTGCTAGGCTTAGTAGTCTTGCCGCTTTGGCCAAGATGTCGGGCCTTCCGTTTTGTTCCCTAGGGACATGGGTTAGCTCAAAAGAAATGAATTTGGATTTAAGGTCTTGTACCTTGCTGTAGTATTTGCTGAGCAGTTCATCTTTGGTGCTGAAGGCGTTGGTGCCCTGCCCAATTATGAGGAGAGAATCGCTTCGCGCCTTCAGGTGTTTGACGCCGAGGTCTGCTCTACTAGTGTCATTCCGGCGATGAGTGCCTCATATTCCGCTTGGTTGTTTGTAGCTTTAAAATTGAACCTGAGAGATTGCTCGAGGAGGATTCCATCTGGTCCCTCTAGGGTTATCCCTGCGCCGCTCCCCCTTGTGTTGGAGGATCCATCTACAGAGAGCGTCCAAGCTGGGTCGGCCACTGGGCGATCTCACGATCTGCTTCTACTAGTTCTGCAACAAAATCAGCAAGGGCTTGTGCTTTGATGGGACCTCTAGGCATGTATTTTATGTCAAATTCTGACAGCTCTATGGACCATGCCACCATTCGTCCGGCCAAGTCTGGCTTTGCGAGGACCTGTCGGATCGGCAAATCAGTTCTTACCACCACCGAGTGGCTTTGGAAGTACTACCTGAGCTTTCTTGCTGCGAGGACGACGGCGTAGGCGGCCTTCTCGATCTTTTGGTATCTCAACTCTGCTCCTCTCCACATTCTGCTAGTGTAGTATATTGGCAGTTGGCTTTCCTCTTGTTCCTGCACCAAAACTGCACTACAAGCATCTTTGGAGACGGCCAGGTATAGTAATAGGGGTTTACCTTGTTTTGGTGTTGTGAGAATTGGGGGAGTTGCCAGGTACTGTCTGAGCTGCTGGAGTGCATGCTCGCATTCTGCTGACCAGCTGAAACTTGTGTTCTTTCTGAGCAACTGAAAGAATGGCTTCACTCTGTCCGCCGATCGTCCCAAGAACCGGGAGAGTGCCCCTATCTGTCCTGCTAAGACCTGCACTTCTTTAGCCGTGGACGGGCTCCGGGCGTTAATGATTGCTTGGCACTAAGTGGGGTTAGCCTCAATGCCTCGGTGGGAGAGGATATATCCCAGGAATTCCCCCGCCTGAACGCCAAACGAGCACTTATCCGGGTTGAGCCGAAGATCATATTTTTTTAGTAGCTTGAATATTTTTGCCAGGTTGGTCACATGATCTGGATCTGTTGTGGACTTCACGACCATGTCGTCGACAGATACCTCAATAGTACGGCCGATCTCTTCTTCAAATGTTCTGTCCATCAACCGCTGGTAAGTTGCACCGGCGTTCTTTAAACCGAAGGGCATTACTTGGTAGCAGTAATTGGAATGCCCGGTCATGAAAGCGGTCTTTTCTGCATCGGTGTGATTCATCCTGATTTGGTTATAGCCAGAGTATGCGCCCATGAAGCTGAGCAGCTTGAAACCTGACGCCCCATCAACGAGGCCATCAATGCTAGGTAGGGGGTAGGCATCCTTCGGGCATGCTT
The DNA here is from genome assembly GCA_020916435.1 of Oxytropis ochrocephala. Taxonomy (NCBI): domain Eukaryota; kingdom Viridiplantae; phylum Streptophyta; class Magnoliopsida; order Fabales; family Fabaceae; genus Oxytropis; species Oxytropis ochrocephala. Next base: position 43,749,208 of record CM037089.1, read on the forward strand.
TGTTGAGGTCTGTATAGTCAACACACATCCTCCACTTGCCGTTGGATTTCTTGACAAGTACGGGGTTTGCCAGCCATGTTGGGTACTTTACTTCTCGGATGAACTCTGCCGAGAGTAACTTGTCTGTCTCTTCTTTTATAGCCTCCGTTTTTCTGGTCCCTGTTTTCTTTTTCTCTGTGACACAGGCTGAACAGCGAGATTTAGTGATAATCTGTGACAGACAAAGTTTGGGTCGATACCTGGCATGTCCTGAGGGGACCATGCGAATATGTGGACGTTATCTGAAAGGAGTTGGACAAGCTGGTCCTCGGTCTCGGTTGATAGCCTCGTGTCGATCTTTGTCTTCTGGTGCTGCATCGGACCGATCACGACCTCCTTCAAGTCACCTGTTGGCCGCGGCCTTTTATCTTCTTCGGTCGGGTCATACATTCTGGGATCAAGATCAAGGAAGCTGCAGTGGGAGCCTTTCCCCTTTTGCTCTTTCTGACCTGCCTTGATGTTGGCACTCTCTGCATAACACCTACGGGCCATTGCTTGATCGCCCCTCACCATTCCGACCTCCCCATTGGGCAAGGGGTATTTGAGGCAGAGGTGGGGGTAAGAGATTGCAGCCATCAACGCATTGAGGGAGGGCCTGCCAACAATTATGTTATAAGAGGACTTTGCATTTACAACCATGTACCTGAGCACCACTGTCTTAGCTGACTCTGCTTCGCCGAAGGTTGTCCTCAGGTCCAGGTAGCCTCGGACTTCCACCTGTTCGCCAGTGAAACCAACCAGCGTTCCCGGATAGTCCTTTAGCAACTCTTTGAGTAGCTTGAGGTCTTTGAAACATTTCCAGTACATGACATTGGCGGAGCTTCCTCCGTCTACGAGTACCCGGGCCACTTTGTATCCGCTAGTGGTGATACATATCACAATCGGGTCGTCCGAATGGGGTTGAACTCCGTTAAAATCTGCAATATCAAAAGAGATTGGGGGATAGGTTGGAGCTGGGGCCTCGGTCGCGCCGGTGGAAACCGACATGATGGATCTGGCGTTCTTCTTTCTAGCCGATGACGAGGGACCTCCTCCGGAAAACCCTCCTGAGATGGTATTGACTACCCCTCGGTCTGCTACCTCATGACCTTCTTTCTGTTGGGATTCCTTCCTCGGTCCTCCCCTCTTGGGGGGTTATCTTCTTATTGGGCTTTCTGCTCGCCTCTTCTTTTGCTCGTCGGAGAGTACAAACTTTTTTAAGAATCTACGCTGGATAAGCTGCTCGAGCTGTTGCTTCAAGGTCCAGCAGTCGTCGGTGGTATGACCCTCCGTCCTGTGAAACCTGCAATATGCTTCAGGATACTTACCCATAGTGCCGACAAAAGGGGCTGGTCTGGTGATGGTGTCGTCGGCAAGTCCGTCGTTCAGAATGGTCGATGGCCGAGCTCTGAGTGACGTGTAAGAGTTCTCTGGATTAGGGCGAGACTTCCTGTTTCGTGCTCTTCCTCCCCGGTCCCGGCGAGCCGAGGCTGGGAAGGGTTCTAGTCGGCTTCCCCTCTCTGGTGGCGAGTGGGGTCTTCGGGACCCTCTGGAATCTCTGGCGTCTTTGGAGGCAGCCGTATCTTCGGCTTCGATGTGCTTGTCTGCTCTTGCTTTGACCTCGTCCATGTTCCTGGGCGTAGGGATGGACAGCGCCTCGCTAAAGGTCCCGTTTCTGAGCCCTTTCATGAAAGCTGTCACAAAGAACTTCTCGTCTGGATCTTCCACCTGCACCGTTATCTTGTTGAAGCGCTCCAGATATTTCTTTAGCGGCTCTACCGGCCCCTGCCTGAGGTCAAAGAGATCCCCAGGATGGACAAGCTTCTTCTTATTGGCAGAAAGCTGCTGAACGAAGCGGCTCGCAAGATCCTCGAAGCTGGCGATGGATCGGGCAGTCAACCTCTTGAACCACTTTAAGGAAACATCGGTAAGTGTTCCTGCAAACATCTTGTAGCTAATGGAATCGTTTCCCCCACTGATCATCATCTGGGTCTGGAAGGCGTCGACGTGGCTCTGAGGATCTCCCGTTCCATCATAGGTTCCTATGGCTGGCTCACGAAACCGAGGGGGATGGGTACTGCTTCGATTTCCTCGGTGAATGGCTAGAACGCCCTCAGGGGTGGTCGGACCACCTCACCTCCCCCTGTTGTTCGGGCGGCGACCAGTTGTTCATGGAGCCGGGCTTCCCTAGCTTCAAGTGCCTGGGCGCGGAGAGTTTGCTCCTCGTTCCTCCGGCTCGCTCGTGCTCGCTCCCGAAGTGCTCTTCTACTTCCCGATGAACTCGAGTATCCTGGGATCTGTGGCGCTTGTGGAAGCACCACCGTTAGCTCTGGTCCCTACCATGCTGTGGCAGGTTTTTCTGGTTTGAAATGGGGTAGGAAAATTTTACCGGCCCCACGGTGGGCGCTAATGTTCCGTACTATTTCCTGGGATAGGATCTAGCAATAACACGATGAATGATAGAGAAGAATAAGAGTATGGGGTGATCAGAATAACATCAGTCATCTCTATTGGCCTCAGGGGCTTACATTTATATTACAAGATGTCATTAATGCTCATAAGTACTACGCATGAATGCAGCGAGATCTCAGGCGAGATTCTTGGGCTTTCCTAATATATCTAGCTAGATTCCTGCTTAAGGCCGAGCTTGTAGGAGACGTCGGCCCTTTTGGCCGAGGGGCGGTCCCTCGTCCTGCACAGCCGACTAGTATCTCGGCGTTGAGGGAGAGGCGGCCTTCGTGCGTCAGTCTTCGTCTTCTAGGCTCAGACGAGTCGGCTAGGAAGTGTCACGTATCCAAGCCTTCCTGGGCGGTCGGCTGGGAACACTAGCCTTAATATAACGGATGCACCCCCAAACTTAGCTTCAAAAGCTACTCTCAATTTTTATTAAAAACTTGACTAAACCTTGGTTAACCAGGACTAACTTCAGCATCAAATTGTCCCTAGCTAACTAGGTTCCTTGCTAAGCCTAGAGTTTTGTGCAAAGAAAGAATAAGACTAGTCATCAATCAAACAAGGCTACACTACACATATACACTTAATCATCATTAAATTTGGCCCAGGAAGATACACATTCTATTACTAAAAGACTAGGAATTGCAACTGATCATGCTTTCTATTCAACAAACATAATATTAACATTTTACACATATAACATTAAACACATTTAAGGTCCTCCCCCCCCCCCCCAACTTAAGACTCAACAGTGTCTTTACTTCTCATGCAATTCTAATGGGAGATGCATTTTGGACACTACAATACTGAAATTAAAAACATTTAACACAACATAATTTTGAAATCATATACAGTTGTTAGATGTTATTACGGATGCTACAACATCCAACAAGTTTATTTGAAAACAAACAGCACCACAACACAACATAACACAACACAACACAAGAGGGAAGAGTTACTGATTGGTGAACACAACACAATTCTTTCGTTCGGTTTAATTTTTGTTGCGTGATGGGCCTTCAAATGTCAGTGCTATAGTACTTCACAATTAAAGCTCACTTCATCAATGCAATGGGACAGCCCTGCAACATCAAAATAGAAACAAAAACAACAAATATTAGAATAAAAAATCTGGGTTGCCTCCCAATAGCGCTTGGTTTAAGAGTCCTCAGCCAGACTTGGAATTCAAAACCTAAGTTAGGGTGGATAATAGGACAAGAAGAAAATATCATCCTTCCGCTTTCTCTTTTTGGTCAGAAATCCCATGTATTTGGCATATGGAAGCAAGTGTTCCCATGCACCAACCAATAAGCATTTGGGATAGGAATTCTTCCTCTCTTGAAAAAATTGAAGCTCATTTTGCGGAGGATTCTTTTCTTCAATTACCAAAGGTTGAATCTCAATTGTCACATGACTCGTTTCATACCTCAACCTTGGATTTTCTTTCTTGTCACTATTTTTGAATTTTTCTTTTTCTACAACTACACAATTTTTTTGGTTTTCTACCACTACTTCCAAATGACCACATTCAAGCTCATACTTTACACTCTCACTTTCTTCCTCTTGCTCAACCACATATTCAACACAACTCTTTTCTTGTAGCTCAACCACTTCTTCAACACAACTCTCTTCTTTTAGATGCTCCATAATTGTGTTAATGTGAGCCTCTATATTCTTACATGAAGCTTCAAAGTTGTCATGATACATCTTCATATAATCAATCGAATGAGCTAAGAGTTCTTTGAAATTATCTTCATTTTGCTCAACCACCTCTTCAATACAACTCTCTTCTATATTGCATGATGTAACGCCCCAAAAATAATTCAAGTATTTATTTAATTAAGTGGTATATTGGTTAGTTATATTAAAATAATATTAGGGTATTTGATGTAAATGAGGAGTGGTGGTTAGTAAAAAGTGAGTGGTAATTTAATTAAAAGAGGGAGTAGTGCAAGTAATGGAGGAGGTGTGAATAGAGGCCCACGATCCATGAATTAGGCCCATCTTCATGTGATAAGGTTAGGTGTCGATGGTGAGAGAGTTCATTCCAACCAAAATCAAAGAAAAGTCAAAGAGTAAAGTGAGTAGAGAGAGTGAGAGGTGCGACAGCCCTAAGAGAGAGGAAGAGAAGATCTTGGCGTGGAGAGTTCAAGCAAGGAAGAGAAGCTTGATTGTTGGTGATGGTTGGTGACTCTTGGTGGAGAGAGTGTTGGTGTTCTTCATTAAGGTAAGGGGGCTCTCTTTCACCTATAATAGAGTATATGATGAGTGTTATGTGTGGGTTAGACTCTAGGATGATTGTTGAGTTGTTTGTGTTGTTGGTTGTGTGATTGATGTTGTGGTTGAGTCAATTTGGTGAAATTGTGATGTGTGTATGTGTTGTTGATGGTTGGTCATATGAAAGACCTAGAAAATAAAATGGGTTTGAGGAACCCTAGGCGCAAGGGCGCCAGTTTTGGTGTTGTCACCTTAGTTGTTACTTTTGTGTGTGTTGGACAAGTTTTCGAATGAATATGTGTTGTAGAAATTGTGGTTTAAGTTTGATCATAGTATGAGAATCAAAGAAAAGAGGGAAGATGAGGGTTAGGTGCGTTGTAGCTTGTGAAGGTCGAAGGTGTGTGCGTCGAAGGATAGTGAGTCGAAGTAAGGGTGTGCCGAGAAGCATAAGTGTGTCAGCATAAGGGTGTGCGTCGTAGTATATGTGCGTCGAAGTATGTGTGTGCCGAGAAGAGTAGGTGTGTTGAAGTGAGTATGTGTGTGTCGTAGTATGTGTGCGTCAAAGTATGTATGTGCTGAAGTGTAGAAGTACCGAAGTGTAGTATTTGGATGTCAAAGCTAGTGTAACCGAGGTAGTGTAGTACCGAGGTGAGTAATGGTTAAGTGAGGAAGTGTGGCAAGGTGATTGATGGTCAAGTGAAGTAGTGTAACCGAGGTAGTGTAGTACCGAGGTGAGTAATGGTTAAGTGAGGAAGTGTGGCAAGGTGATTGATGGTGAAGTGAAGTAGTGTAACCGAGGTGAGTGATGGTGAATTGAGGAAGTGTAACCGAGGTATGGATGTATTGAAGTGAAGTGTAGGTATGTCGAATCTAGTATTGTCGAGGTATGGATGTAATGAAGTGAAGTGTAGTCCAGCCGAATCTAGTGTTGCACGAACCAGATGTATTGAAGTGTAGTGTATGTATCTTTGAAGTGTAGTTGTCGATGTATAGTGTATATATACCGAGGTGTATGTGTTGAGGTGTAGATGTATCGGAGTGTAAGTGTCGTCGTGTAGACGTGACGAAGTGTAAGTGTATGGGAGTCGACGTGTAGTTGCCGAAGTGTAGAGTATGTATACCGGGCGTAGTTGCCGGGTGAGGTGTATGTATGTCGGGCTAGTGTTGTCAAGGTGTATGAGTACCAAAGTGTAGTGTCAGAGTGGTGACGGCGTAGGTGTCGACGCAGTAGGTGTCGAAGTGTGGATGTGAAGAAGTGTGGTGAGACGAAGGGTAGTGTAGGTGTGCCGAGGTGCAGTGTGGTGTGCCAAAGTGCAGTGTGGTGTGACGAAGGGTAGTGTATGTGTGCCGAGGTGCAGTGTGAGTGTGCCGAGGTGGTGTTTTGACGCCAGTGTAGCGCAGGTTGCTACCAGGCGCAATTTTGAGTGTTGTTTGACGCCGAGTGCGTCTAAGTTGCTGAATGGTGAAGCCGGTTTAGTCATTAGGTGACGTTTGGTCCTTAGGTGACGTTTGGTCCTTAGGTGACGTTTTGGTCCCTATGTGACGGTGAGGTTGACGTTAGCCATAGAGCTATTTATTTTGGTGTCGAGGTGTCCGGTGAGTTGACGTTAGCCATAGAGCTATTGATTGAGGTATTGATGTTAGCCATAGAGCTAGTGACCGATGTGTTGATGTAAGCCATAGAGCTAGTAACCGATGTGTTGAGGTTAGCCATAGCGCTAGTGACCGATGTGTTGATGTTAGCCATAGAGCTAGTGACCGATGTGTTGATGTTAGCCATAGAGCTAGTGATGAGGTGTTGGTGAATTAAATGACGGTGTAACGACGGATATGGGCTTCGGCCATTGTATCAAAACGACGGATATGGGCTTCGGCCATTGTATCAAAACGACGGATATGGGCTTCGGCCATTGTATCAAAAGGAAGGTGCTCATTCATACATGATATGATTGTTTTTGGTTGATGCATTGTTCATGGAGTCATATGCTTCATATGCATTAAAGGACGGTTATAGGCTTCGGCCTCGATATTGTAGACTTCGTTCTTCATATCAGCAACGGTGATAGGTTTCGGCCTCGATGGTACCACATGCATTATACCCTTGGTGTTGGGTTGCATTCATGCATATACTCATGCATATTGGTGATGATTCTTGATGATTAGGAGTTGATGTGTTATAACTTGATGATGTGTGTTTGTTTATTGGGTAGTGGTGTTTCTAGTTGTCTTTCTCTAACATGATGTTTATCATACATCCTATTCCATGTTTTAGAGACTCACCCTTCTGTGTTTTATGTTGCTTCTTATGTCGGCAACGTGCAGGTGATTCTGAGTGAAGGTCTTCCTTCCTCAGTCTGGTTGTGGAGTCTTGCTCTGATACGTAGCACTGGGGGGACGAGTAGTCTATTAGTTGTTTTAACTTAAGTGGTTGAACTGTAACTTGGTGATGTAAGAATTACTTAAAGAACCGGTGTTTTGAGGGTTCGCCCCATTGAAGTCGTGCTATGTATCACGCAATTATATTTATTAGTGAAAAGTATTGTTGACTAGATTAAAGTCATGTTTTTGGTGAACGTAGCATTCCCTTGAGGATGTATTACAAAAGAGAAAACGATTTTTAAACTCTGATTTTTAAATTAAATTACCGTTGTAGAAAAGGGGGTGTTACACATGACACTTGAGAGTTGTCTCTATCAACTTTGATATCCTCAAGGAATTGAGCTAAGAGTTCTTTTAATTCAAAGTTGTCCTCATGCAATCCTTCGGTTTGAGCTTGAGAATATGAATCTTGCTCACACACAACATATTGCCTTTCTATGTCTAGATTTAGCAACAAGTAATATAATGATAAGTAAGATCGTCTCCACAGGGATTGTTGAGTTTACTTTTATAATTAAATTAGTAAAATTAGCTAGTGAGTAAAACAAGTGACAATAACAAGTTGTAGAATCATTAATGTCCTCAACATAAAAGTACAAAAGCAAATAAGATTGATGGTAAGTAGAAATTCAGAGTGAGAGTAGTTGGAATGCTCTTTGCTAAGTAAATTCCCAGAAGTAAAGCATTATAACGTCACACGCTATAGCGTCAAGCGCTGTCGCAATTGATTTTGTGCTTTTCAGTCACTGACGCCAGGGTTTCATTACAAGAAGCCTATGTCTAAGTTCTAAATAATTTCACCCCTGTATAATAGAGAACCCACAGCTTTTGTCCTATGAACTATTGCCTTTCTATGTCTAGATTTAGCAAACGTTGGTTAAATGTCTTTAAACAACCTTTCATTCATATCAATCTTTGAGTTCGATTCATGGACCATGTCTGTACCCATGAATATACCCATTTTAGCTGATCAATTCTAAAACAAGTTTGGAAGAATTAACATACAAAGATTGAAACGCAAAACATTAAACGTTAATAACGAAATACTAAAGATTCATTACAAAGCTCAAAGCAATCCAACTACAAGAGAATCATCTCATGATGAGCAACAACACAAGAAATACAGCTTAAAAGTGTTACCTAAGCCATAAAACCGAAATCACAAAGAGATGGAAAACACTCCAAATGATGATGGCTCTCGTGCCGCTTACAAATACCGCCGCTATAACGCCTCTCTCAAAAGATCACAGAAAATCTACATTTTATTGTGAAAATGGAGCTTGGATGAAAATGGAGTGCAAGAGAGTTATTTCTAACTCTTCTCTCTTCTGAACCAGCAAACCAAGATGAAGAAGATGAAGTTTTTTGACTTCTCTATATAGAAATATCTCCCAAAAAAGGTGACAAGCCATCCCACCAACTATTTTCATCTTCCATTACAAAATAGACAAGTGTCCTATAAAGTACAAAGTGGGTGGTCACTGTAGAACTGCTCGCATCGCTTCTACAAAGTGATTTAACATGCTGTCAAAATTGCTTTTTGTTTTCTCTCTCATCAGCTGCAGAATCCAACGCTATAACGTCTGCCGCTATAACGCCTGATGCTATAACACTGAACAAACACATTAAAAATAACAAGAAAGCACCAAAAGTGCCAATTTGTCACATAATCAGTTCCTAACCCTCTTTTACACTAAACAACATATATTTACTTATTTAACAACAATATTAATTAAGAAATTGCATTAATTTAAGTAATAAGAGCATAAATAACTCATATAACTATGAGTTATCAATGACCTGTCATAAGGAATGGTTCATAGAGTCGAAAGAGATGAGGATGAAGATCGGATTTGCTGATAACGGTAGTGTTACTGCAGAAGGTATTGGCATAGTGAAAATCACAGCTAATGATGGAAGGAGTTCCTAAATACAAGACGTGGTTTACGTGCCAAACATGAGAAGCAACTTGTTGAGTCTTGGTCAATTAGTTGAGAAGGGTTATAGTGTGCAAATAGAGGATAGATAACTCAGATTGTTTGACTCAAACAAGAGATTGATTTTGAAGGCTCCTATGTTGAGTAATAGGACCTTTAGAATCAAGCTTCAAATAATGGAGCAACAATGTATATCAACTACGGCGGATAGTGAGAACTCGAAATGGCACAAGAGGTTTGGCCATTTGAATTTCAAGAGCTTGATTCAATCGAAAGAGAAGGAAATGCTTCATGGTCTGCAAACAATCAAAGTACATGATGTAGTTTGTGAGAAATGTTGTGAGCCAAAGCAACCAAGGAACTCATTCAAATCAGAGATTCCCGGTAGGTTAGAGAAGAAATTGGAGGTAATTTCGGATGTGTGTGGTTCTTTTGAAGGTTAAGTCATTAGGAGGAAATAATTACTTTGTCTCCTTTATTGATGAATACACTAGAATGACTTCGGTGTACGTATTTAATCAAGAAAAAGAGTGAAGTATTTGAAACCTTCAAAAGCTTCATAGTAATGATTGAGAAACAAATTGAATTTATGATCAAGATACTTAGAATAGATGGATGTCGAGAGTACACCACACTTGAGTTTGCAAATTTCTGTGAGAAAGAGGGAATTTTGCATGGAGTGACCTCACCATACACACCTCATCACAATAGCATTGTTGAGAGGAAGAACAAGACCATTCTCAACATGGTAAGGAGTATGATGAAAGAAAAAGGACCGCCTCACTACTTTTCGGGAGAGTTAGTAGCTATTATTGTGTATATTCTCAACAAGTGTCCAACTAAGAGGCTAATTGGTAAGACACGATAAGAAGCTTGGCTAGGAAAAAGCCAAGAGTGAAGCACCTTAAAATTATTGGCTCGTTGTGTTTCGAACATGTCCCTGGACAATTAAGAAAGAAGTTGGATGATAGAGCTTTACAAATGGTTCTTGTTGGATACAATTCAACGGGGGCTTACAAAATGTATGATCCAATTCATAAGAAGATTGTGAAGAGTAGAGATGTGGTGTTAGATGAGCCAAAGAGATAGAATTGGAGTAAGAATAATGAAGGCAGTGGTGAAAAAGTAACTGACATTGATTTTGACATATAAAATACATCAAAGTTTATTGTACATGTATATTTTGGTGCCATCTTGGATGAGAGACCAACTAAGTGCCTCACCAAAGAGAGTTACATTGACCATAATGAAGCATATATAATGTATGCTGGATTCAAAGGCAAAAAATCAACTAAGTCTCTCACGAAAGTGTACCGGTCAAATTGACCGTAGGATGTAACCTAAAATGTTATGAGTGATTGTGATTGTATCAACCAGCATGAAATCGCAATCATTCATAACATTTTATATTATATCCTACGGTCAATTTAACTAGTATACCGATGAGAGACTTAGTTGATCTCTCTCCTATAATCCATCTTAATATATATATATATATATATACACACACTCACACACTTCATTATATGATCTTAAAATCAACATTTATAACTCCACACTTTACCCAATAAATTTATGTATCTTAAGATTCAATAAAATGTTGAGAAGGCAGAGATCCGTAAGGCCTTTACAACACATGATTAGAGCCAATGAAACAGAATCCCGAAATCCAATTAGAAAGCGAATTGATGGGAAAATAGTGCCAACAAACTTTCCAAAATATGTAGCAATTAAGATAATCTCAATGCTAGCTGAAGTTGATGTTGCTAAAGGAGGAACATTTGTTCTCAACCCACTAATAGTGCAATAAGCCGGAACAATCAAAGTAGAACCAATAGTATCAAGTCTTTCGGCCAATATCGAACCTAAAGGAGGATCATCTGGTAAAATCAAACCAAACCAAAACGCAACAATGAAAGAAGGTTGTCCAAGAACTTGTGAAGAAAATCCAACAAATAATAGTATACAAATAATCGACAAGAAATGGCCTTCTGTCAATGGCTTCCCTTGTGGATTGTGATTAAATATACATATAACCAATGGCCTTAGTAAAAAATATATGATGGCAAAGTAACAAAGTGATATAGCCAGTTTTAGAGCATGTTTATGTGATCTTTGTTCCAAAGCTTCAATTCCACTGACAATGATAAAATAAGATACCCACATGCATGCATCACTAACCATAGATGTTGATAAAGCCATACGTCCAATTTCTGAATTTAGAATATTCATTTCTCTTAGGAAACTACTTACACCAGTAAATGAAGCTAGGCCACTAACCATTACCAAAACACGAATGCCATTTTTTCCAGATCCCAGTGGAGAGATTTGTTCAACAACTTGTAAAATTGCATTACCAATTCCTAAAGAACATATGTGTCCCACTATACCAATTACTATTGCACGTTTTTCAATCTTCAAAATTTGTGTTGGATCAACTTCTACACCCATCTTAAAGAAGTAAATTATCATTCCAAATTTAGCAAATGTTGCTAGTGTCGTCCTGCTTGCTGTTGGAAACAACATCTCAAAACTTGTATTGTTTCTTCCTAAAAGTAATGGACCCACTATGATACCTGCCTGATAAAACCAAAATCATAATGATGAAAGTAATAATAATCATTAGGTGTTAATTTGGTAAAATATTGACTCTAATTTTATTGAATGATAAAATCCCTATTTATACAAGGAAGCTATACTAATTACAATAACAAGAAATAAATGAGTGAGTTGTACAATAAAGGAAATTGACTATTCTAACAATTAAATTGACTATTCTAACACCCCCTTAAGCTGGACTGTAAATGTTTTGCGTGTTCAACTTGGATAACAGACTTTGAAAAGAAGTGGGTTGAAGGGGTTTGGTGTGGATGTCGCAAGTCAAGTTGTAGGAATGAGCATGAGATGATTGATGTCAACTTAGACCTTGTCACGAACCAGGTGACAGTCGAGTTCAATATGTTTATTCTCTCATGGAATGTGGGATTCTGAGGTATCTGAATGGCAGATCGATTGTCACAATAGAGCGGAACCGAATCTTTGTGAGGGACATGTAAATCGGTCAAGAGGTATAGTAGCCACTGGATCTCACAAGTAGTGGAAGCAAGGGCTCGATACTCAGCCTTGGAGGAGGACTTGGAGACTGTACTCTGCTTCTTGGACTTCCATGAAATCAAGGTGGTACCAAGAAGTATGCAAAACTCGTGGATCGAGCTGCCTAGTATCAAGACAAAGTGCCTAAACGAAATCACTAAAACCTTTGAGTTTCAGCTAGGTTGAATGGCATATAATTCTTGAAGGTAATTGATTTCAAATCCTCTTCTAGTTTTGTTTCAGTTATTCGTTGTACCAACCCGACAAACGCTTGTCACTTTGCTAAGCAAAAGAAATCCCTCATTCTCTCAAGTTATTCTATCTCCAACAACATATTTGACCTAATATATGTTGACATATGAGGTCCTTATAGTGTCTTGAGAACAGTTTGTTCATCCATATAAATTTAGTGTGATGTGGTACAATGTTGTCACAGTAAATTAAAGTTAGGGGTATCTATGCAAACTTTAAAATTCAAGGAGGGTTAAAATAAAATTTTAATAGGGGTAAATTCATTTTTTCCAAGGGTGCAACTGGTGCTACTAAAATGTATACAGGTCGGTCCCTGACCATAGTTATCGCCTTCCAGTCCCATGACTTTGACATTTTAAGTTAGCTCGCTATGAAACTAGTCGCTAATTCGAGGCTTAGTCATGATGAAAGCTTAGTGTCTCTTCCCTAAAAGTGTTATGCCAACTAGTATTTGATTGTATGTTAGAAATTCAAGGCAACTAGTGTCTCGTGAAGAAGGTAGCTCAATTGGCAAGCTAACTGACATGAAGGAGTTGCAATTTGCAAGAACGATGTCCAGGGTTCAAACCTCTGAAACTAACATTCTCCCACCCCCACTAACATTTGCTTATAAAAAAAATTCAAAGCAAAAATGCATGTCCGTGAACCTTTTTATATCTTTTAACTTCATTTTATTAAGTTATAGAAAATAAAAATGATATCAAAAGGGTGTTAATAACAACACAATCAACCAACCAACACCATTGGCCTAGTGATATAAGCTACTCTCGAACACAGGAGGTCGATCTGGTGCTCCCGGGTTCGATTCTCGCAATTGACAAACTCAGTGTTGCCAATGCAAAATTTACTTCTAAGCACGAGTGTAGATTAGTTTTTTGTTGAACACTCCATAAACCAAAAAAACAACACTATCAACAAAAACCAACAATAAAGTGTTAATTATTATAGGGAAAAGAAACATGCCATAATTTGTGCAATACGGAGAGTTTGATGACAAGGTCTCAATAAAAAATGAGTAATTCTACTAACAATGAATATAACAACAATCTGAAATGCTAGGACTGATGAATAGTGATTAAGGGGATTATCTCCAAACCACACACCCTTGTTTGTTTGTCCTGCAAAATATTCACATACTAATTTCTCATTGCCAATCATTCCGGAGGAACCCATATGATGGTGCCATCTTAGTTCAGATTCCATTTCAACTTATTTATGAAATTTAATGTTCTAAAGGGGAAAAAAAAGATGGCCAAAAACCCATTCAAGAATGTTGCAAACAAATTTTACAGAATGTGTGTGCAAGAGATATAATAGAAAGAGAGACAACAACGGTGTTGTAGATAATGATTGGATAAGGAATTGAGAAGCTCAATGGTTGAAAATTGAATGACACTTTAACATTAACCAGTAATATTGGTTTGGCAAAAATAGTAAACAAATCCTTAATTGATTTTTGTTCCTTTACTTGAGTGAAAATGGTAGTGAAGCATCAGTTTAGCTTGCTGATCAATTTGTCAACAATTATTATAAGTTTATGTTAGTTAGGAAAGTCATTATTTAATTTTTTTCATCTGAGGCGTTGTTGGTAACCCCTTTTTTTTATGTCGAAAAAAAAACTTTCTAAATTTTAAATAAAAAGAAGCTTTAAATATATGTTTAGTTCCTGTAAATATATATACCCATAATCCATTTAGGCCCATGTAAAAAAAATTAAAATAGCTCTTACAATTATTTACTGTTTCTAGTTAGGCCCCCACGGTTAGTTTTTGTTAACGCTTTTAACTCTAACCTGACGTGGATGTATAGCAGAGCTTAATACGTGGCAGATTAGGGCTTAATCTTGTAATTTTGTCAAGCTCCTCAACCTGAAACCTCTCATATTTTGGACAAGATCTTCTCTCCTTCTCTTCATCATCTGGGTCACTACTGTCCAACTCCTCATACTTGTAATTAAGCCCTTCTTTCTTTGTGAGTGAGTTGAGAGTGAAATGTAACGTGTCAGACGTGTAAGCCCTACTCACACGTATTAAGCCCTCATCAGACACACCCACGTCATCTTATAGTAAACAACGTTAACAAAAACTAACAGTGTGGGCCTAACTAGAAACGGTCAATATTTGTAAGGGCTATTTTAAAAGTTTTTTACATGGGCCTAAATGGATTATCGGAGCCCTGGTTACGTCACCAACATTGGTGCTAATCTATCACCTGAAGAGGAGAGTACCATGGTAGAGTTGTTGAGAAGCAACATTGATTTGTTTTCATAGACACCAATTGACATGCCTGGTATAGATCCATCGTTTATTTGTCATAGACTATAACTTGGTCCCGCCGCCAAGCCGATCTCTCAGTAGAAGTGAAAGCTTGAATTGAGCGCAAAAAGGTCATCGCAGAAGAAACGCAAAAGCTTCTTGATGCTTCATTCATAAAGGAAATTCGATGACTGTTGTCCAATGTGTTCCGGTCAAGAAATCAAATGGAAAATGGCGCATGTGCGTGGATTTCATTGATCTAAACGCAAAGATGCCCCAAAGATCCATACCCATTTCCTAGTATTGATGTTTTGATTGATGGCGCCACTAGCTATCGAATGTTAAGTTTTATGGACGCATACTCTGGGTATAACCAAATCAAAATTGACCCAAATGATGCGAACAAAACTGCATTCATTACATATACTTGCAACTGTTATTACACTGTGATGCCTTTTGGCTTGAAAAATGCTGGTGCAACATACCAACGTTTAATGGACAACGACTTACCGACCAACTCGTTGACCTATTTTATTTGTTTCTCTTTTGCAAGTGACAAAGCTTTTCATTTTTTCTCTTCCCTAAGGAAGGGGGGTTGCTTCAGATAGACCACTGAGTGTCAAGATGCCTTCGAAAAGATAAAGCAATTCCTCTCATTACCTCCCATCTTGGTCAAACTGAAGCTCTCATTGCAAGTATGAAGCTAGCCAAAGAAGCCGGAGTGCAGAACCTCGGGGTAAAAAGCAACTCCCAGCTTGTAACCAGCCAAGTTTCAAAGTTTCGCACTGCATAATTTCAATTAAGCAAGTATCTTCGAATTTTAAGGCCTTATCAAATGATTTCTCTACCTCCGAATCGCTTCTACGCTCTTAGGGAACAAAATATCGTATCGACATTCTATCCAAATTGGCAAGCACCAAAAAACTTGGCAATAACCATACTGTTATCTAGGAAACACTCTTTGCTCCCAACATTGAAGCAAAGGAGATACATGCCTTAAATCAAACTTCAAACTGGACTACCTCACTTATTTCTTATCTGCAACATGATGTCTTACCAACAGATGAATTGGAAGCAAAGCAAGTCCCGAATGAAGCGGGAAAATACACCCTTGTAGCAGGCAAGCTCTACAAAAGAGGCTTCTCTACACCTCTTATGTGATGCTTACTCCCTGATGAAGCAAATTATATGATGAGGTAAATACACTAGGGAATTTGTGGAAGTCATATTAGAGGACGCTCTTTAGCCAACAAAGTCATCCGAGCAGGTTAAAATTCCAAAAACACTCTAACCTTCACCATGCCCCAACAACAACTCTCCACTCTGTCACATCTCCATGGTTGTTTTATAAGTGGGGAGCAGACATCATAGGACCTTTTCCTATTGTTCCCGGGCAGGTTAAAATCTTGATCGTTGTTATTGAGTACCTCACCAAATGGATAGAAGAAAAGCCAGTAGCCACCATCACAGCTTCTCGAGTTAAAAAGTTCTACTGGAAAAATATCATTTCCAAGTTTGGCTTACCAGCTGAAATTGTATCCGATAATGGGACTCAATTCGCCAGAACACCATATGTAGACTTTTTTAAGGAGCTCGACATTCAGAATAGGTTCAAATTAGTCGAACACCCACAAGCAAATGGACAGGAAGAGTCTGCTACCAAATTCATTTTATCCGGCCTGACGAGGCCAAAGGAGCATGGCAAACCAATTATCTCAAGTCATATGGTCTTATCACACCATACCACATTCCTCCATGGGAGAAACGCCTTTCAAACTTGCATTTGGCTCATGCGCCATGATCCCATTTGAGCTCGGTGAACCCAGTTTCAGGAGAGAAAACACAGATGAAGCCTCCAATGTTACCAACATCAGCCTCTATTTAGACCTCTTAGACGAACTGCGGGAAATTGCCCATCTACGTGAGTTTGCAGTCAAACAATGAGTAGTCAGGTGATATGACTCCAAAGTAATCCCTAGAGAGATGAAGCAAGGAGATATTGTCTTAATGAAAGCATCTGGATCAGATAACGTTGGTAAACTATCTCCCAACTGGGAAAGTCCTTATAGGATCACAGACAAGTTGTCCGCAGGAGCCTATAAGTTGTAAACTCTATCCGGTATCCGCATCACTCTCGTACTTGGAACTCGGCAAACCTCTACTTCTATTTCAGTTAAGTTTTTGGGCATTTCAGTAATAAAGGTGCACTTTTTTCTCCCACTGGGAGTTTTTAACGAGGCACCATCATTTCCTTGTTGTTGTAATCTCCTTGTTTGTACAAGTTTCCTATTGTGTAAGTCCTCTCTGATGTACAAACTTCAAGTCATCGATGAAGCAATAACCTGGAAAGTATTCTTTTCTCCCACTGTGAGTTTTTAGCGAGGCTTGCCAGTTGTTTAATACCATCTCTCTCAACTATTTTTACTTCTTTGTATCATCGCTTATTCAAAACAATTAAATATCTATGAAAATTAACCATTGGAACATCACAGGGATTGACGAATCCATCAAACAATCCTATGTCAATGGTTACTCCCTCAAATCATAAGTCGGGAAATCCGGTTATTCCTAACCTAAGCTTGTCACCGACTTGGGGATACCGTGGAATATTTGCCCAAGCAAATATGTCCCTCAAAAAACAACTCAGACACCTAAACTCTCTTAAGAAACCGAGTACGTGCTTATCGCTCGACAACTCAGGGGCATTCCGCACAAAAAACGATAATTTGATTAAATTCTCTCAAGGAAATTGACCTTAAAACACATAAAAGGCAAGACGTCCAAATGAAGCTTGAGATGATTAACATATTCGCATTCATGTATAAAAGCCCAAAGGCATTACAAAATAAGCCTACAAGGAATTACAAAAGTTCAAAGAGCCTTACATGGAACAACACCAAAATAACCTTATAAGACGACCTAGTCTTTCAAACCATCACCAGCCTCACCAGATTCACCCATAGCTGTGTCAGGTTCACCCCCACTGGGAGAAGGCATCTCCACCAATTTCCCATCAACAATCACCTTGCACACATCAATCTCCGTAAGTTTCAAGGTTGGGTTCAAAAGCTTGACTTGCTCCTTGGCCTGCCCAAGACCCTTCAAGAAACACATTTCAACATCGAGGTTTAACTCCTCAATTTCCGCGTCCTTCTGCCCAAGGGTAGTTCTGAGCTTGGTGATAGTCTCCATGTGCATGTTCACCTCGGATCAAACCTTGTTGATCTTCTCAGTCCACTCAGCCTCTATCCCATCTAGCTGCTTTTTGACAAACTCCTCTTTTTCCTTGAAGACCTTCTCCTGAGCATCCAGTTTCTCCTTCAGTTGGGTATTTTCCTCCACCAGTTTTTGTTGACTGACAATAGTCTTTCTGGTGTTCTCAAGTTCTTTCCTACCTTGGCGCTCCCAAACTCTCAACTTGCCGAACTCATCACCAATAACGTGACCCAATGAGGTCGCTTTCAAGGTGAGTGACTGAAGTGCATCACACGATTGTTCGAGCCCAAGACTCTGAATCTGATTTGAATCATCTACAATTACACTCAAGCACATAGTTCTTCACCGGGAAACGTTTGTCCCAAAGCAACTTGATGTCCCCATCACCATCAAATTCGGCCAATACATCGAACCACACCACTTAACCTTCATCGATTTTCCTTTTCTTGGAAGACAAGTTCACGGGCGCTTCTTTGGTGCCTTTCTTAACAGTGGACGCCACAGAGGATCAGTTGTCGACATGGTGGCTCAAACCACATTCAAAGGAATGGCAGGAATAGGCTTGCTGAGCATGTTGCCCTCAAGCACCACATGTCCTATGGTCTTTTTTATTCTCACAAATCCAACATGTGGATCCTCCTCACCAGCATTGTTTTTAGCAGCCAATTTCTCTTGAGCCAATTTTTCTTGAGCTTTCTTTAAATAGCTCTTCATGTCTCTCCCCCTGACAGGACCCATCCGACCTACAAAAAGCAAATATAAGGTTAGTAGTTGTTGCCGAAAAGTATAGAAAATCATATAGCGTAACTTACATAGAAATTGAAGCAAGCCCTCATCATCATTCTCCATGTCAATGAGCTCTTTGCAACTCATAGGGGCGAACCGGAGAGGAACTCAATAACCTCCTTACGACCCATGTAATTGCGAAAGGCTCGCTTTGCCAATATAAAGGAAAGCGGTAGGCCGCCTTCGCATCAAATAATAGTTCAGGGTAGGAACCACTCCCACGAACTCGGAAAAACCTAACTTTGAAGTCTTTGTAGGAGGTAGTGAAAGGAGTCAAAAGTTTCCTCTTTGCATGGTTACTGAAAGATATCCATTTACCTAACCCCTCGCCTATTGTACAATAAAAAGCGAAAAAGACTCCTACTTTGGGAACTAATGTCAAAGCCCGACACAGTATCTCGAATCCTCGAATAAAACCCCAACTATTTGGGTGAAGTTATGTGGGGGCAACGTTCAAGGCAACTAGCACTTGGCTCTCGAATAAAGTAAACGGCATTTGGACTTTCAAATCCTCGGAAAGACATGCATGCATATAAGTTGACTCATCTTGCACCCCTCTGGGATACATCAGACAATCTGTCTCTCCCACTTTGCAGCACTCAATGATTAAATCCTCCTTTCATCTCGAAGACAACTTCCTCCCAACATGAAACTTCGCTATTGATTCCTCGGACAACATCATTGAGATGTAGTTGCACGCCTCAAAGTTAGGTGACTCTTCCAAGTTTTGCTCAAAAGTCATTAAGATCCTAACGCCAACGAAGGGAAAACCCAGAGTATATCCGTGAGAACTCAGTTCCCGATAAAAGAGTGGTAACATAATCACTTTCTTCTACATCTTCCGAGGACTCAGATCTTAAGCCCAAAAGGCTCACAACTTCTAAGAGTGGGCGTCTGAGAACATGTTTCCAATGCTCTTTACACCTCTCCAAACTCGGGTTTCCTCTATAACAAGCCTCAAGGCGGAGAGAACCTCAGCCAACTCCCACAACTTAACCATCGTGAGTTCTTAAAATAAGAAGAGGCAAATAAATGAGAAAGATAAGAATTGAGAGAATACCTTAGTTGAGTTGTTTGAGCTTCTAAAGCCGCAAGCACCAGCAGAACCGAGACGCAACAACAACAAAGGGAGTGATAGACTGAACACATCCCCCAAATCCACAACCTTTAAATAGCTCATGCTTGGAAGGTAAACGTCCACACACCATCAACGCGTAGGGTAGGTGAAACATTAGATCTTTCCATATCTCTCGATTCTCTCCCTCCTGCGCATTGATGTGACCCAACGAATAAAATCACACCATCCACAAACATGGAACAGCGCGCCTAGCCGTCTTTCTGAAGGGACTCTCAAAGCCACCAACAATAATCTAGGAAGGTTTCTCAAAGGTTAGGGGAAAATCCAAAAGAGCAAAATGAAGATGGGAGCGAAAAGAGTTCCACGTGTCGTCACGTGAGCATTCCACATAGAGGCTCATAAATCCTAAAGCTCTTCGCTGTTAAAATAGCTCGAGCTTGGGGGTTGTGGTCCGGGATAATAAATGATTGACCCGACTTGTTAGAGATACCTCACCCCAACTTGATGACTCAAGAGCTCGGAAGATTGACACGTAGATTGGAGAGAGGACACGTTGCGGATAAAGACCAATAACCGCATTTCGCGTTGAGAAGGATATTTCGCGAGAGGATAATCGCATCTTTACGGCTCTAGGAGCTCGCTTATATAAGGAAGAGCACGAACGATTTAGAAGGGACAAATGATGTAAACATAGAAACACTGATAGATAAAACTCCCATTATAATCCGAGTATCATTGGAGTACCATTGTAATTAATATTGTTGCCATAAAATTTTTATTCAAGTACAATATGTAATATAGTCTGCATTTGTATATTTTATATCAATAATTATTAATCTTTGATTGCCAATTATTATATGTGTGTAAGTTATCGGAAAGAATAAGGTCTTTTAATTTAAAATGTTACATAACCAGCGCCATTGGCACAGTGATATAAGCTATCTTAGGACATGGGAGTAGACCTGGGGTTTGATTATCGTAGTGGACAAACTCGGTGTTGCGGGTGCAAAATTCACTCCTAGAGAAATGTTGGATAGTACGAGAGTTTTTTTTAAAGAAACATAAAAAAAACAAAGGAAATTGAATTGGTCTCACACTTGCTAACAATACACGACAAGTCCTTTTTCTTACTTTTCGTTTTGTACGAAAAAAGATTTCTCGTTGAAAGCGTTGTGACACTCCGTGGGTAGCCAACAATGGTCCCAACCATAAAAAATTATGTAAATGTAGGCAAAGCAAACAAGAGTTATCTACAATTCATTTTCTATATACTCTGAAAGATTCTAAAGCTAAAATTTACAAATATTTTGTAGTGTGTTTGTCTAGAGTTTACCTCATATACCTAAATTGATTGTTAAAGGGTTGTTGTTGCACAACCAAAACAGAAAAAGTAAAATCTGATGTAGCTAAAAGATTCCCTATTGGTCCAAGCTCGGGAAGTTCACACCATTCTGTCAATCCTAAAATACATGGAGAATCTGTTATATGATGTTTACCAACTATGGTCAAACTAAAATGTCCTTCAATTTTCCCACGTATAACTTGTGTAGTTCCTGCTCCATCTTCCACAATCTCCTCCTTAAAGTTCACTTTTCCTTTAAGGTTAATACCAAATCTTATATGCTCCATCAAATCAATGTATGGATTTTTAACATTCCATTGTTTTTGTTGCTTTTTGACCCTTATCCAAAACACTGTAAGTTTTATATTTGAATGTTGAGCCATACGTATACTATAAGCCAATGCTTCTGGATCATCAGCACCACCTAAGAATATCATAGCAATTTCACAAAATGACTTCTCATTGATCACTAAAATCTTTCCATTCATTTGACTTCTATCCATTAAGACTCCAATTGAACAAGGAGCTTTGTTTAACACTTTTTGGTTCAATGTCCTAATTGAAGCATTTGAAACTTCAACATTCCCACTCATGGACCATTGCTTATGGAATGGTAGAATAACAATGTTACATTTGGTGTCCATTGTCATGTAGCATATGTCATCATGCATGCTTGAATAAGGTGCAATTGCTGTAAAACATTGTAACAATACACAATCTTCATGTTGCATTTGAAATTGATTAAACACATTGTTTATGCGTTGAGCAGATGTCTCCTTATAAGAACTAGAATTACTTTTGTATTCATTTTTGGTAAGAATAGTAACTGGTCTTCCTGAAAGTTCCATGAGATGTAGAACAAAGACTGATATAGGTGTAAGATTTGTTGGATTTGAAACTTGAAGAAGGTTGATTAATGGATATACATTTTCTTCATTGTGTACACAAACAAGTATTCTGAGATCAAGGTCTTTTGGGAATCTACAATGGATCTTCTTATATAGGTTTTGTATCTCCTTGAAGGATCATAAACATAATAAACAACTAGAGTTGCAAATCCAGTTATAGCAACCATAGTATATATTGAAAGGCTGAAAGAAAGTTCACTTATTATCTTAGTATTCAACAATATGTTGAGAATACAAAGATCCGTAAGGCCTTTGCAACACATGATAAGAGCCAATGCAAACGAATCTCGAAATTCAATTTCGCAGCCAATTGATGGAAAAAAAGTGCCTACAAACTTGCCAAAATTTCCTGCAATTAAGATAACCTCAATATTGCTAGCTGAACTTGATGTTGTTAAACTAGGAACATTTGTTCTCAAACCACTGATAGTGCAATAAGCTGGAACAATCAAAGTAGAACCAATAGTATCAAGCCTTTCCGCCAATATCGAACCTAAAGGAGCACCATCTGGTAAAATCAAACCAAACCAAAATGCAACAAGGAAAGAAGGTTGTCCAATACCTTGTGAAATGAATCCAATACATAAAAGTATACAAATAATTAACAAAAAATGACTTTCTATCATTGGTTTCCCTTGTGGATTACGCTTAGATATCCATATAACCAAAGGTCTAAGTATAAAAAATATGATGGCAAAGTAAGAAAGTGATATAGCCAATTGTAGACCAAGTCTATATGATCCATTTTCAAATATTTCAACTCCATTGACAATGACAAAATAAAATATCCACATACATGCATCACTAACCATTGATGTTGATAAAGCCATACGTCCAATTTCTGAATTGAGAATATTCATTTCTCTTAGGAAACTACTTATACCAGGAAATGAAGTTAATGCACTAACAATTACCAAACCACGAATACCATTTCTTTCAGAACCTAGTGGAGAGATGTGTTCAACAACCTGTAAAATTGTAACACCGGTTCCTATAGAACATATTTGTCCTACTACTCCAATTACTATTGCACGTTTTTCAATCTTCAATATTTGTTTTGGATCAACTTGTACACCCATTTTAAAGAAGTAAATTATCATTCCAAATTCTGCAAATGTTGCTAGTGTCATTCTGCTTGCTGTTGGAAATAAAATCTCAAAACTTGTATTGTTTCTTCTTAAAAGTAATGGACCCACTATCATACCTGCCTGATAAAACCAATATCATATAATCATGATAATGGTAATGACACGATGAAAACTGCGCATCAATGACACGGTAACAAATAGCAAGTGTTAAATATGATAGACAAAATAAACTTACCATAATTTGTGCAATAAGGAGAGTTTGATGACAAGGCTTTAACAAAAAATGAGTAATTCTACTAATAAAGAATATAACAACAACTTGAATTGCTAGGATTGATGAACTGTAATTGAAGGGATTATCTCCACGCCATACACCCTTGTTTATACGTCCAGCAATATACTCACATACAAATTTTTCATTGCCAATCATTCCAGAGGAACTCATTTGATTTTGCCTTCCTTCTACAAAATCCATTTCAACTTATTTATGAAAGTTAATCTTCTAAGGGGGAAAAAGATGGTCAAACCCATTCAAGAATGTTGCAAATAAATTTTAGAGAATGTGTGTGCAAGAGAAATAATAGAAAGAGAGATTACATTACAACGGTGTTGTAGATAATGGATGGATAAGGAATTGAGAAGTTCAATGGTTTAAAATTGAATGACACTTTAAATTATCATTAGCCGGTAATATTAGTTAGGCAAGAATAGTAATTTGAAATAAAATAACAAATCCTTAATTAATTTTTGGTCCATTACTTGTGAAAATGGTAGTGAAGCATTAGTTTAGCTTGCTGGTCAAATATGTAGGAAGAATATGTGGAATACAATAAGAATAGTATAATCTCTACTCAAATACCTACAATCTCGGGCGGAAGAATCATTCAAGTTTTTTATGTGGCAATAATGTTGGTGTAGCACATGTTACAGCACCTGCAGCTCCATCAGGATTTCCTGCTCAACCAGCTCACAAGCAAGTAACCCATGCAGCTGATAATTCCATGGAGGCCATACCTAAGGCTTTCATAAATGAGACAAAGGCTCAGCACCAAAGTCAATGAGCTGCTATTAAGAACTTGGAGAATCAGATTGGCCAAATAGTTATTGTTATTGTTATTTCTCAAAGGCCAAGTGGATCTTTACCTTCCACAAGAGAGTGCAACCTGTTCATGCAAACCAAAATTCTAAGATATCTCGAGGATCCTGCCAGCATCACCATACCATGTTCCATTGGTGACACTTATTGTGATCGTGCACTCTGTGATTATGGGACAAACATCAATTTGATTCCTAAAACACATTTTTACACATTTTCGTATTGGTAATGCTAAACACATCTTCTATTAACCCTTTAGGATGGGTCTATATTCCTTTCAGGGTAATGCTAAGAACATCCTCTGTTATCCTTTCATATTGGTTTTAGCATCAATTTGATTCCTAAAACCCAATTTTTACACATTCCTCTATTTCACTCGCCTCTCATATGCTTCACCTTGATTATTTACTGACTTTGGCGTCAGAATGTCTTATAGGTGGCCACAATCGATGTTTCTCATCGGGAGCTCGAAACACCACCAGATCCTCATCGATTCCACTGCTGTGAGGTACATTTCTTAAGTTCAATTCAGAGCAAGTTTATTCTCTTTGTCACGGTGTGCTTAGAAGCTTATTGCAAGTTCGATTATGTAGTGATTATCGTAATAATTTATTCTATGAATCAATATTTTTATGATAAAAATTGTTTGATTAAGAATTGAGAAATTTAATTGGACATAAATATCAAACATTTATATTCAACATGTCTCTTGTTTTTTCTTTTGACAAAATTCATCATGTCTCTTGTTAGTTAGTAAATAAAGTTACTTAAGAAGTGTTAAAAGAGAAAGTGAAAAATAAAGAAGTGTTGAAAGCAAACTTGAAAGTTCATAAGAGTGGTACATGATCTATATCCAAAAAAAATACTAGATCTATACATATGACTTTTTTCTGTCAAAAACCCTAAAGGCTGCTACTATATATTTACTCTTCTCAAATGAGTAGACTCTTCTGGATCACGTGATCCCCAAAATCTTGTTTGTTGTTGCACAACCAAAATTGATGTTTTAGCTCCAACATTCAAAGAAGCAAGCATCTCTCCTAGAACTCCCAACTCACCATGCTTCCATTTTTTAAGTTCAGACATCAACTGCGAATCTGCATGTCTCCTTCCAACCATAACAAGATCGTAATAGCTATCCATGTCTTCAATAACTGAAAGCACATCTCTTCCATTCATTACCACCCCTTCTTTGTAAGAAACTCTCTCATGCCTAAAGCCACTGAGTCTAAATTCACTTAATATTTGTGTATCAAGCTTTTTGCTCCTTTCAGTGCCACCAAAAATATCATTTGTAGATGAAAAATGAAAGAGAGTTATATTTACACTAGGTTGATCTAACATACGTTTTGCGTATGCAAGTGCTTCTCTATCATCTGCACCTCCAAAGAATAGCACAGCTACATGATATGTTGATTCATTCATATAGCCACACCAAAACTTCTTCTGATTTCCACGATCGATGAGGACGCCAACCGAGCAAGGAGCTTTCTCTA
Source organism: Oxytropis ochrocephala (assembly GCA_020916435.1). Classification (NCBI taxonomy): domain Eukaryota; kingdom Viridiplantae; phylum Streptophyta; class Magnoliopsida; order Fabales; family Fabaceae; genus Oxytropis; species Oxytropis ochrocephala. Next base: position 43,774,823 of record CM037089.1, read on the forward strand.
GAACATTCTTGTTGAGTTGTTTGTAGGCAAAAGATGATTCAGCCATCCCTCCAATTATCCATTGCTTATGAAAAGGTATGATTATAAAAGTTGTTCTCTTTTCAAGTGCTAAGTAGCATACATCATTGTGCATTGAAGCATAGGGAGAAATGCCTTTATAGCAATGTAGTGTGACCTTTCCCCTATAAACAGCTTCAAATTTGGTGAATGAGTTGAAAATCTTCTCAGATTGAAGAGGATGATGACTAGGCTTTTCGCGCGGTATATGTGCAACAAGCACAGAGGAAGCTCTTCCTACAAGCTTAACAAGATGAAGAACAGCTAAATCAATTTGGCTTGTTCCAGTTGGATTAGAAGCTGCAAGGAGGTTCAAAACAGCTAATACATTGTCTTGTTTGTGGATGCAAGCTAGTATTCTCAGTTCTTCATCACTTGGATGATGCAATATAGTTCTCCTTTTGTAAGCAAGAAACCTCCTTGATGGATCATATAGAGCTTTCACAACAGGTGCCACAATACCAGTTACAAGAACTAAAGTAAGAACCAGAATTGAAAAGCATTCATCATTCAGAACCTGCAAATTCATAAAGTTCCCATTTGATTAAGCTTACAAAATTAATAAAGATTTCTGTTTTTATTTTTAATTTGAAAGATGCCACATTGTCCTCAATATGCTTCCTACTTTCAATGACTTGTCTATGAAACACTGAGAACTATGAAGCACCGACACATACACGGACACCACACCAGACACGACACTAACACGGACTTTTAGATACCGATAATAATTTGAAAATAAAAGTAATTGAAGTGTTGGTGTCTGACACGACATATTTGGATACATGTCTTCAACCTGAAGTGTCGGTACAAAAGAAACTGAGAACAACTTTTTTCAGTATTTTCCATACAAATCATGAAGACAAGAAACAAATTGAAAACAATGTGTTAGTTATTATATAATTAAACGCGAAAACAGAAAATGTTTTCTCAACGTAAACCGGCCGTAAATTTGCGGTTGTAATGTGCACATGAATGAAAGGAACAAGACTTACATTTTTTAATTTCAAGTTGATCAACACGGCCAATTCAACAGTGCCTTTGCAGTTCATTATAAGACCAAGAGAAAGGGCATCACGAAATGGCATCCTACAGAAAAGAAGAGGCAACAAGGCACCTATAATTTTTCCAAAAAATGCAATGCAAATAATCAACTGAATTGATCCCAAATTCTTCATCTTCTGTATAGCAAAACATCTGTCCTCAATCCAACAACAGCAAAAAGGATAGGAATGAGAACTACTGAAACAAAACAATCAAGCTTATCCACCAATGCTGCTCCTAATGGAGGACCATCTGGTATAGCCAACCCCACCATAAAAGACACAACAATTGCATCTAATCCAATGACTTCACCAACTAATCCACATAATATTAATGTTATAAGAGCCCCACAAATATAAATTTCTTGAACAGGTTTCCCTTCTGGTGTGTGTTGAATTGCCCATAATGCAGCTGGATGAACAACAAACACTATGAACAAAATAAGAAGAGTGGTTGATAAAAAGGAACCAATAGTTACTCCTATTGACTTTGTTGAAGTTAGTTTTGCAGCAAACTTCATTATTGCAACTAAACTGAAGCAAACATCACAGACTAGTGAAGAAGAAGAAGCCAATCGTCCAATCTCTGAATTGAGAATCTGGAGTTCAGCAAGGAAGCAAGAAATTACTGGAAAGGTTGTCATACATTGAATTTCTACCACAGTAGGAAGAACCTTGGAAACATCATTATCCAATGATGCAAAGTGCTTGAGAATTAATGCAACCATTCCAGCTAGTGTGTAAGGAACAAAGAAGCCTAAAATTCCAATTGCAAACGTCTTTTTACCTGATCTAAATATGATTGTTGGATCTATCTTTACCCCAAGTACAAAGATGAATAACATGAACCCAAAAAATGCCATTGTATCAAGCACATTTCTTCCTATTGGTGGGAAAATCTTGCTTGCAAATGCTGAGTTTCTCCCAAGGATTGAAGGACCTAGAGTCACACCACCCTGGTTAACATCATAAAACATTGCAGAATTAAATCAGATATTATATCATATAGTATCAGTCTCATTCAAGGTTTTCAAAAAAGTCCATGACCGCGACATCATGATTTGATTCTCTGTAATATCAAAGATTGCGACATGAGTGTTACCATGATTTAAAACCTTGTGTCGTTTTAACAAACAATAGGTGTGCATCTAAAAAAAATAGTGAAAACCAATACCAGAAAGAAAAGAAAAGAAAAAAGCTTACTTACAAGAATCTGAGAAACAAAAGATGGTTGACCGAAGGGTCTAAGAATAAGGTAACTGAAGCGTGTGAAGATGAACATGAGGAAAATCTGAAGTAACAAGAGAGGGACAGAAAATGAAAGTGGGTCATCTCCTAACCATAATCCTTTAGAGTTGATTTGATTAATTGAATGGCATACGAAAGACTCTCCAAAAGATGGTTGTTCATCGGTTCCATCATGCAAAGAGTCGTGCTTGTTTTCCATGGATGGAACAATAAGAGAGTTTGAAGGGAGGAAGAAGAGAGTGAAAAACAGGAACCCATTTGGGAGAGAATTGAGATCATGTATGTGGATGGACGAGATAGAGAGAGAGAATCAATGTATCAGTTGGAGAGACAGAGAGCGCTAATGGTTCCCACTTATAACGTTACTATGCTTTGACCATATATTTTCAATTTTCATGCAAATGCAACTCTCTCTTGTCAATTCTTACGTTAATTGCCACATTCTTTTTGTCTATGGTTAGTTTTATTTTGAAAAATACTTATTTCAATTTTTTTTAGTTTGGAGCATTGCTAACTAATCATTGAGTTGATAAAAAAAAACTAATCATAGAGTATTTAAAAGCTTTCAACAAAAGACTAATCTACGTTCGGGCTTAGAATTAAATTTTGCACAGGCCAACACCAAACTTGTCCACTACGAGAATTGAACCAAAGAGTCGATACACCAAGTTTGTCCACTATGAGAATTGAATCAGGGAGCCTCATATCGACTCTCCTCATGTCCCATGGTAGATTAAGCTAATGGGCCAACAGGTTGAAATACTTATATAATTAAATAAATTGATAAAAATAATAACCAACAAACTTAATTAATATTTTCAAGCCACAAATTTCAATGAGTAGTTAAAGCTAAAATAACTTCATCATTGTTTTTCTCCCAAATAACTAACATTTTTATTATTTTTTGTTGTAACTAAAAGGAGAACAATCTATTAGTTGTCTTTTTATTTATTAAATGTTATTACGTGTCATACATTTTTTTAACAAAATATTTGTCATACTATTGAAATGAACTAGGCATATATATATATGAGCAACAAACCAACACAGATGTCCCAGTGGCTTAATCTATTCCAACAGTGGATAAACTTGGTGTTTGTCAGTGTGAAATTTGATCTTAAACACGAATGGAGATTAGTCTTTCGTTGAAAGCGTTAAGACATTCCCTAAATAGTCAACAATGGTCCCAAACAAAAACAAAAATATCAACAACAACCACAACAAAAGCTATAAATAGTCAACAATGGTCCCAAACAAAAAATGTTATACTCTTCATTTGCAATTTTGCATGGATAACCTTGGAAGAAAAAGAATCAATTTAATTGTATAAAATCCTGTCTTATATTGTGGAGAACAATAAAAAAGAATATCTATACAAAAAAAATGTAAGAAAAGAAGTAAAAACAAAACTCAATTACAATTTACAAACAAATTTGTTATGGATGATTATCACCACCATTGATGTACAAGAACTCCAATATTTCTAAGTGAAGTAAACAAATCCAAGCATTGAGAAAATGTCTTATGATACTTTGCACTTCTCTGACCAGGACAACATCTTTGCCACCTATTGTAATGACATTCAATGAAAAGCTCATCAATCAAACAAATAGCCCCAGTTTGAATCAACCTTGGTATCAAATGAAACTCAGAACCTTCAACATCCATTTTCACAACCACAAAATCCTTACTTGTAACAACACTCATAAGCCAATCAGCAAAATCAAAACCTTGGATTTTATCCATATCACCCATATGGCTAGAAGAGGTTTGAACAGGGTTAATTCTCCCCATTCCTCTACCTTTCATCATCACTTTTTGCTTGGATCTCTAGTTATCTCAAAAACAATGTTTCATTCCTTACCCAAGCTGCATAGGGTAACAAATTCACCTCCTTTTTGTCCTATACTCTTCATGAAAAGCTTTATCAGCTTCAATTGCATAAACCTCAAATGTTTTGTTTTGTTTAGGTATTGTTTCTTGAACCAGCTACCAATACTAGAACTATAACTTCTTGCTCCAACATCAATATACACATACCTATTCTTAAAGCTTATGTCAACCAATGAAGTTAAGTACTTTATGTTCTTCAAATTTCTCTTCAGTGTAATCCAAGGCTTTAGTGGCTCTTCTGGTATTAATTCCTCTGCATTTCTAACTATTTCACGTTTATACCCTGGAATTGAGCATTTATTCACGGAATTGCCATTTGGGGGTGAAGCTAGGGTTTTAAATTGAGGCATTTTCTTTTTCATCAAAATCTCAAGAACCGGAGATGAATCAATACCGTTGATGTCTCTGGTTCTGATTAATTCGAAGCAGTTGAATAATTCGAGAAAGGAATTGAAAGCGTAGGGATCTTTCGCCGTCGTGTGAACCACTAGGAATCCGCCAGGTCGGAGTGTCCGGTCGACCTCGGCAGCGAACTCCGCAGGCCTTGGAGTCATTTCTAGGCCGCCGTTTCCAGAGAACTCAAAGTCGAAGGATTCGCTGGAAAATGGTTGCCGGCGACCTTCTCCTTGGACGATCAACGGCGGTGAAGGATTCTTGAAGATTCCGAAGGAATCTACTACGCCGACTTCTTTTAACGCCAAGACGTCTTCACCGGAGGGAGTATCAATGCAGAGAGCTTTGGAATTCGGTGAGAGTGATCCTTCGGTGATCAGATCTTGGAAAATCGCGGCGTAGTATTCGACGGAACGGCGCCAGTTCTTGTCGGAAAATGGATCGCCGAAGCTGGAAAGATGAGAGGAAGCGGTGAGATTGAGGTTTTCAGAGAAGAAACAGAAATCGGACGAGTCGCAGGATCCGCCACGGACGGTGACGATGATGGCGAATCGCACGGCGAAGACGAGGACGGCGAAAGAAAAGATACGAACTAGAATGTTCCTCAGGAAGCTGTGTTTCACTGCGAGTGGCTCCATGGATCGTTTACAAGAAACCAGAGAGAAGAAAGAAAGAATTCTCAGAGAGGGGTAAGGAATGAAAATTGAGTTTCGCTTAGAGGGTAAAACGGGAAAATAACGTGCTTCTCGTCGCGGTGGTCCCAAGAAACGACGGCGGGATGAGCGTGGAGAGGAAGGGCATTTACTCTGACGTGATAGTTGTTTCGCCAAAGTACCATTCAGTTAATAAGAAATAACAGAATTGCCATTAAAGTGCCGTTGGTATATTTCGAATGTTTTTTTTTTTTCAAAATTTCATCCGGGTCCTTTAACATATTTTCTATTTTCGTTTAGGTCCGTTAACTTTTCGAAGTAACAAATAGGTTTCTTAACTTTAAAAAATGTTGCACTGTAGTCTCATTTAACGTTTAAACTCTAACTCTGTTAACCAACGACTAATGTGGCTGATTGCTTGTTGACGTGACATGCCACATAGGATATTAATGCTTATGTGGCAGCTGACTCGTTATTCTTTAATTATTTTTAATTAAAAATAAAAACATTTGATTATTGTTCATCTTCTTCAATGTGAGAGAGAAGGAGGGAGAATGCATGGATCGCAATTCGATTCCTATGACTCGTCTTCGTTCGTTGAACCCAGATGTGTAGCAAATCCAAATACCTAGAATTAATGTAGTGTAGGAAATCCAAATAACTAGAAAACGATGCAATTGAAAAAAAAACGAAATCAAAATGAAATCGAAACATACACAAAAAGATGGAAAAGGAAACACTGTATTTATGTTGAAACTGTTTATGTTGGTCTTTTAGTTTTTAGAAAACGCTGCATTTGGAAACCCCGATCTGTCCATTATTGATTTCATCGAAACCCAGATTTGGAAACGATGGATGAAGAAGCCCCTCACGGTTTTGATTTCATTAGATTGTTTAAAAAGATTAAACAATAGTGACATGGACTATGGTTTTATTGAAAATTCGAAATCTGATTTATTGAAAATCACGGAGAAACAATGGAATTAAACAGTAATAGATTGAAGAAGAGGAGTCCTAATTTGCTATTGTTTTGGGGCTTTTTTTAATTTTGAATAATTAATTAATTTTTAACTAAAATAATGAGTGAGCAAATAAAAAATCTACATAAACATGCGCAGTCAGTAGTTTAAAAGAAATGTCAGACACTAGTTAACGGTGTTAGTGTCAAAATGTTCAATGAGACTACTGTGCAACATTTTTTTTTTTATGTTAAGGGACATATTTATTACCTTGAAAAGTTAAGGGACCTAAACAAAAACATAAAATAAGTTAAGGGATCCCAAATGTTATTTTGCCTTTTTTATAAACCCCTCAACTGCAGAGACTAATCTCATCCTCGAATGTGCAGGACCACAATGGCAGCGCAACACTCTTCTTCAAGAGATTAAACATTGTTCCTTGTCCAAGATCAAGTTGAACCTGCGACTTTAAGCTGTTCTCAAGATCTTCAACCATTTCATCTAAGTGCTTCTATTGGGTGTATTTATTGATGGTTGATTATGGGAACTAAGTCAAAGTTTCTATTAATATAAAGTTTAAAAAAAAGAGGGTAAGTAGTCATTTTTGTCCTTTAATATCATTATAGTCTTTGAATATATTAAAATTGTAAACTAGTCCTTTTTTAGTAATTTTAAGGACCAATATGAGGACCCAAAATGACTCATTAAAGAGACACTTGAGGTTGTGTTTCGATACATTAATAGACTATAATGACAACATTTCACACATTCAGGGACCATAATGGTCGTTTACCCCAAAAAAGAACTAATAGTATAATTAATTTATGAAAAATGCTAGATGTTAATTACGTGAAACTTTTGCAAGAAGGAGAATAATGCTATGTGGCAGTGCGTGACTCACAAATTATCTCACAAATTATAACTAGCAACTCTCCCATGTATTGTTAGTCCATTGTTGATTGGTCAAATGTCATATTTTTATGCATTATTTTCTTTCTTGCAAAAGTCTCTAAGTTAATGACGAATCTAGTAATAGATTTTTTCTAGAAAAATGGATTTAAACTTAAATAGTAAAGTTAGTAAACTCTCAATTTGGTCCTATATATTAATACTACCACTCTCTTTCCAATTTGGTACCTAAACTATAGAAATACCATAAATAGTCTATAAACTATTTTAAAATCATCAAATTAGTCCACCAAATATCGTTCTCTCACATATTTTTATAGTATTTGAGATACTAATTTGATGGATTTAAAATAATTTAAGAACTATTTATTGTATTTTTATAGTTGAATGACTAAACTGGAAAGAGGCTGAATTATAGAGAATGAATTGAGAGCTTACTCAAATTTAAAAGTGTGAAAATACTATCAACATTCTTTGTTTTGAGTAATGCTCTAGAATGAGAAAAGAGGAACCACCTTTTTAGCATTATTCCCAACAGAAAATTAGGCAAGGGAGAAAGTCTGAAGGGATAACGAAGAGGCAGTCGCACTGAGATGGGTTTCTCCATGTGAGCCCCAAGCGTTGTTTTCTATTCCCATCTACGTCGTTTCTTCACACCATTCTATTTCTAAACTGTGGGATAAAGAAGTGTGCCTACAACCATTCAATTGACAAATGTGAGACCCTAGCGCTGTTCTATTTCCCCATATCCATCGTTTCTTCACACCTTCGCCCCATCTCCTCTATTTCGTTGTGGCCATGCACGAGTATTTATGAATATCCAAAACAACAAAACAAGTTACCGACATGTGAGTTACTCAACAAATTAGGATATACAAATAGTTGTGATAAATTGGATGGTGTTTGGTGATTTTAATATCATTTTATCACAAGAATAAAAAGAGGTGGCAATTCCATTCCCCAAAGTGTAGTTTACTCTTGTAGTCTCTCTCAAATGGAAACAATTATTTCCTATGCATTAGTTGAACACTTGGAGAGATTATATACCTCTGACTATATGGTTTTATTAGTGACTTTTTCAAAGAGAGATAGAAGTTGTCGCCATCTTCAAAACCTAAGTTGGTTTGAACAAGTATGGTTGTGGGATGACAACTTTGGAGAAGTAAGGTCTTTTTGGATGTCCAATTTAGAGTACTTGAATACAAATTAAGATACTAGCCATTGTTGAAGACTTCTCTAATTGGGGAATATTTTGGTTTTAGGATGTCCCTATGCAAATCAAAATAATACGCTTTCAATTGGAAGATGCAAACAGAGTGTTGGTTAAGTTGGGGTCAAAGCGAAGATAAACGAATTGGAGGAAAAACTGGATGACTTGTTGATAAGTGATGAGGTTTGGTCGCCTCAACGATCACGTACAATGTGGCTTGAACATGGAGAGAAGAACACCAATAGGTGATGTCCTTTTTCATCTTACAGGAGATAGGATTGGAACATTGAAACCAAACACCATTTTCTTTTGTCAAAATATCTCCACGATGATGAAGGACAGTCAGGGTGGTGTCAATTAAGAAATGGTTGGGAAGATGTCCATTTGTGCAGGGTGGTGTGTTTAAAGAAGCAAGGATAGATGTTGGTGGAATTTGATGTAAAAGAGATGGAGGTAAGTGTGCCTATTTATAGCGGGTGTCGTTGAGAGGGGGTCGTTGATCAAAATTATTGATGATAAATATGAACCGACGAATTTCTATCCGTTGAAGCACAATTGTCACAACAAATGTCATCCACTTCTTTTCTTGAAACAAAGGACGGGGATTTCTATGACTCTATTAAAGAAATTTGATAGAAATAGGTTGTTGATCAAGATTGTCAGTGGAATCTACGCCGTTACCGGTTGATCAAAAGTGTCAGTGGAATCTAAGTTATTCAACAAAGAAAATGTTTGTCAAAAATGATTCTGCACAATGCACTCCAAATACGGTGCCAAGGTATCGTGTTTGTGCTGTTTTAGAATTAATAGACATGATATCTTGGTATCGGACAAGTTCGGTACCTAGGTACTGTACTTGGAGTGTGTAAAATTATAAGACATGGTATTATGGTGTCAGACTGCCTTCGGTATTATGATACCGAACACATTAAAAACTGATGTGAGCCCACATGCATAAAGTTTGGATGAAAATCATAAAGATAAATACCAAAAAGAGTCAACAAGAATTCAAGGGAATATACTTCAACTAGCTCAACCTAATCATTAAGACAAGAGCACATTGAAGGTGACCATGTAAATAGTAGGGAATTTCTAGATAACCAACTCTAGTATTTCCTATGGTTTATTTTTATTTCAATAAATTGTAAGACACTTTTAATTGAGCCATGTTGGCATTAGTAGCTTAGTTTGTGGCCTTGGGCCTTGTTTTGTATTTCTCTTGGACTTTAGTTGTGGGCCTAGGATCCATATGTTCACAATATACGTACTTGAAACCCTAATATAATAGCTAGAACTTCATGAATGAAATTCATTGATACACTTGAGCAAGAGTGAGTGTCATAATACCAAGAGAGGGTGAGGCTAGTTTCATTGCTAGTGTAGGTGAATGTTCATCATGATTCTCCAAGGTTTCTTGAGATGAGAACCTTGAGCACACAACCTTGAGGCTAGGAGAGCTCAAGAATAGTGTTTTCCATATCATCTTCCCAAGGAAAAAGTGGTGGGCTTCCTTCTCCATTTCCATTCGTATCTTCTCCACATTTGGTATTTCTTCTTCTTTATGTAAGTGTTGTCTCTTTTCCTTTTGTGTTGTTGAGTTTTGTTTGTGAGTTTGTTGTGAGAAATTGTTGTTTTGCCAATTTTCTAGATCCTAAAATTTAGAGATTAGGTTAGATCTCATCATGCGGTAATAGAGCAAGATGAATTTTGGCAAATATTTTTTCTCACCCTTTTGTTACTGTTCACGTTTTGTTCTTCTTGTGTCCAAAAATTGATATTGAATTCTGTTTGTTTTTGTTATAATTCCGTGTTTCCATCATGTTTGCTGTGGAATTTGTGACATAACCCACTGTTTTTTTTAGATAAGCAATTTCATTGATAGAAAGCACAAGAAGTGCCCAACTAATACAATGGGAAGGGGGAGGGCCTCCTCAAAACCTCCCAGAGCCAAAACCCATTGAGAAAAAGACTCTGGGAGGAAAAAGAGTACCTCGCACAAAAAGAATTGCACAACAGTGGGAAAAAATCGTCCTACCCCACTACTTCTCCCCCTTCTAAAAGTGTTTATGACTTGATTACAATACCGACCACTAGATGATTACAAAAGAGAATAACAACCCAAAGAATTATTATACCAATCTGACCAGAGCGCCATGCACTTCCTCCCCTTCCTAGCTTTGAACCAACTCCACGCCAAATCCTTTATACCCGAGACCAAGGTAGGAACCGAAGCAACCACCCCATTGAAAACAATATTATTCCTCATAATCCAAATGTTCCATACTACCGATAACCATATGAGATGCCTGACCTTTTTGAATTTCCTTCCCTTTGTTAACTTTCCAAACTCCAAAAAATGATGCACCACATCCACGGAGTCCGTAATACTAGCCCCTATCCACAACCACACTTGTTGCCAAACCGATTTAATTACTCTACATCCCAAGAACAAATGTCACATAGATTCATCCTCCTCAAAGCAAAAAACACAACATTTATCCAAATTGGATTGTAAAATACCTCTAGCGTGCAACCTCTCCCGTGTAGCCAATCTATTCATCGTTAATCTCCAACCGAAAATTAGCACTTTTGAGGGTACATCATTTTCCCATAGTTGTTTCCAATGTATCCCAACTCCTAACTCTCCACCAACACCGACTTCCGGAAGAATCGGTCCTCCAGACGCCAGAGGCACCGCTGCCTCTCTCGCAATCGCCGCTCCTGCGCAGCACCATCACGCCTTCTATATGGCGTAATTGCTGCCGCTCGCATCGCTAAACCCAGCAGAATGACTGGCCGAGACCTCCACACCAAAGCCAGAAACGAAATCGCCCCTTCTCCTCACCGCAGAATAACCAACACACCGCGCTACATTATCGTAATTGTTTCGCTACCGCCGCAACTCCATCGCACTCGCCGTCAAAAAGCGACTTCACCTCGCCTCCCCGACCAAAACCTCAGACTAAACGACAATTAATTCGCACAATTTTGAGTAGCATCTTTTCACCGAGAACCCATTTATCGAATCAAGTAGGCATATCCATTTGTCTGGTGATAAATAATTTAATTGGGCCGATTGTAACAGCTGCACAAAACAATCTACGTTATGTTCTTCCTCCGAACGTAGCTCCTCTAACCAATTATAATTCCACCTCCACACGTTATCCTCCCACAAACCCATATAACCCACTGTTATTTCATTTGTTTTGATGTTGATTTCATCAAATTTCGAGTTGAAAAACCCTAAAAAGTGGTAATGTAATGCCTTTCTCCATTTCGTTTTCAATTCTTGTTCATTTTTTCGGAAGCTTGTTGCTAGAAATCACTTACTGCAGTAATTTATCACCTATTGCAACTTGTTTCATCAATTTTGGTTGAGTTTTGAGCATTAATTTAAGCATAGTCACCAAGCCTAAACGCGTTTTTTTTTGAAATTTCGCGTTTTGAGAATGTTATTCAACTTTTTTGTGCGAATTGACGGTTGATTCGCGATCCTTGTGATATTTCGTTCAAGTTAGGCACAAATTTCGTTCGATTTGGTGTTGTTTTAAGCATTTTACCATTATTGAGTTTGAAGGTTTGAATCTTTATCTTCAACCTTTGTTTTCCAGAAGAGCTTTTCTGCAGAAGTGCTTTTTAGGTTCTGAAAGTTGCATAGTTAAATTCCTCGTGAAAAATTGAGTGAAATGGAGTCCAGGTTTGTCTGATTTGGTTGAGTATTCAATGAAATATCCACATTTTAAGAATCAAATATTCAAAGTGTTCTTGGTCACGTTATATTGTTCTTGAATTTCTGGAATTTCCAGAATCTACTTGATCCATATTTCTGATTTCCAAACTTCAAAATCAGTTAGGGAACCCAATAGTTATCCAAATCAAGTGATTCAAAAGCCAAGCCAGGTAGCTTGTCTCAAAATCTACAATTTTTTGAGACATTGAAAAAAAAATTCCAGCAAAAAGAAAATACAAAATAATAATAATAATAATAATAATAAAAGCAAAAAAAAAGGTATTATATTATATTGAAAAAGGCTTCTACCTATCACTTGAGTATCAAAAAAAAATCTGAAAAATTCCAAAAAAAAAAAATCCCTGAGATTGGAAACATTTTTTTGGATCACCGGAAATATTCTTCAAAATATTTTGACCATTGTTGGACCATTTTACCCTTGAGGCTTGGTTTACTCATTAATTGGCATTTTCTTGGTACATTGCTATCATTCTTTTTGAGTCTCTTTTCTTAGTTTAAATTTGTCTTAAATACTCTATATTGGTTTAGCTTTCTGATTTTTGTTTTTGTTTTTGGTTTTACCCTTCAAATTCCTAAGTTTGTCATAGTAGTTTCTTTCATTTTTTTGGCATTCCATGGTGATTGGCAATACTCTTCTTGAGAATCTATAGTAATATCAACATCAAGGTTGGAAAGAGACTTTTGAGGTTCACTCCTAAGAGACCATTGGAGATTATAGTGGCTTGAGTGACCCTACTTTACACTTGTGTGCCAAAAAAAACCTTGAGTGGAGAGTATTTTTCCTAAAAAGACTAAACACGAGTGGAGTGAAATTTGGTGAGCTAAATACACTTGTGAGGACTTATTGGTTGTTGGATATTTTTGTTATTCTCTAACTTCTCTTGTAGGTACCACATTGCACATGAAAGATGGATAAATGGTACAAAGAAAGCCCAAAGAGACATGTTTCACCTAGAAGGCATCTTTCTCCTAAGAGCCATGATTCTCCTCATGAGTGTTATGTAAGGAGGTATAGGAAATATAGATATGATGAGGATCAAAGAAGGCATAAAAGAGATAAGTATGTTGAGGAGGAGGAGCATGAAATGCGACATGAAATGAGCCATAAAAGGACAAAAATTAGATTGATGGAAAGTTTTTTGTAAGGAGACACTAATAGTAGCTAAGGGGGGTATTTTTGTAATTTCGGCTAGTTACAATTGTAATAAATAGCAAACTAGCTGATAATGCTTTTTTCGCTTTTGACACAGCTACTGCTTTGTAACAGAAATGAAGTTCTCACTGGAACTCTAAACTAGTTGAGATTGTATTCCTTGTAGATTCTTCTTGATTCAATAAAGCAATTCAATTCTGAATCAGTTGAATCTTTCAACTGGTATCTGTAGACCACTTCGATCCTTGGAAATTCATGCCGCGAAAGAAAGGTGGTTCAAAATCACCGACGGAAATGGATCCACGAATCAACGAATTGGAGCGAAGAATGGAAGAGTCTGAGGCACGCAATTAACGACGTTTCAATGAAGCTCTCGCTCGCATGGAAGCCTTCATCGTCACTATGCAATCGAGGAATTCAGGTTTCACAAACCCGAGCGACCCAATACAGAAAGTGTGACACCCTCTACCCCGTCATGGCATAAATATAACATAAGTAGGAAAAACAACTAGAAACAAATATTGTCCAAAATAAAGCTTTCATTAAACGGGGTGAAGACATCACATTTACAAACTTGTGGAAATATAAAAAAATGTCAACTTATAAGTAAAGTAAATAACTAAATTCCTGATGTCACAATAGTTCAGAGTCCACCCTTACAAAAGTACAGCGGAAAAATAACTTTTAATCCATAGTCATTTAGTGGAGTACTACTTAAGCACAATAACACCATTAGTCATTTTTCAACAATCATATAGGTTTCTAAATATCACTAGCAGTAACTTTTCCCATCACAATGGAAGTGGTACTTTGTCACCTAAAGTCGTGCGAGCTTAGGGATCATGGGACATCCCTATTGCTCATTATCTCACCTACTCACCACTAAAGAGTCAAACTACCCCCTTACCTCAATAAATATGATCTGTGTATCCACAAGAGTAGCGAGAATCTGCCGTATCAACGATTCAACACTCAACAGACACGTAGAACAATTCACAGGTCGTCTAGAGAGTGAAATAAGGTTGAAAGAACATAATAGTAATTATAAACTACTTATTTTAGAATTGTTGAGACTGAAACGGAGTCCAAAAGAACAAAATGAATTTACTGTCTCACCGAAAAAGAGTCTGACATCAACTTCACCGAAGCGAAAAAGATATTAGTGCTTCCCGAAGGTTTCGACGCGTAGAATCCAAAAACGACGTCTGTTTTTCCATCCGGAGACTGTAGTGGCCGGAAAGTGCAACTTACAGCTCGCCTAGGGTTTTCGTACGCTGTGAATGGTGATTTGTTTGATGAAACAGAGGCTAGAATCGAAATCAGAAGGTGGTTTTGAGTTGGGTAGTGAAATTTGGGGTCAAACCGTGGCCTAGAGAGGGAGAATGAAAGCAAAGAAGGAGGAGGTTAGGGTTTTGGATATGGCGTAATCGCTCAGAATGTTGAAGGCAATGAGCGCTTCCTTCTTTTTTCTCTCTATTAAAACTTCCATCCTGAGTTGTAGTACCAAGTCCTTCCTTCTGTTGTTGTTTTTTAAATAACTTTCATCACACAATAATTTAATAAATTAAAACTACCACTTAATAACATTAAAATACTTATATATAAAATAAATATATACTAATTACAAAAAGACGTACACAAAATTATTACACAATAGCTAATATACACGCTTAAATTAATAAAATAAACGGGGTGTTACAGAAAGATAAAGGACCGAGTGGTGGAAGTCACGGTAACGATGAGCATAGGTTACGCAAGGTAGACCTTCCGGGTGTTCAACGGCGATGACGCCACCGGTTGGCTCATTTAAAATTGAACGTTTTCTTCAAAGTTCGCAAGATCGACGAAGAGGAGAAACTAGACACTGCTCTAATGTATATATACGTGTTGATCTTGGAGATGCATTAATTGTGGATTGGATTGAGGCTGGAAGCCCAATAGGAGGAGAAGCATAGTTAATAGGATTTTTCTTTTATACCCCCACCCTCTCCCCTTAAACCCCACCCACGCACTGAATCCCCAAAATGCCCTTCAAAAATCTTTTTTTTTTTTTCACTAAATTACACGAATCGTATATATCTTTTTGTGGCCTATATACGATGGGGAAAATTTTGACATCGTATATATGTTCATTATGCGTATATACGATTGATGCGTTTTTAAGTCAATCGTATATACGCAAAATGAACTTATATACGATGAGTTAAAATGTCCATCGATATATGTCCCAAAAGAGATATATACGATGGGCTTTGTTTTTGTTAATAGTTATGATTTTATTACCGCTTATAATTTGAAGTCTCGCGATTTGATTAACATCAACTGTGACGTAGTGCTATTGGATAAAGTAAACGCGTATAATTACAAAAACGCGATATAGTATATATACACGTGTAATACAAAATATGTGTGAATCTATCTACAAGCCACAATAATAGAATCATCGGCTAAATCTATACATCTAGACGCATCACTCGTGGAGTGAGAGGCCGCACGGAGGACACATAGATCGCCATAGGGTAAAACGTCCGCATACGGATGCAACCATGAAGCATCTCCTGTGACGTAGTCTTTGCCGTACCACCGCTGGGGCAATAGGAGGCAACGGACAAGTGGGAGAGATTGAAAGATTCAACCAAAGTACATTTTGCTTGTTCGTAATGTATATGATTTTCAACTTAGATGAACTGTAAGTGCCTCTCAAAGGCGTATAAGTGAAATTCATAGGTAAAGAAAATCAACCAATGCAACATTATACCCGTTGCAACCATATACCCCATCTCGTGCAAATCAAACCACTTTGACTCGATCGACGTCCGTATGACTCGATAATACATAGCCGAGAGATTCGACCTCCTCCCGCCTATCCTTGTGAACCAACTCCTTAATCTTGGCTTTGACATTTTTGTAACATGCCAATGACACAATAAATTTGTAGCAAAGGAAAGACATCAAGAATAGCGGACATATACAAATGAGATCTCTGTCTCACAAGAAAACTCGAGGATGAATAGAATGCAACTCACATATACCTCGCACTGCCTCCAATACCCAAGAAAAATTAATAGCAAACTCCCGCCCAATATAAGCAAATGCAACGTGGAAGCTTATCTCGTTGTTTGTAACTCCCACAACTGTAGAAGAGGCAAATTATATCTCATGGTCTTGTAGGTTGAGTCAAGAATGAGAACTTTGGGAAACAACCTGAGCAACTTTATAGAAGTGGGATGAGCCCACATGATATCACCGACGACATCGACAAGGGAATCTTTCTAGACCAACATAGATAATTATGGGATTCAATCAATCTCAACACCTCCCGAATGTCCGTTCTAGGACCCTCTTTGAGACCTGTGTTTGTGACGCTGCTATAAACTTGACGAAGACTAGTCACATTCTCCTGATCTAGCTTCTTCAAAGCAAGAATAGTAGCTTTCGGTCCGACATCAAGATCCGCATGCTCGTAACTGTAGCCTTTTGCGCTCGCATGCACGCCCAAATAAACAAGTACCAACGGAAGTTTTGAGCAACTCACGCGTGTGTCTACCACATTTAACCGTGACACACCAACCCCCTACTGCTAATAAAGGCATGTAGCTTTCAATTTAAAAGGACAAATTTCTCCTTTTAGAACCGAAAACCCTTGAATCATTAGTAAACCCGCCTTGTTTGTCGCAACCAAAAACAATCTTATCTCGCTTCCCCTCTTTCCAATGCTTTCTCGATCTCACAATAACAACAACTACACCGATAGTTCTACCAACACTTTTGGCCCACTCCTCCACAAACTGTCGTGTAGAAAATATCTATAAAATATATAACTTACTAAGTACTTAAGTAAATTAATTCCATTTACCAAACTTGAGTAACAAAATTATACTCAGATCCGCCGTGAAAGTTAATGTAGTATCAATATCAACAGCGCCAACCGAGAGCTCGGCATGATCCGCCAGAGATGGGTCAATATCTGCTCCAACAAAACAGATAGCAACTCAAGAAAAAACGAAAAAATAGCCCAATCAGTATATACCTCCTCAACCATGTATATACGATGGGTATTTTTTTCACATCGTATATACATGGCCCGTATGTATATACGATCGATCTTCAAAGCCCACTCGTATATAACCTATATACGATGGGTAGTCAACGAAGATTTAACACGCAATCGTATATATGCCTTGAAGGACATATATACGATGAGTAGTCAACGAAACATTTAATAATCGCAATCGTATATATGTCTTGAAGGACATATATACGACGAGAACTTTTTCGTCGCAATGCTCATTAATTAATGTAATCGTATATACCTTCCATCGGCAGATATACGATGCGCATCTTGTGGGTCCCAATGTGAGAATTAATGAAAGTCAAAAACTGATTTAATGCCAGGGGTAAAATGGGTATATCACAAATGGGTGGGGGTGGGAGGGGATGGGGTGGGGGTATAAAAGAAAAAACCCTAGTTAATATTGAAAACTTGTATCTAATTGTGAAACACGGCCCGTTCTCTGTCTTGCACAGATTGTGTCTATACTTGGTCCTTTATCAACCAGGCGAACAACCTCCCCTCTTCGGTGCCAATTTCAATCTAGCTTCACATTTGATCCATGCCCAATCGTGACACAACTTGTTTGTCTTTAATTTCCTATAAGTTAATTTGTACGTTTGATGTGTTTGAGGAATGTCTTGTTTCTGAATAGGACAAATTGATATTGAATTTCCCCATTCATGACACAATAGGGATCATATGATAACTTACGGTTGAACTAAGTTGGGGTGAGGTAGAAGACATTAAGTAAGAAATACTAGATAACTATCGATTTTCGAAATTTCACAACTTCCTCCTTTAACTCGAGGGTTAATAGAAGGACTTTGTCTATAATTCAAAATTGTCTTGTGACTTTCACTCCCCTAGAGGAACCATCCCCAATTTAAATCAACTATACTATTGACATGCTAGATAAAGAAATACTATTGACATGCTAGATAAAGAAATACTATTAAGAAATAGTAGAGTTGTAAAAGGATTGAGGTAGTAAATGATGCATGACAATTTTGATCTCTTAAATGTATGAATATTTCTTTTCTCTTCCTTAGTCTTGTGTTGAAAGTTGATGTTAAGATAACACGTGTTCATGGTTGTTTGCCTTCGACTTGAATCTTCAAAAGAAAAAAAAATAAAGTGATTGAATTTAATCGGTGGTTCTCGAAAGTTATTAATAAAGTTGAGTGACACATAATTCTTGATTTTTTCATTTTCTATAGATATGACTTGAACAATTTTTGAGGACAAAAATTTTCAAGTTGGGATGAAATGTAACATCCTCAAAATAATTGTTTTAATTATTTAGTTGATTGTTTCCAATTATATTGGTAAGTAAATAATTTTAATTTTTAGTTGTTAAGTGAGTTGGTTAATTATTATGTGAGTCGATGATTGATGGTCAAATTTACTCTCTAAATTTCAAATGAAAAAGGTTCTCTCTAAAATTTTTAGAAAGATAAGGTCCACTTGAGATTGATAAATATCTAAAGGGTTTTGGTTAGTTATTAACTTATGGTTTATAACTATGTTTGGTCTATTATCTAATAGTTAGTAAGTGCTGTCTATTTCTAAAGGGTCCTAAGATTTGGTATGGGTTATAATATGCTGGGTTCTTGAAGTATTCAGTGGGTTAATTTTCTGAGTTCTACGAATACCTCCTTGAGTTAATGTTAGTGGTTGGAGAACATCATCATCATTTACTTCTTTTCTAGGTTGGTAAGAAGGTTATATGTCCATTTTCAATATATAGATTGAGAGCTTTGAAGAGTCAAGTAAAAAAGAGCAAAAGAGCAAAAAAAATTTAAGAGTCAAAAGAGCAAAAGTGCATGAAAGAGCAAAAGAGCATAGGAGAATAGAGTCTCTTAGGTTTCTGTTTACAAGTTACTTATTCACATATTTCCACTTCATTATCTGTTACTATGTGGATTTCACACCTAAGTTTTGGTTAGGTATTCAGATTACTCTTCTAAAATATATATTCAGTTCCTGTCTGTTTTCTTCTTCTTTTTTCTGCTTTTTTCTCTGGTTCAGCTTATAGAGTGGTCTGTCTTGTAGTCTCTTCTAGTACAGCTTGTTTCATCTTGAAACTCAAGTTTAAAATGGATACTCCTGAAGATGAGCGTGAAATTATCATAGAAAAACTTGTTCCTGCAACAAAAAACAACATAGAGTATGGTTTGAGAGCTGTTGTTGGACAAGTTATTTCTGACAAAGTGGTCAATAAAAAAGCTTTTAGAACTATAATGTTCAATACTTGGAAAGAGTATAAAGGCTTGTATATTACTGATATGGGCGATAATAAATTCCTTTTTACATTTCCAACAGTATTAAATGCAGAAGAAGTGCTTAGTAGGGCACCATGGTTTGTAATGAACCAGGTTTTGAGTCTGCAGAGGTGGGAGGAAGGTCTGCAGAGGTGTGAGTCGATGATTGATGGTCAAATTTGCTTAAATGTGATATTGTGTGGTTGAGTGTAGTAGAAAAAGGGGGTGCATATAGAAAACAGATTTTTATTTACACTAGCCCAAATAAAACCATGCCCAGCCCAAGCCCAATTGTGGATTGAATCAGCTTAAACCTCTAAAATCCAAAAAGGTATTCATAAACCCGTAAGCCGCAAAAAAGGTACTCTTAGTGATAGAGTGAGAAGGTCTGCTAAGTTATTTAACTTTAGGGGTTGGGTAGGTTTTTATCTATTGGATTAAACTTTATAGAGGTCTTTAACTGGAGATTTAGTCTCGTTGTCAAGTGATAAAAGGAATACTATGTTTCTACTGTACTTTAGCCTGTTGGTTAAGAGCAATACACGGTTACTGTTGCATCCTTATCCATGTTCTATCTTCATCAATACTTAGGTTTCAATAACTTCATCACCATAAATGATTATCTTGGTAGGTTGGATGCAGTTATTGATCTTGTTTCTAATATAAAGCATGTTTATACAGAGTATCTGTTGATTCAAAAGAGTTCAAGAGAAAATTTACATGTTATAAACAGTGCTGTTTCTAGTGTATAACAAAGTTCCTTTGAGTTGTCTTTGAGTTTGTAGGGGTTTCCCCTAGAAGGCTTGAAGATCTTTTTCTGTTTTCTGGTGTTTCTGTTAGTTTTCCTTTGTTTCTTGGTTGTTTTTATATGTCTCTTGTTGTCTTTGTTTCCTCTTTTGACTCTGTGTCTTGTTGTTCTGTTTTTTTTGAGTTTTCTCTCCATGGTTATACCAGATGATGAACGTGTTCCTTTTGTTAATCCTCTAGTTCCTGCAACAAAAACAAATGAGGAATATGCTTTAAGAGCTTTGGTTGGTAAAGTTATATCAAACAAGATCTTAAATAAGAAAGCAGTTAGAACAATCATGTTTCAAACTTGGGATGAATATAAAGGCTTATATATAACAGATATGGGTGACAACAAGTTTCTCTTCACGTTTCCTTCAGCTAGTGATTCTCAAACTGTGTTGCTGAGAGCACCTTGGTTTGTTATGAATCAAGTTTTGAGTTTAAAAAGGTTGGAAGCTGGTTTGGTGTTTGGTGATATTAACTTTGATTTTGTTCCTTTTGGGTTCATTCATGGTTTAGCTTGGAGTGAGTTAAATCCACTCAATGCTTCTTCATTACTAGGTCAAATGGGCCAAGTTTTGGAAGTTGAAGATCCTCTTATGCTAGGTACTGGTGCAAACCACTATCTAAGAGCAAGAGTGATGATTAATGTGATGAAGCCTATTTGGACAGGTTGCTGGTTGCAACGTGAAGGAAGAAATGTCTGGATCCACTTTAAATATGAGAGATTACAGGGGTTGTGCTTTAAATGTGGTCTTTTTGGTCATGAATCGAGACAATGTAACTCTCCTAAGGTTGTCAAGTCTGCTTATAATAAAGATTTGCCTAAATATGGGCCTTTTCTTGCTGCTCAAAGGCCTAGACAGTATCAGAATGTTTATTTTAATCCTACTAGTCATGCTACGGCTAGTACGAGTGGTTTGGCTCATCATAATGATCCTGAAGAGGCTAATAGTGATGTAAATGTCACTGATGAACTAGGAAGGAACCTTGCAGCTGATATTCAACTTTCAAAAATTGATCCTGTTGTGCAGAACAATGATCCTAGTCTAGAGGAAGGGGAGAATGGTTTAGTTGGGGATGAATCTTATGCTTCTGAAGTATCTATTGCTACAATGACTGATCAAGGGACTGTTGAAAGGGTTGTTTTTAACTCGGGTTTTAGAGAAATTCGTAAATTTAAAAATCAAAATTTCTCTATACCCTCATCTTCTAATCCTCCTTATTTTGTGGATTATCCTTTTGAGGAGGATGAGGTTGTGTTTCAGGATAAGGGATGTATTCCTTGTGAGGTTGAGGAGGCTTTGAGTTTTAAGTTGGCAGATGGACTTAATTTGAAAAGAGGAAGAGGTGAGGAAAATCTGTGTATCACTAATGGTGAAAAAGTTAATGATTTTCTTGACAGGAGGATGAAGAAGGCTAGGATTATTGCTGTTATTGATGGGGACATTGTGACTGATTCAACTGATATGACTGAGGAGGCGGGTCTATCCATGCCCCCCAATGTTAAATGACTATCATAAGTTGGAATTGTCGTGGATTGGCGGCATCCACGACTAGTAGGGAACTCCAGGAGCTTAATAAGAACCATAGGCCGTCTATGCTGTTTTTAATGGAGACAAGGGCACAAGTTGAAAGAGTTGAAAGGGTTAGAAGGAAGCTAAAGTTTAACAAAGTTTTTTGTGTACCTGCTGTAGGTACTTCTGGTGGTTTGGGTTTGTTTTGGAACAATGACTATCATGTTCAGATTCTGGACTCTTCAATCAATTACATTCACACTGCTATAAAGGAAAAAAAGACTGGAAATTTGTTATTGATGACATTTGTGTATGGTAATCCTACTTTTGATAGAAGAAGACACCTTTGGGGGAAAATTCTGGGGTTGATGTCTAGTAGAAATGAGCCTTGGTGTCAGGTTGGGTGACTTTAATGAGATGACCTCTATAATCGAGAAGGATGGGCTAAGAAGTGTGGCTCTATTAGGATGGCTTTGTTTAGAGATTTTCTAAATTCGAAGCTTGATGGATTTGGATTTGAAGGGTAGCAAGTTCACTTTTGCTAGTAACCCTAGAGATGGGATAGTCACTTACCAAAGAATTGATAGGGTGTTGGTCAATTGGGGGTGGAGATTTTTATATCCTCATGCTACAGGTATTGCTTTACCTATTCTGAATTCTGATCATTCCCCTATTGTTTTGTTACCTTACCCTCCTTTAAGATGTCCAAAGTTTTTTAAATATGAAAGTTTTTGGGAGGATCATGAAGAATGTAGAAATGTGGTTAGAGATGGTTGGAATTCTAATTTTTCTGCTGAAAGTGCTTGGGAACACTTAAAGGTCAAATCTGAAACCGTAAAAGAAAGTCGATTGGTTGAGTAAATCTACTTTCTCTAATGTCAAGAAGGGAAATTTCTAAATTGAAGTCTAGGTTACAGGTTTTAACTAATGCTGGTAACTCTGTTTCAAATTTAGAGGAAATACAGTGGATTAGATTTGAGATTGACAAGCTTTGGAAGCAAGAAGAACTTTATTGGGGGCAAAGATCAAGGATTAAGTGGTTATCTTTTGGTGATAAGAATTCAAAGTTTTTTCATGCCACTACTGCTCGTAGAAGGGACAAGAAACAAGTCGCTCGTGATTAAAGATAAGGATGGTGTTTGGGTGGAGGCCAATCGTGATGTTTCTAAGGCTATCAGGATTATTATAAAGAGATTTATGTCCCCGCAAATCTCTGTTTTTCTAATTGTCTCAATGTGGTTCCTTGTTTGGTTTCTTTGGAGAATAATGAGGCTTTGATGTCGCTCGTGTTGTTGTCCAAGTTCAAAGTCTGCTTTTTCTCTTGTGCTCTTAAATCTCCAGTCCCGATGGGCTTAATGGTCTTTTCTATCGTAAGAATCGGGAGATCATTAAGGTTGATGTTATGGGGGCTATTTCTGAATTTTTTAGTTCTGGGATGCTTGGGGATTCTATAAATGATACTTTGGTTGCCTTAATCCCCAAAGTGTCTCATCCTGAAGAGATTGGTCAGCTTAGGCCAATTAGTTGTTGCAATTTTATCTTCAAAATCATTTCTAAAGTGTTGGTCTCTAGGCTTAAACCTATCCTTAATTCTCTTGTTTCTCCTCAACAAAGTGCTTTTGTTGGTGGTAGATTGATTCAAGATAATCTAGTTGTGGCTCAAGAGGCTTTTCACTTCCTTAAAAAGAAAAATTTTGTTGCTAGTCATGGGTTTGCTATAAAGTTGGACATGAATAAAGCTTATGATAGAGTTGATTGGTCTTTCCTAAAGGATGTTTTGTCTTTTTTGGTTTCATCCCACTGGGTTTCTATTGTCTTGTCTTTAGTATGTTCTGTCAGTTATGTGTATCAGGTCAATGGTGCTAGGAGTAAAGTTGTTGTTCCTAGAAGTGGTCTTAGGCAAGGAGATCCTTTATCTCCTTACCTGTTTATCCTTGTGTTTGATGTTCTATCAAGTATGTTGTCTAATGCAAACACTTTGGGTCTCACTCTTGGTCTTAAGATGGCTCCTAAAGCCCCTACACTAACTCATCTATTTTTTGCAGATGATGCTTTGATTTTTGGTAAGGCAACTTTGGAGGAAATTTTTCAAATAGTGGCTATTCTTAATGATTTTACTAGAATTTCTGGCCAGAAGATTAATCTTCAGAAATCTGGGTTAATTTGTGGTGCTGCTATTCCTACTCATGTAAAACACTCTCTTTCAGCTTCTCTCCATATTCCTCTTTGGGAAACTCCCGGAAGTACTTAGGTGTACCTCACTGAGTGGGGCTTCTAGATCTCAAGCCCTTGCTTGGATCAAAGAGAGAGTTTTTTCTAAGATTGATGGTTGGAAAGAGCAATTCCTTTCTCAGGCAGGAAAGGAGGTTCTTATCAAATCTGTGATTCAGGCTATTCCTTCTTATGTGATGTCTATTGTAAGGCTTCCAAAGAATTTTTGTCAATCATTATGTTCTGCAGTTGCTAATTTTGGTGGAGTTCTAAAGTAAGATCTAGGGGAATCCATTGGAAGTCATGGGACTTCATGTGTGGTAGTAAGAATAATGGTGGAATGGGCTTTAAAGACTTTGCAACTCAGAATTCCTCACTCCTCTCAAAACAAGCTTGGAGATGCTTACATGGTCAAAATGATTACTGGGCTACTATGTTGAGAGGGATCTATTGTTCAAGGGAGGATTTTTGGAGTGTGAAACCTAAAGCTGGTATTTCATGGGTTTGGAGAAGTATTCTTCATGGTAGAGATTTACTGAAGGAACAAGGTAGGTGGAATATTGGAGATGGGGCAAATATTAGTATCAAGGAGGATAATTGGCTTGCTTCGTGGTGTCCGCTAGTACTACTCAGTTTGTAATATAAATAAGGTTCATGATCTTATTGATTGTTCTTCAAAAATGTGGAACATCGCCCTTAAGGTTAAATCTTTCTCCCGATAAGTGCTATTGGAGCTTTGAAAACTCCTATTAGTTGTTTTGATGTGGTTGACAAGCTATACTGGCCATTAGCTAAGGATGGTATTTATTCTGTTAAAACGGGTTACAAGGTGCTGAGACTTAATTTGGAAGCTAAACAAGAGAAACTCAATCATCCTACATTCATTCCCGAGGCTTCTTGGAACCAAATTTGGGATACTAAGGTGCCCGGTAGGATAAAACACTTCTTTTGGAAGCTCAAACATAATGCTATCGTTGTTAACTTAAATCTTATGAAGAAGAAAATTGCCTCTTCTCCAAAGTGTCCTGTGTAAAAGAGGTGGATGAATCTATTGAACACATGCTATTCTTATGCCCTCGACTACCCTCAGCTTTGGTTTGGTTTACAAATTTGCTCTGCTCCTAATGTTTTCAACATTACTCACTTTGGTGAGTGGTTTGACTCGATTCTGTGAGGTCGATTGGTGTGAGGGACAAGAGAAACAGATGATGATTAGTTTTGTGATGATTGCCATATGGAACATATGGAAAGCAAGGAATTTGATGTGTTTTGATAACAGGGTTCCTAATCCTATTGATTATGCTATCAAACATAATTTCACTTCAATGCTTATTCCTACTCCTATTTCTAATCAACAAATGAATGCAACTAGTTGTCAAAGGAGGACTGTGGCTAAGTGGAGTCCTCCTTTTAACAACAGAATCAAGTTCAATTCAGATACACAGTTTCATATTGATTCAGGGAAAGGGTTTTCTGGCATTGTAGCCAGGAACAACTGTGGAGCTATGGTTTCAGGGAGTACCTCAAGGATTTATGCCTTATCGCCTCTGGTAGCTGAAGCTTTAGCTTTTCGTGAAGCTATCCTCCTTGCGGCTAGTCTCAACATCCAAGAGGTCACCTTTGAGTCCGATTCTCTCATTTTGATTCAGGCATGCAAACAACAAAATCAAAGGGGTGAGATCAATGTTATTGTTCGTGACATTTTAGAAATTAAGAAGATCTTTACCTTTTGTGAGTTTGTTTGGATCAATCGAGTTGGTAATCATGTAGCGGATTGCATTGCGAGGCTTGCTTCGTCAAATTTGTTGCCTCACAATTGGGTCTCTGCTCCTCCTGATAATCTTCGAGCCCTTTTGAGCATTGATTTTGGAGGTTGAAAGCTTCATCATCGATTGTTCGTGGTCTGCGAATTGGGGTCGTTTTTAGGGTTTTTCTTCTGGTTGTATCGCGCTTGTGTTTTGTTTTTCACTTTGGTGTTTTTGTTTTGGCCGAGAGTTGTTTTTTTCTTTTTGTGGGGCCGGTTTTGTTGGGCCTTTTTGTTTTCCTCTTTGTTGTTTGGTGGGCTTCGCCCTTTTCTTATATGAAAGATATATCAAGTTGACCAAAAAAAAACTCTAAAATCCCTTGGACCAAAAAAACCTCTAAAATCCCTCTCATTCCTTCAAGTAATGTTTTAGTTTTAGGGTGAGGAAAGGACAACATAGGGTAGAGGGAGAGAACTCGAGAGTGGGAGCAAGAAATGAGGGTGAGAGTTTAGTTGAGAGAAATGGTAGCTCATCAATTTCAATCTTATCAAAACTAAATCTCCTCTCTATTCACCTTGCATTCAAAATCTATACTCCCTTAAGCACTAAAAACCAGAAAAACTATCACCAAACCATCTTCCACCACCGTAGCTTGCTTTGCATGTTGAATGAGAACATAAGATTTTGTCTCAGCTCTTGCATGTGAGGTTTGTGTGTAGATGGAAGTTTCTAGTAGCTGGGTGAAAGAGGGAAAGCTGTAAAATAAGGGTTTTGGTTGCTTGCACTGAGAATTTGAAGAGCTTAGGGAGCATTTGTCGTGTTTTAGTTGATGATTGCTAGCTTGTGTAGTCTCCACTCCGAGTATACGGTGAGTTCTATATGCTTAGGTTTTTGTTTTGAACTTGAGTCTTTATATGATTTTGAAGTTGGTACCGATTGAGTGTGATATTGTGTTAGTTATTTGAAATTTAGTGATAATTTGAGTATATTTGATGTTGAACTCGCTGATTTGAAAACTCTGGACTTAGGTTCGGTCTTTTTAAAACTGGGAATGTTCTATTAGTCCAAAAATTATGTGTCTGATTCTGTTATAAACTAGACTTAATTCCGGTCATTTTGGCACTGGTTTGGTTCAATTTGGAGTTGTGTAGCTCGAGTAATGAGTATCCAAAGTTAGGTCAAATTTATGGAGTTAAATTGGGTATAGGATCGGTGTTTTAGGTTTTTTTCTCTCAATTGAAGTCCGTTTCGAACGATTCTTGTCCCATTAGAAACAAGACTCCAATTACTTCTGTTAGGGCTCAAGTTTCGTGCCATTTGGTTAATTTTAGGTCATTTGAGAGTGAGTAGAAGTTGAAGGACAGAAACTGTCCAGTCTGGGAACCATTCAATTGTTTCTAAAAATTGTACTAATTGGCTCATTTTTTTGAAAATATAAAAACATGGTAAGAAACTATACATCCCTAGCTTTCTAAAGAGTGTTCATTTGTTTAAATCCGATGTTGTTTGATATTTTAAATAAACCGCCAAAGTAGATGTACTACTGCAGTAAACTCTGCACCTATTCTGTGTGTTTAAATATTTGATTGTGTTACTACTAAATCTTTCAATGTATTCCTTGATAAATTGAGACTGTATGGACTCGAATTGTATGTGTTATTGATGTTTACAGGTTGAGAATTCAATCGGATTACGGATTGGATGCGAATGGGTCAGTGAAAACGAGAAAAGTGAGACACAAACCAATTCTGTCCCCGTGTTTCAATTTCTCGTTTCGTGGTCCCGTTGGATTCCAAACCTCTTCTAATTCATTACTCAACCCTTTCCCATGTATATATATGACTGATATGCCATGATGTGAAGTATGTTTGAATGTATTTCAAAGAAATGCGTGATGTTAAGGAATTGGTGAAAAACCAAATAAAGTTAGTTACACGCAAAAGTTCACTGAATTTAATTTCACACATGTTTATAAGTTTATAAATGATTGTAACATATATTCAAATGACTGATTGATCAGATAGGCTTTGTATAATTTCACACAGCATGTGATATATATTGATATATCATTTCACGCACATGGATTGGGTGACGACTCAATCAAAAAGGTAGTATACTAGGGGAGGGGAAGTCATGAGCCCCAGAACCTATGCCTCAGACTGTTTGAAGCTAGCTTAGGCTAGTGGAGAGGTTCACCAGTAACGGCGTAGTCATTGCTGGTGATGTACTAAATAATGAAAGGTTTATGCATGTAGTATCCTCTTGGGATACGATTGTTTGAAATTAATAAAAACCGAGAGTCATGGTAAGGGGTTACGATAGAATTCACTGAGATTATGTAATCTCACCTCTCATTGTTGTTTTTCAGACAAACAGGTAAAGACTAAGAAAGGGAAGGGATAAAGTAGAGATTCCATTCTTCGAGAATACTTAATAGAGGAGATTAGCATGTCATATTGTGCTAAACGACATGTTATTATTGTTAGTATTTTATTGATCCATAGGCATTGCCTAATGATGTATTAGGACTTATGTACCTTGAATATTGGATTAAGCAATCCAGTTGACTGTTATGGATCATTTGTATCAAATGTAATTTTGAGACAGGTTTTGTTTATTTAGTTTCGCTTAATTGATAATTCTATTTTATATAGAGTATTTCATATGTTTAAACTTAGTAAATTGCTCTCTTTCAAGTAATAATAAAGAGTTTATATAGTATTTAGTGTGATATATGATAACTTGAGTGATTTGAATGGTTATAGTTGTTATTAGGCCATTTTGGATATATTGTGGTATGTTTGATGTTTTGTTCAAAGGCGCCTCAATGCTTTCTCGTGATCAAATGCTCCAAAGACTCGATCCTACATCAAATCTGCACTACTTGGTGAATGAGCAGCCAGCTTCATGAGCATCCACTTGCAATTGCTGACCTCATGCTTGGTCTTCTGAAGCCATCCCATCTTGTATAGTAGGCGCCTACCATTCACACATAGCTATTGGCATAGCTTTGAAGAGTCACCAACATAGGGACACATGTTCTATCATCATGGAACCGCCCTATGTAATTAGTCAAAGATTTCAACTTGGGATCAACCTCTGAAAAGCAACTACAGCTATGATCCACTCAAGATTACTTCAACATGAAGGAAGGAAGCACCTCTCTTGAAGGCTATAAAAGGACCTCACATCTTCATTTGGAAATATATCACAATCTATAAGTTAGATCAAAATTTCAATATACATAGTTAGTTTCTATTTTGTAAGAGGGAAAGGAAGGAATTGACAAATCCTCCTTAACTCGATTTCATAGTGTTTGTATAGTGCTAAGGAGTAATGCTAGTGCATTGCTAGAAGATTTCATACAAAGGGCTTCAACATTTGTAACTTTTATCTTGTTGTTTCTCTTTTGTGATTTCTGTTATATAAATATGGTCTATTCAGTTTATATAACTCTTGCAATGTCTATTGTTAGCTAAACCTCTCTTAGTTGGAATGTTCTAATCATTTAATGAGCTTTTAAGTAAGTATGTTGCATGTATGTATGTTTGTACTTTAGTTCTTGCTTGATAATCTTTTCAAAACTTATTTTGAACTTGATCACTTAGAATAAGTAGATTTGTAAGAGCAGACATGGCTTACAATTAAGAAATCAAGAACTAATATGGGTGAGTGTTTTACATAAAGAAAACTTTGTGAAAACTATGCTAAGTCCTAGGAATAAGATAGTATAGTCCATAGGATGAATTGTGGGTACTTAAAATACAAGAGTGAATTTATTTTAGCAACTTGGATAATTGTTAGGAGGCAAGAAAGGCATTGACAACCCTTTCTTTACTGCAAAAAGCAAGGATCATAAGAGCTGGTATTGAAACTCTGAAGAAAGTGACTGAAAGGCACATAGCTAATGCAACAGCATTCAGTGCAGCTGCATCACATACTACATAAAACACTTAGAAGTAAATTACTTGATGAAGACATTCCAACTAGCTTTTCTCATTTGCATTATCAACACTCTTTACTTTGCTTTCTTTCTAACTTAGTTGTGATCACTTAAACTCCAAAATTATTTTGTTACTTAGTTACTTTACACTTTATTACTTTATATTAATTTTAAAAGTGAGTTTTTCAATCTCTGTGTGTTCGATCTTTTTACTACTTGTTTTTGGACTGTGTATATTTGCACATTTGTGTTGTTATTACCAAACACCATTAATCCAGTTTATCAAAGTACATCTCTGAATGATCTAAGAGTGATATTCTGGATTTTATTGTCAGCTAAAATCCAGGGTGTTACAAAGAGCCTGTTGAAATTAATAGAAGTACTAGTGTTAGTAGATTGTGGTGCCACACACAATTTCATCTCCACCAAATTGGTGACAGAACAAGGATTGTTGGTAGAGAAAACATCACCATGTTGGGTGAAGATTGGGAATGGTGAGCGAATAATGATCCAAAGGGTTTGTAGAGGCATACAACTAACGATACAAGGACTGTCAATTATGGTATATTGCTATGTTTTTCCTCTAGATGGAGAAGATATAGTGTTGGGAAATGATTGGTTTGACAAGTTTGGAGATATTAAAGCTAACTTTAGAGACATGGCATTGAAGGTGAGGGTCGGAAAAGATACCATATGTTTGAAAGGGGATCCTTCGCTATCACGTAGAGAGGTGAATGAAAAGCAGCTACTGGTGGAAATGCAACACACAGAAGGAGTTTGCATCATTGAGTGCAAAAGGATGGAGCTGGCAATGACAGAGCAACCTTCTCTGACCGAGGTAATTCAAGTTGTTCTTGATGAATTTGAACACCTTTTTCATGACACTACACAGTTACCTCCTAGTAGACACATTAACCATGTCATAGTACTTAAGGAAGGTGCCAATATACCTAACCTAAGACCTTATAGATACCCTCACTACCAAAAAAATGAAATTGAAAGACTAGTCTTAGATATGCTCAACACATGAATCATAAGACCTAGTACATCCCCTTACTCAAGCCCTATCATACTAGTGAAAAAGAAAGATGGCAGCTGGAGGTTTTGTGTGGATTATAGGGCCTTGAACAAGCTCACGATTCCCAATAAATTCCCCATTCCACTCATTGACGAATTACTTGATGAACTCCATGGTTCAACTATTTTCTTCAAATTGGATTTTAAATTTGGTTACCGCCAGATCAGAATGAAGCCAGGAGATATACCCAAGACTGCCTTTAGAAACCATGAGGTCACTATGAGTACTTAGTCATGCCATTTGGGTTGACAAATGCCTTATGTAAAGAAAGTGTAGTATATGAAGAATAGAGACACTAATAGTAGCTAAGGGAGTGTACTTTTGTAATTTCAGCTAGTTACAATTATAATAAATAGCAAACTAGCTGATAACAGTTTTTCAGTTTTGACAATTATCGTTTTGTAATAGAAATGAAGTTCTCACTAGAACTCTAAACCAGTTGAGATTGTATTCCTTGTAGATTCTTCTTGATTCAATAAAGCAATTCCATTTTGAATCAATTGAATCTTTCATTTTAATCTAAGAAAAAAATTTCTATTGTAATATATGCAGGCCTGCAGGCTACCGAGGCCACCCGACCGGACTAGCGCAGTATAAGTTTGATCTTTTTTGGACAACATTAAAATGGGCTCAGCTTCTACGGACCAAGTCCTATGTTTTTTGAATTGACCTGACGCGCGCCACCCATTTTGCCAGCACAAACTATGACCAGCCAATGTGGATTTACTTCATTACTACCATTTAATAAGGATCAAAAATCAATTAAAGATTGTTATTTTTTATATAAAATTACCATTCTTGCATAACCAATATCACCTACGGATAACAATTAATAACTTAAAAGTGTCTTTTTTCAACCATCAAACTTCTAACTTCCTCATCCATTCATTATCTAACTAAAATATCGATTTAGTGATCTTTTTCCATATCTCTCTCTTTCTCTCTCAAAATTTTGTTGTACATTTCTGGGTTTTGACCATATTTTTTCAAAGTCTTTAGAACATTAATTAAATCATATGAAATGGAAATGGAACAGGAAAAGGTAGATCAAATGAGTTCCTTTGGAATGATTGACGATGAGAAATTACTATGCCAATATGTTGAAAATCAAGCAAACAAATCTGTCTGGCGTGGAGGTAATCCACTCCAACACTCCACATCTCTCCTAATGTTTCAAATTATCCTTTTTTTTCATTGTCAGCAGAATTACTCATTTCATGTTAAAGCCTTCTCATCAAACTCTCCTCACTGCACAAATTGTGGTATGTTTTTCCTTCCTTCAAAATAATATTAATTATGCACTTTATGATGAAACCAGAAACCAATTCCATTCTTTTTTTTTATTATTTGTAATTTGTAATTGTACCAACAATGGTTGGCAGAGTGGTAATTGAGTTCGGATTTCACCTCAATGTTTCAAGTTTGAGACTTGGGTGTGACAAAAACTCTATTGAGAGAAGAGAACTAAACAGGATGACAAAGTCGGATACACGTGACTAGTCAGGTTCTCCACGTAAACTAATCACTAACAAAGCCGATAGACTGACTTTTTGACAAATTGGAACTCTTGTAGTTAATCTAATGATCACATTTTGGTGTCAACAGGCTGGTATAATAGTGGGACCATCAATTCTTGGTCCAGAAGGTTCTATTTTTGAGAAGCTATTTTCAATACCAAGTAGAATGACACTAAGAACAATTTCAGAATTTGGGATGGTAATGTATTTTTTCAGGATGGGTGTGCAAATAAATCCAAAACAAATCTTGAAAATTGAAAAACAAGCAATAGTGATTGGTATATCAGGCTATGTTTCTTCTTTCTTTCTTGGCAACGTAGTTTCAAGACTTGTTGAAAGAATGACTCCTTCGGAATTTGAAGAGACTAAGAGAATGTGTATTTTAGTAGCTGTTACATGTCAAATTGCATTTCCTGTTGTAAGTAGTTTCTTGCATGAGATGAATATACTAAATTCAGAGATTGGTCGCATGGCTTTATCAACTTCAATGGTTAGTGAAGCATGCCATTGGGTATTTTACATTGTTGTAATCGAGAGTGCTAAAGCAATGCAACTAGGGTCATATAAACCTCTTCTACAATTAGGGTTTGCAGTTGGTTATTTTGCTGCCTTATTCTTTTTGCTAAGGCCACTTGTTATAAGGATCTCTAACCGAAATCCAATGGGAAAGTCTATGACGGAAAGCAATTTCGTATCAATAATTTGTATACTTTTATTCGTGGCATTCTCCGCTCAAGTTGTTGGACAACCTTCTTTTCTCGTTGCGTTTTGGTTTGGTTTGATTTTGCCAGATGGGCCTCCTTTAGGTTCAGTTTTGGCAAAAAGGCTTGATACTATGGGTTCTACTTTGCTTGTTCCAGCTTATTGTGATATTATTGGGTTGAGAACAATTGTTCCTTCATCAACAGGATCAAAGTGGGTTGGTATTGAGGTTATTTTAATGGCTATGTATATAGGCAAGTTTGGAGGCACCTTTTTACCCTCACTTTACTTTCACATTGAAATTTGGGATTCTTTTGCACGGACTCTAATCATGTGTTGCAAAGGTCTTTTTGATCTTTGTATTTTCAGCTTCTTATTGAACACTAAGGTATGGTTAATACAGAATGATTTGCAACTTTAATTAAAGAATTAAACCATCTATTTATATTTATTAAGATTTTGATAAAGTGATTGAAAAATGCTAGCAACAGTTTAATTGGTTGAATTTCATATTGAGTTAATAATCAATTTGCTCACTCAAATTTCAGAACAGTTTAATTTAGTTCTTGACATTAACAATATTTCTAATTAATCCTGTCATTTTCAAAAGTTACTCAGTTTAGTCCCTCAATTTCTCGATGTAATGTTGATCTTTGTCTTTTACAACTTAATATCAATTTAGCCCCTAGCTCTTACAACTTAGTATCAGTTTGGTCCCTGATATTTGGTACGTAATCTCAGGAACTAATAGAAAGGAGTCTCTTTGTGCTATTTACATTATGATATATGTGATTACATATGTTATACTAACTTGAATCATTTTAATGTACATTAACAGGTAATAGGTGATCTATCTTTCACCGTTACAATATATACTATGGTGGTCAGAATCGATTTGCAACTCTAGTTGTTTATTACATGTATGATCCTTCAAGAAGATATAAAACCTATATAAGGAAATCAATCATAGACTCAGAGAAGGACAATGATCTTAAACTACTTGTATGTATTCACAATGAAGAAAATGTATATCCAATGATCAACCTTCTTCAAATCTCTAACCCAACAAAGACTACACCTCTTTCAATATTTGTTCTACATCTCATGGAACTCCAAGGCAGGGCAACCTCAATCATTGCTAGAAACAACAACACTAATAACTCATGTCACTATACCGATACCTCGTCGCAACACATAGGCAATGTCTTCGATCAATTTCAACTACATAACAAAGAATGTGTCATGTTACATTGTTTTACAGCAATTTCACCATATGCAAGCATGCATGAGGATATATGTTATATGACAATGGACACAAAATTAGATTTTGTGATTGTTCCATTTCATAAGCAATGGTCAATGAATGGAAACATTGAAGTTTCTAATGCTTCAATTAGGACATTGAATCAAAAAGTACTAAACAAAGCTCTTTCCTCGGTTGGAATTTTGATAGATAGAAGTCAAATGAGTGGAAATATTTTAGTTATTCATGAGGAGACATTTTGTGAAATTGCAATGATTTTCTTAGGTGGTGCTGATGACCAAGAAGCATTGACTTATAGTATGAGATTAGCTCAACATTCAAATGTAAGACTTACATTAATTTGGGTACGGCCTGTCAAATGGAACAAACGCAATGGAATATGAAGAATCCTTACATTGGTTTGATGGAACAAATAAGATATAATAGTAATTATAAAGGCAAAGTGGACTTTAAGGAGGAGATTGTAGAAGATGGAGCGGGAACAACACATGTTATTCGTGGGAATATTGAAGGACATTTTAGTTTGGTCATAGTTGGTAGACATCATATAGTAGATTCTACATGTATTTTAGGATTGAAAGAATGGTGTGAATTTCCTGAGCTTGGGCCAATTGGGAATCTTCTAGCTACATCAGATTTTACATTTTCTGTTTTGGTTGTACAACAACGACCTTTTTACTTGTGATAGACATGGTCAACTACAAAGCAATTTTCTTTTTCTTTAAACTCTAGAAGATCTTTGTTTGAGGTTGAAATGTTGAAGTTTATGTCTCTCGATTTTCTCGCATTCCTGCTTGTGTTATTAAACTTGGGCCGATCATCGACTCGGTCAAGGAATTGGGTCTATGAGTCACTTTCTGGTTCGGAGGGTCACCATTTGAACTACATGACACAGTCTCTATTAAAAATAATGTCGTTTAGTAGTAGGAAATAAAAAATTGCTAAAAACTATCGGGTCATTCACCCGACTAAGGAGTCACTTGTTCAACCCTAAGTCCGACTAGTCGGGTCACTAGCTCGATCACAAAAATGGTCAAGTCGAACATGGTCACATGCATATTTGGTCTAATTATAAGACATGGTATTATGGTGTCGTACCTGGTTCGGTATTATGATACCGAACCCATTAAAAACGCTGGAAAAAAAGACGAAAATTAGATTGATGGAAAGTTTTTATATTTTATTGATATTTTTTACTTTTCACATATTTGAGGGGGGTAGAGAGTAGTCAGGGATGTTTGAAAAAAAAGGCCAATTTAAAACTGTTTTTAATCTTAGATAAAACCTCTTTTGTATTAATACGCAGGATCATAGGGTTACCCGAGGCCACCCACCGAACCAAAATTTCAAAGATATAAGTTTGGTCTTTTTGGACAACACTAAAATGGGCTCAGCTTCTACGGTCCAAGTCTTATGTTTTTCGAACTGACCTGAAGCGTGCCACCCATTTTGCCAGCACAAACTATGACCAGACCATGTGGATTTACATCATTACTACCATTTAGTAAGGATCAAAAATCAATTAAAGATTGTTATTTTTATATAAAATTACCATTCTTGCATAACCAATATAACCTATGGATAACAATAACTTAAAAGTGTATTTTTTCAACCATCAACCATCAAACTTCCTCATCCATTCATTATATAACTAAAATATCGTTTTAGTGATCTCTTTCCATATCTCTCTCTTTCTCTCTCAAAATTTTGTTGTACATTTCTGGGTTTTGACCATATTTTTTTTAAAGTCTTTAGAACATTAATTAAATCATATGAAATGGAAATGGAACAGGAAAAGGTAGATCAAATGAGTTCCTTTGGAATGATTGACTATGAGAAATTACTATGCCAATATGTTGAAAATCAAGCAAACAAATCTGTCAGGCGTGGAGGTAATCCCCTCCAACAATCCACATCTCTCCTAATGTTTCAAATTATCCTTATTTTCATTGTCAGCAGAATTACTCATTTCATGTTAAAGCCTTCTCATCAAACTCTCCTCATTGCACAAATTGTGGTATGTTTTTACTTCCTTCAAAATAATACACTATATGATGAAACCAGAAACCAATTTCATTCTTTTTTTATTATTTATAATTTGTAATTGTACCAACAATGGTTGGTCAAAGCGGTAATTGAGTTCGGATCTCACCTCAATGTCTCAAGTTCGAGTCTTGGGTGTGTCAAAAACTCTATTGAGATAAGAGAACTGCATGAAATGACAAAGTCGATACACGTGACTAGTCGGTTCTCGACGTAAACTAATCACCAACAAAGCCGGTAGATAAAAAATTAGTGTAACATCAATTACATAGCCTGACTCTTAGACAAATTGGAACTCTTGTAGTTAATCTAATGATCACATTTTGGTGTCAACAGGCTGGTATAATAGTGGGACCATCAATTCTTGGTCCAGAAGGTTCTAGTTTTGAGAAGCTATTTCCAATACCAAGTAGAATGACACTAAGAACAATTTCAGAATTTGGGATGGTAATGTACTTTTTCAAGATAGGTGTGCAAGTAAATCCCAAACAAATCTTGAAAATCGAAAAACAAGCAATAGTAATTGGTATATCGTGCTATGTCTCTTCTTTCTTTCTTGGCAACGTAGTTTCAAGTCTTGTTGAAAGAATCTCTCCTTCGGATTTGAAGAGGTTAAGAGAATGCGTATTTTGGTAGCTGTTACATCTCAATCTGCATTTCCTGTTGTAAGTAGTTTCTTGCATGAGATGAATATACTAAATTCTGAGATTGGTCGCATGGCTTTATCAACTTCAATGGTTAGTGAAGCATGCTATTGGGTATTTTATTTTGTTGTAATCGATAGTGCTAAAGCATTGCACCAAGGGTCATGTAAACCTCTTCTACAATTAGGGTTTGCAATTGGTTATTTTTCTCGCCTTATTCTTTTGCTAAGGCCACTTGTTATATGGATCTCTAACCGAAATCCAACGGAAAGCCTATGACGGAAAGCCATTTCGTATCAATAATTTGTATACTTTTATTCGTGGCATTCTCCGCTCAAGTTGTTGGACAACCTTCTTTTCTCGTTTCGCTTTTGGTTTGGTTTGATTTTGCCAGATGGGCCTCCTTTAGGTTCAGTTTTGGCAGAAAGGCTTGATACTATGGGTTCTACTTTGCTTGTTCCAGCTTATTGTGCTATTATTGGGTTGAGAACAATTGTTCCTTCATCAACAGGATCAAAGTGGGTTGGTATTGAGGCTATTTTAATGGCTATGTATATAGGCAAGTTTGGAGGCACCATTTTACCCTCACTTTACTTTCGAGATTGAATTTTGGGATTCTTTTGCACCGCTCTAATCATGTGTTGCAAAGGTCTTGTTGATCTTTGTATTTACAGCTTCTTATTGAACACTAAGGTATGGTTAATACAGAATGATTTGCAACTTTAATTAAAGAATTAAACCAATTATTTATAATTATTAAGATTTTGATAAAGTGATTGAAAAATGCTAGCAACAAAGACTCTCTACCACCCCCTTTCTAGCGCGCACACACATACTTGTTGAAATGATCATATTGAGTTAATATTAAATTTGCTCCCTCAAATTTCAGAACAAATTAATTTAGTTATTGACATTAACAATATTTCTAATTAATCCTGACATTTTCAAAAGTTACTCAATTTAGTCCCTCAATTTCTCGATGTCATGTTGAACTTTGTCTTTTACAACTTTATATCAATTTAGTCCCTAGCTCTTACAACTTAGTATCAGTTTGGCCCCTGATATTTGGTATGTAATCTCAGGAACTAATAGAAAGGAGTCTATTTGTGCTATTTACATTATGATATATGTGATTACATATGTTATACTAATTTGAATCATTTTAATGTACATTAATAGGTAATAGATGATCTATCTTTCACCGTTACAATATATACTATGGTGGCTGAAACTGGATTTGCAACTCTAGTTGTTTATTACATGTATGATCCTTCAAGAAGATATAGAACCTATATAAGGAAATCAATCATAGACTCAGAGAAGGACAATGATCTTAAACTACTTGTATGTATTCACAATGAAGAAAATGTATATCCAATGATCAACCTTCTTCAAATCTCTAACCCAACAAAGACTACACCTCTTTCAATATTTGTTCTACATCTCATGGAACTCCAAGGCAGGGCAACCTCAATCCTTGCTAGAAACAACAACACTAAGAACTCATGTCACTATACTGATACCTCATCGCAACACATAGGCAATGTTTTCGATCAATTTCAACTACATAACAAAGATTGTGTCATGTTACAATGTTTTACAGCAATTTCACCCTATGCAAGCATGCATGAGGATATATGCTACATGACAATGGACACAAAATCTAATTTTGTGATTGTTCCATTTCATAAGCAATGGTCAATGAATGGAAACATTGAAGTTTCTAATGCTTCTATTAGGACATTGAATCAAAACGTACTAAACAAAGCTCTTTGCTCGGTTGGGATTTTGATTGATAGAAGTCAAATGAGTGGAAATATTTTAGTTATTCATGAGGAGACATTTTGTGAAATTGCAATGATTTTCTTAGGTGGTGCTGATGACCAAGAAGCATTGACTTATAGTATGAGATTAGCTCAACATTCAAATGTAAGACTTACATTAATTTGGGTACGGCCAATCAAAATGGAACAAAAGCAATGGAATATGAAGAATCCTTACATTGGTTTGATGGAACAAATAAGATATAATAGTAATTATAAAGGCAAAGTAGACTTTAAGGAGGAGATTGTGGAAGATGGAGCAGGAACAACACAAGTTATTCGTGGGAATATTGAAGGACATTTTAGTTTGGTCATAGTTGGTAGACATCATATAGTAGATTCTCCATGTATTTTAGGATTGAAAGAATGGTGTGAATTTCCTGAGCTTGGGCCAATTGGGAATCTTCTAGCTACATCAGATTTTACATTTTCTGTTTTGGTTGTACAACAACGACCTTTTTACTTGTGACAGACATGGTCATCCACAAAGCAATTTTGTTTTGCTTTAAACTCTAGAAGATCTTTGTTTGAGGTTGA
The DNA here is from genome assembly GCA_020916435.1 of Oxytropis ochrocephala. Classification (NCBI taxonomy): domain Eukaryota; kingdom Viridiplantae; phylum Streptophyta; class Magnoliopsida; order Fabales; family Fabaceae; genus Oxytropis; species Oxytropis ochrocephala. The sequence continues at coordinate 43,814,220 of CM037089.1, forward strand.
AATGTTGAAGTTTATGTCTCTCGATTTTCTCGCATTCATGCTTGTGTTATTAAACTTGGGTCGATCATCGATTCGGTCAAGGCATTGGGTCTATGAGTCACTTTTTGGATCGGAGGGTCACTATTTGAACTACATGACACCGTCTCTATTAAAAATAATGTCGTTTAGTAGTAGGAAATAAAAAATTTGCTAAAAACTATCGGGTCATTTGCCCGACTAAGGAGTCACTAGTTCAACCCCTAGTCTGACTAGTCAGGTCACCAGCTTGATCACAAAGTCAAGTCGAACATGGTCACGTGCATATTTGGTCTAGTTACTCACCCAAACTAGTCGATCTGGGTTAATAAGACTGATTCCCATAGAAATATCGTATTATCATTATGAGGGAGAATGAATATACTAATTAATAAGGATGGGGAGGGAGAAGGGTAGACTCACAATCACCAACTGTAATTGAACTAATCTACTTATGCTAGAAAGTTTAATAAGGTTGCTCTAAATCGCCTTAACCATCATCAACTAAAAAACTCAATTGTAATCAACTTAAAATTTCAATCTTCACTAATAAGGTTGTGAGTTGTCCCACACTTTTAATTAAAATTAATTTCCATTCGTGCTTAGAAGCAACCCTTATACTACCCAACACCGAATTTTCACGGTGGAAATCGAACTTGGGAGCACCAGATCGACCCCTATATCTTAAGGTAGCTCAAGCTATCTAGAGCAACAGTGTTGGTTAATCTGCATTAGACTAATGCTAGTTGCAAACTAATTAAGCATGAATTTGGCTTAAAAAGTGGTTTAAAAGAAAGAATAAAGATGAAAAGGGAGCAAGCGTAGACTCACAATCATCAACCATAATTGAATCTATTCAAGTTATATTTTGACTTCTTCACAAAAACAAAAAATAGTTTCACATTTATTTTATTTATTATTGGTACTCTGTCGCAATACATACAACTGTTCATCACCTTAAATAAGTTAGAATAACACTCTAAAAATAATATTTTCAGCTTAATTAAGTGATTTTTTCCCTTCGTTTTCTGCAATAGATAGATTCCTTGAGTAGACATATGTGCCTAACATGCATGTTCCCATTAAATATCCAAAATTAAACTAAACTTAATTATTGAAAAATGTGCTAACATTCAAAATTACTAAATTTGATCACTTTCATTTGATCTGCATTGTTTAATTTACTGCTTCGAAAAACAAAACTAATCTCAAATCATTTTCATTTTGACAAGCCATTTAGGACAAAGTTAGAATTTCAAATGGTGCGGCAAAAATAAAAGCTCAACATTCAATTACTAGTATAATTTACCCGTGTCAGCACGGGTCGAAATTCATTTGTTTAGACATCGTAAAGTAATTACTTCAACTATTTTAAATATTTATATAATATTAGCAAATTAAATTTAGATTTTTTTCCACAAATTAAATTTAGATTTATATATTTATATATAATTATATATTATAATTGCAAATGGGATGTGGGGTTTTGTCCAGGAAAGAATTTTGTTTCCTGTCTTATAATAATTTGTAATAATTAAATGAAGGAAAATTAATATAAAAGTATTCAAATAAAGTACTAAAATGAAAATTGAAACTGATGAAAATATGATTATCATCTAATGTATTCTGAAGAGTACATAGAAAAACATATTACTTTTACTAATATCAGAAGGAAAAGGATATACGATAATAGAATGTCTCATCTATTTTGTAATATATTTTTCATAATTTATTTTCGCTAAGCGTGTGAACCTGTGTGAATTCGATTTTTTTGTTATAAGCAACGCGGGTATACATCTCATTTTATCATAAAATTTTAAATTATTTTTTGGCACCTTTAAAAATGCAGTTATATGTTTTCGTGTGTTATATGACACGTCGATTTCACTGTCTTTTATCCATTCATTATGATATTTAATATATATATATATATATATATATATATATATATATATGTTTATACATTTATTTATTTTTATATATATAGTGAGTATTTTTTTTATTGTGAGTATTTTTTTATAAACCCGTCCTAAAGAATTTTTTTATATGGGTTCTTAAAGAACTTTTTTATAGTGAGTATTTTTATCTATATATTATCATCCTACTTTTGCCAATATAATGAGTATTTTTTTATATTATTTGACTATTTAAATGTTAATTTCAATTCAATATATGTATATTCCATATTATGAAAAGAATCCTTATAGTATTTTTTATATTCCTATAAAGAAACTATAAACGGGAAAAATCAAACTAACACTTCGAGAGATTATTAGAATATGAAAAATCAAGTCTTATTGGATGCAATCTTTATATAAAAATCTTTAAGATTATATAAAGATTAATATCTAAAAACCTAAATAGTAATACATAATCTGTCTGATGATAACTTAACTAAACTCATTACTCATCAAATTTAAATCAAATCCCTAATATAAAATAGGTACCTAACAACCATTAAACACGTGAAAAAGTACGTAAGATCTGAACAATTTTTAAGTCATAACATTCTCAAAAATATAAAATAATGTACCAAGGTTTTTATTTAAAATAGCAATGAAGAACGGTTTAACAATAATGTGTTATGTTTATGAAACAACAGAGCTAGTAAGAAATGAAACTGGTTAAGAATTGCATTGAATTTAGAAGGGGATGGGTGTGATTCCCTGCTTTGACATTTTTGGTTTATATTTAAGTGAATTAAATATACGCGGTCTGGATTGATGATGTGGATTAAAATTGTGCTGATGTCATTATTGACATGGATGCCTAGGTGGACAATCCATGGTTTATTATAATATAGATGTAAGAAATAAAATAGGGCGGAAACTTTTGAGAGACAACTTTACTATTCATCATAGTTCTACCTAGCTTGACTCTAAGTTGTGCGTAGAAGAATTAAATATTCGATTTATACAAAAAAAGTGTAGGAAATAAAAGAGTATATCATAACCATACAATTGAATCATAAATGACGAAGAGTCGAATAAAAAAAATTAGGTGTATTTTCTAAATTAATATGTGACCAATTAAATTTGAGATAAAAATTTTAATTTTGACAATTATGATGTGCTATCTCAGTCTCAAATAAATAAAGTCTTTTCAGATGATATATGTATGCATCATAAATAGGAAAAAAAAATCTCAAGTTGGTAACCCAATTAACGAGCGAAACATCAAAAATGTCTAAACACAAATTTAGGATTTAAACCTTAGAAATCAACATTTTTGCGTTCTCCTAATTATTAGGGTGATTCTAGGGTGAAAGAGCAAACCAAATATTTCACCCATGAAACATCAAAATGACCTGCTATTGTAAGTAAACATGGGGTATCTTTTATACTTTTAAAATCCTATTGTCAAAAATTAAATAGGTTAAAAAATTACTTTTAGGTCCAATCTTTTCTAACTTCTCTTCCACCGTTGTCTTTGTTAAACCTCTATCCTTCTCTTCGTTGCACCCTTCTCTTCGTTAAATCTACTTGCAGTCTAATCATGCACCCTTCTCTTCGTTGCTTCTCTCGCATCCGCCATTCTCTGTCTCCGCCACTTCCATTCTAGGTTCCGTTTTTCTAGGGTTTCTACGAACCACTTCCCGTTTTTCTCATTTAAGGTAACATTTATCTATCTCCTTTCAAAAATTGATTATCGTGCATTGCAATTCAATTGCACAGGATATTTTAGAAACTCCTTACGTTTTCTTTTTAAGTTTTCAATTTTCATTTGAACGCTGTTTTTCACTCTTAGCGTTTTGGCATATGAATTTATTGTTGGAACTACTTTTCTGCAAATGGTGACGAGTCGGGTTTGTTGATGGATAAGGGAGGAGATTTAGATTTGGAATGTAAAACTCCTGAAAAGGGAAAGCTTCCACTACCACGTCTGGTGGAACTTGCTTGTCTCCTTGTCATTACTTCTTCTTATGATGATAAAGTTATGCTTGCAATCTGAAATTTAGAATGGTTAAATTGAAGAGAGAGAATGGGAGTTAGAAAGACAAAAGGGAAACTAATCTCAGCATACTTGAAGGTGAGAACCACAATTCTCATTCTCAGATTTCCAAAGGGAGAGAAAAAGAAGAAGATGAACAATGAGACTTCGATTGCAATTTTTTAGGATAAGAAATGTTTTCAAATTACAAGAAAGACACCGAGAGAAATGATTTGGGCAAAAATACTAATTTAAACTTAACCTACATTAGTAGGTAAAGATGAAAAATCTCAAAAAATCTCAACCATTAAAATTATTTTAGATTAAATCGGACGGCTAAAATTAATGTTTCACCGGTGAAACATTTAGTTTGCTATTTCACTCTAGAACCACCCTAATTATTAATCACTTACTTTTTCTTAAAAAAAAAAAGAGAGCCATGATTATGCAAGTGTTTTGTGAAAGAAAAAAGATATTTGCATATACAGGTTGAGGTTGAAAATCACTTGATACAAATTTAAACACTTGCAGAACCAAACAAAGTTAAACACCTCCCCTTATTTACTTTATTTTCCTATTTTGAAGCAAACAAATTATAAGACATTAAGACTTAATAAAATTAAAAATTCACCCATGGCAAACAGAACAAGAAATAAATAGAAACACAAACATAGAAAAGAAAGGTAAATATTTTTATCCACAAAATCAAATACCCCCACATACATTTATAAAACAAGAGTAAAAAAAAAGTTCCTATTGTTATATTTCAATAACTGAAAACCATTATTATTTTTTTAATAATGGTTCACCAACAGCTCTCCGGCGCCACGTCAGATTCCGGCACCGTTAACAACCACTAATCTTCAGAAATACTCTCCAAATGTGGCCGCCAAATTCCAACACGACCTTTCCGACGATCTCGACGAGACGCTTTCTTCTTCTCATGAGAATCACCATCAGCATCACAATCAGCAATATCAATAACACTTTCACTTCGCTTGTTACTTTTCTTCTTCAAAGACGACGTCGTTTTGGCAATCGCGTTTCGCTTCTTCTCCGGCAAAGACGACGACGGGATCAAGAAGTAAATACTACCTCGTTTAAGTTCAGTTTCCGGCGAGAGAATCAGAATCCGACGAACAACGCCTTGTGAACTTGGCTTACTTAAAACGTGATTTGGATTCGCTTTGAGAATCTCTCCGGCTGTGATTGGACGCGTGATCTCTTCAACGTAACCGTTCAAATGCACTATTCGAATTAAATCTAATGCACCGCATGGTAGAACACATGCCAAACAGCACCTTAAGCTGTTTCCCATTATTATTAATCTCTATGCTAAAAACACACAATATAGATATTGAAAATTGAAAATTGAAAATCAAAACTAGATCAAAGGTTTTTTTGTTATGGAAATTGTTAGAATAGGGGAATGAGGTGGGTATATATAGAACAACTGTACTTATAATTGAAAAATGGAAATGGAGGATTTGGACTTTAATAATAATTGTGATGTGATGTGATGTTGAAGTTAATAATTAAGGAACTATAAGTTGATTTGAATTGACTATATTGCCCTTTTGGAATAGAGTGTCTTTTAATTTTTGTGAATTGGATTATCACATGGTAGGGTGTGGTGGGTTTCCTTGTTTTTGTAATTATGACTTGTAGGTTGTCGCCGCCTAGGGTTGCTTCAAGAAATTTTTGTGACTGCTGAGAGTTCAATTAATTTGCCAAGTTTGGCTATGGATGTACTTCTTCTCCTTTTCTTCTTTTGTAAAGATCTTTTTTTCTTATTTACTTCACCTTTTATTCAAAAGTGAGATCAAAGTAAGACCTTTTCATCGGTGAACTACTAAATTGATCGTAAGGTATTCTTTAAAATGTTATAAGTGGTTAAAATTGAATCAAACAATATTGAATTTTAATCATTGATGAAATTTTATATTGATCTCCATAATAAGCCTAGAGCAAACATGTAGATGAATTTGACATTGCATCTTTCGCCTAAAACCTTAAAACATTAAGTGTATAGCTCTTCACTTATATATTGATCAACATCTTTATTCCATCACTTTTTGGTAATAAAGCTTTATTCATGGAAATGATTTCTAACTAAGTCTAATTCTAGTCGCCGCTTTTTTTATAATTAATTTGTGGACTCCTTGAAGTGCATCTCAAAGATATATAGGCGCTATAGATTATATATGGTGTCTATTATTACTGTTTGTGGAAGGTCCATAATACTTCTTGGAGATTTTTGTGTCATATTTCATACTACATTAAAAATAAAGATTTCACTGGTACGTTAAACCTGTTACTATCCTTTATTTGACAAAGTAAAACACCAATTCAAGCCACTAAACACAATAGGATCTCATTGCTTAGCAATTAAACATGAAAGAGAGTCAGAAACCAAAACTAAAACTTGAGATAAAACACAATAGAATTCAAGCCAAATCAACAAATTTGCTTACACATGCACACCATGCTAGAAACCCTAAACTAAAACCAACATAGCATCCTCCATTGAGACCAAAACATAAGGTAAATTTTTTTACCTTGATCGAGTAACGATTTTAGTTCCAGATTTCACCCTACTATGTAGGAAGTACAAACTAACAGTAAAAGACCCAACAAAGAATAAATGATGAAATTTACTGCAGATTTCACCAAAATGATGAAGAGATGTTGAGCACGACGAGCAATAAGTAAATTAACAGATTTCACCAAAATGATGAGCAACGATAGAGAGATTATAAAATCGAAGAGTATGATGAAAAAACAACGATGAAGAAATCAAAGAGAAGAGAAAAATTCCACCACGATAGAGCAGTTACAATTTGAAGAAGAGAGCAGTTCTAGAGCTCCATGAGCGATTTTCAGAATTCCATCTGCATATTCATACCATTCTAGGATTTTTTCAATTGAACTGTTTTCAGAGAACAACGTGAGAGAATCTAGGCATTGGGAAGGACTAAAATATAGGCGCGGGGAAGGAGGAAATCACTCGAGCAGAATCGTCGTTATCTTCAACATTAACCACAACGTTTCTCCAACCTTAGAGGCGGGTAGGCGCGACCAGAGCTCGGGTCGTCCCCAAACAATTGGGAGCGCATGCGAGCTTTTTAAAATTGGGCCCTAATCGGGGTTTGGGTTTTCAAAAAAAGCTCAGTTGAGTGCATGACCATTGATTCTGGCCTCGATTAAAAAAATTCAAATTTTTAGGACATATTAACTCCGTATACGTAAAAAGCGAATTTACTAAAATTAAGCTTTTGAAAAACTAATGTATTAAGTTTCTCTATACAAGAAAAAGAGTATATATTTATATAAAATAATAATATAATAAATGCATGGATAGTACCAAAAAGCGCTGAATGCTTTCCTAAAAAAATTAAATTCTATGTATTGTATTAACTTAGAGGTAATATAAATAAATATTTGCAGAATTGTACTAAGATTGCTAGTGGTAGAGTGGTATTGTTGTTAAATGGTGGTATATAAACTCAATATCATGGGTTCAAGTCTCAGTATAAGTTTATTTGCAAGCAAATCGGTAACAGTTTTGCAAATATAGTGTATATATAGACTAAATTTTTTTTCTAGGGGCCCCTAAAATGAATTTTGGGCGCAGGCGCACATGCGATCAAGACGCTGCATGCGCCCAGCACGGCTGAGAGCTAGCTATGGGCATGAGTGGGATGTGCTACCGCGTAGGGTCCAATGCCATTTTTTTAGGGCCCAAAAAATGTTGGAGATTTTTACTAAATATAAATATATAAACGTGAATTTGAACAATATCAGGTAGCTTCATGCGGTTTGATGGTTGGATGAGAGTGTTTTGTCCACTTGCTACTAAGTTTGAATCCTACATGTGGATGTTTTTATTTTTGCTTGACTTAATAAAATGAAATGGTGCGAAAATGCAGCCATTATGGGAACCAAACCCCTGACATCCTAATCAGGCTCCTCCGCCTCAAAATTGTTGTAATTTAGTTACAACACAACAATGTATTGATTTTTGGTACAAACAACAAAACAATATATAATCTTATGTATTTGGTACACAATAATATTTTTAATGCAATAGTAATATAGTTTTTTCTTATTCAATGCTGAGATAATAAATAATTATATCCAAAAAATACATATAGTTTTTTCCAAGAAGATAAATTGTTGATAAATTCCTTCAAAAAAAAAATTGTTGATAAATTTCTCATGTGGATTTCAATTTATTTTAAAAAGTCGAGTAATCTATACAGTCTTATTTGATAAATGCAACGCTCAATTAGGAGCCTTATTTTTAAGATTTGAATAGAAACTTTAAATTGTTTGAGATATTTCTGCACTAATGAAGATAATTATTTGAGTTTTAAAGGTGCTCAAAACTCATCGATGATGGCTGATGAAGACTATACGAAATGAGTCAAAGAAAGAGCGCCTGCTCAAGTCCTAAACTAACATTTTCCCACCCCACTAACAATTGTCTATCATATATATATATATATATATCATTTTGACTTCTAAATATCTTAATGTTAGTTAAATTACTATCAATTTAAAGCAATAAAAATTTACAAACATTTTGTCATATTTTATAGATCATCTCCTTCCAACTCTCCATACATATCCTCCATCATCTTATCTCTCTCTTAATTTCACTCTCTCTCTCTCATCATTAAAAAATTATAAATAGTGATGAGCGATAGTGAAATTAAGAGAGAAATGATGGAATGAGATGTAAGAGAGTGGAAAGGAGAGCATCCAAATGTTATTTTTTTGTTTTTTGATAAGTAAAAATTATATTAAAGGGAATGCAAATAGACACTTCAATGATACATATACAATGGGGTCTCATTAAAATTATATCCAAAGTGTTATCTGCTAGCTTATATGATGTTATATATGCGCTGCTTTTTATCAACCTCTCTAGAGTAATGAAATACAATTGATTTACTTAAAAAGTAATTAATGTATTAATAGAAAAATTGGCACTAATCATTTTTTATATAAAGCAATAATTTCATTAATGTAATATAATTCTTGATTCGGATTATTGTTGGCTACTTAAGGAGTGTCCAATTCTCGTGTTTAAGATCAAATTTCCATGTTAGCGGCTAACTCCGAGTCATTCATCATGCGAGAATATCAACTCTTCGTATCCATGTAATTAACCCGAGAGCATCGAATTGAGAAATGGAGAAGATCTTAACTCTTCTAATATAACATTGGGCACACACTCTCCACCTTTTAAGAGATAATAACAGTCCTGAACTTTGGAAGTATACTAGATTTGTTTTAGTTACCCAGTGATATAAGTAATAAGTAGTTGATTATGAACTAGGTAAAATGTATCTACCAGCTGCGCAGTTTGCCATCGAATATTTAACAAATCCACAGATGCAGTCAAAAGAATAACAAATTAATCCACAGATTAAAAAAAACAGAAGAAACAAAACATCATTTCCCATCAACTTTGGCATTTGCTAATCAAATGATTAATTTAGATCCAGAAACTGCCATGAGAAGTTGTGTGAACAGTTAATAGATAAGTAGTAATGCATTATGACTCCTGATCAGAAACTCGTTGATCGATGTAAAAGAGACAAAGAAAGAAATGTAAAATAAAACCAAATTCAATCAAGTACAGCTTCAATAATAAGGACAAAACTACAAAACTCCGAAACCAAGTTGAAATTCAATCCGCGTTTAAAGGTAACAACGTTTACTAGTAGAATCTTCGGCCTTCCACCTTCTAATTATTATTCATTTAAATAAATAATATATATTTGGTACATTTCATATTGGAAAAGTACATGTCTTCAAATACGTACGGTGGTGTGTGTGTGTGTGTCTAAAAGCTATATTCACGGTTAAGCATTTGCATTTCTGAACCAATATTCTTTCTTCATCTATAAATATGACTAAGATAATTCACAAAAAAAACTTTAACTAGTATCATAAGACCTTCACAAAGGTTAAAAAACACAATAAGTATATAGAAACACAACGAAAATCACTCAGATTCTTATTTAAACCTCGTAAAGTACGAAATGGATGAGTTACTAATTACCGCTGAATTACATAAAGCAAGAACATTGAAGCATTGCATGACTAGCCCAAAAAGCCTACTTGAGTACAAGGTCATACACAGAAACAAGTCACTTTGCCCTTATCGGGACATTGTGCTTGAGGGGTTGTGTACTTAAATGGCAAGGTCGTCTGTGAGGTGCAAACAAATCACTCTGCCCTTATCAAACTTTGTGATTGAGGGGCTTTGTATTGGCATAGCCAAGTTGCCTGTGAGGCGCGGGTAAACCACATCGCCCTTATCAGACCTCGTGCTTGAGGGACTGTGTGTATTTAGCATAGCCATGGTTGCCCGCGTGGGGTACATTAATCACTTCACCCTTATCAGGCCTTCTTGCTTGAAGGGTCGTGTACTAGGATAACCAGGTCGCTTGTGAGGCGTAGACAAACCACCACACCCTTATCAGACCTCGTGTTTGAGGGGTTGTGTACTAGCATAGCCAAGTCATCCATGAGGCGTAGAAAAAATGCTCTCCTTATCAGGCTTCGTGCTTGAGAGGATGTGTACTAGCATAGTTAGGTTGCCCATGAGGCACAACTAAGTCGTCAATGAGGGCAATGTACTGGAACAACTAGGTCGCTCGTGAGGCACAAGACAACTAAGTCACCCATGACGACAAAGTACTCGAACGACTGTGTCGCCCATGAGACCCAAGACAACTAAGATGCCCATGAGGGCAACGTCTGTTAATGGACTTAGTAGCTTGTATTCACCAAGTTGCTCGATAATGGGCTCAGTAGCCTCTATGCACTAAGTCGCCTGATAGTGGGCTCAATACCTATACCAACTAAGTCGCCCCTTAATGGGCTTAGTAGTATGTATCCACAAGTCACCCATTAAAATGATCCATATGCTACAAGGATCCATGCTACTTAAGCCTTTTAACGGGCACCTAGGATTAAACCTTAACTTAGGCCTTAATTGTAAGGCGTTAGTCACTCTTTGATGGATGCTCTCACACGTCTAGAAAACTCTACCAAAAGGACTTCCTTACACACGGAGGAAGGGACTTGACTTGTTCGCTAAAAAATCCTAACTTACTAAAGGAGTTGGACCCTCCACTTTTACGCGTGTATCATTACTCAACCAATTTGGTAAATTATACGATTTAATTATTTATATATATGAAGTTTTGCCTTTTAGTTAAAAAAAAAGTAGACCAATCTACCATTCATTAGTTCATCTCCTTGTTCCAAGCTACCTTTCATGTTTCATATATATATATATATATATATATATATATATATATATATATAAACGTATATTATGAGAGAACTTTTATGATGAGAGGGTGAGAGAGAATCCAATCACAGTAGATCAAATCAAAAATGGTTGAGATTAAAGCAAAAAGTCAACATGATAACTACCCACTTTCTAATCACAACCAGCCATGTAGTGTTATAGAGTCCAGATTTACTCCTCTCATCTCTTATAATAAACTCTCCTCTCACCTTATACATCCCCTATATATATATATATAGGAAACATATATTATGAAAGGACTTTTATAATGAGAGAGTGAGAGAATCAACCACTACACTATAGATCAAATCATGAGCAGTTGAGATTAAAACAAAAAGTCAACTCAGAACTACCCACCTTTTAATCACAACCACCCACAGTAGTAAGAGGGAGAATGGGCTACCATGATGTGATATCTATTTCTATTACTTCAAATGAAAATTATTTTCATGACAGATAGTTAATTTGTAATTTTGTATACCCTTTTTGCATAAAGAGTTTTGGTGATGAAATGTACTACTCATCATTGATGAAAAGAATAAGATCGATTTTAAATAAGAAAATAAATATATGAATGGATCAGAAAATCTTGACTGAAAGCGTGTGAGAATTAGACAGCCCTTTAAAGTTTCTAAGTACACAAATTCGGTGATCAGATCTCTACATCATCCCATATTTTTAATTTGCGATAGCAATTAATACCAATTTTTCGTACATGTTTTTTTTTACCAAAATTCGTACATGTTCTTATGAACTAAAATTCTCTCTATACCAAAAATCTTCATGTACTTTGCCTTGCTTGAGCTCGGGTCAATTCGAGCTTAGTAGTTGGTAGGACTCCTGCTCGAGTCGGATCCCAAAGGCCACGCTGGGAGTGGTATCTGTAAAGTCACTCTGCGCTCAAGCCCAGATGATGAGAAATTTGTAGTCAATCGCTTGAACTCAGATTTATAGATGTCGACGCGTGCTCGGAGTGTTGGATCGACTTAGCGCTTCTCACCCGTTGATGCCTGAAAGGCACGAATAGCCTATGGGGAATGCTTGTCGCGTTGAATTGTCTTGGAGGCGCTCAAGTTCCGGGGTTTTGGCTCTAGGAGGTTTTAATGAGGCCTCTTGTAGATGAACCGGTTGGGGTGCCTGTTTGCATCCCCTTTAATATAATTTTTTGCTTATAAAAAATAAGTAAGTGGGCCAACTTAGGGCCCAAAGTTGGACTAGGGCGTTCTGGTCCAGTTCAGAACAATTTCTGAATATAGACTAGAGATCTCAAACAAAAAAAAATTACAATAGTAGCTTTTTTATAGTATTATTTATAATTTTTTGACGAAATCCGGTCAAAATGGGTTTTACCTGTCAAAATACTATTCTAACACTTCTAACTTTTTTTATCATTATATAATAATTATGATTTTATTATATTAATTAACATTAATATATTTTCTCAATTTTCCTATAAGTTTACTTACGGAACGGGTACCCACTTGGAACATGTTCCGTTTGATAAGGGACGGGGATGAAAAATCCGACCGATAGATATGGGTGTGGGGACGGGGATACAAAACTCGGCTACCCGACCCCCACCCTGTTGCCAAGCATATGCATTCTCAATGCTGGATTCGAACACCAGACATTGATTAAGCTGAAACAGACTCTTACCTCATCTCATCCAAACGCTTTTGGATAATCTATTTCCTATACTACATACACATGAAAATTTAAACATGAGACTTGTTCTCGCCAGTATCAAGAAATACGATGATCGCCAATGAAGAATTGGACTCGCGCCACCCATCTCGATCGGCCCACACACGCTGCTTGGAGCGCAATTCTCGCCGTCCGAAAATCTCGCAAAACGGTCGGACCGCAGATATATACGCCATTCGCATATGGCATCGCAGTGCTTCTCTAACCTCATATATCTGCCCGAGCGACCTCTCACTAGATCGTCGGAATGTCTTTGCGCAGTCCACCCGAGGTGCTCAACGCTGCGTGAAGCTCGCGTGACCGGCCCTTTCACTCAATCAACGACCTACCCATCCGATTGTAACAACAACTACTTCAACTCTTCATTGGTCAAGGTACGATCAAGACTAAAAACATAAAAAGAAGGCTATAAGAAATCTCTTATAATTGCATATAGTCTAAAACTTACAATTACTAACAAGACATTGATGTTGAATTGAAGATACTCAAGATAGCATTTGCATTTGTCAGTTAAGGCATCGTTGTACGGACGCAGCAATATTTGGCAGTTAGTTAGTGTACGAAGCTTCGTGGCACTGAGGTTTCAGGCACCGACCAAAACAGCTCAATAAATATAAACAATAGTGGTGGTTAGAGAACGCACGAGGTTACCCATTTACAAGATTCTCATTGCATCGTTAAATCTAACTGAAACAGATTCGAGGTACCAATTCATTCATTATTGAACAACGTGAGCTTAGTCTGTCACTACATTAAAGCCAAGGTGGAAGCGTATTTATTAATCAAACCTTACACTTTCTATTTTCATCTTTCATCTTTCGTCAAGTCTACATAATAATTGTACTTAAAGTACTATAGCATTTATGTATAAATGATGATTACTCATCATTTTAAGATCCTCCAAATTAATGCTACTAGGAACCGATATATACCCATTAGAGTAATGATATTTGGACAAAAAATTTCAGACAAATATAGACAAAAACTAATTCACAATACCAATTAACCAAGTTTATTATACAATTAACCAAGTTTTTAGTTAATGACTTAAAAAACTCTGAAATGGCAGGTTGGTTAGTATCCTAAAAAACTTGGTTAATTAATATTGTGAATTGAATTTTGTCTATACTTGTCTGAATTTTTTTGTCCATATAATATTACTCTACCCATTATTATGTTGTTGTTATAAATCTAATCTAATCTAATATCTATTCAAAATTCAAATCAAACTCACCAACTTTCTTTACCCACTATCTACAAATCTAATATATATTTATATATACAAATCATACTTAAATTACTCAAACAAGTTTCCCTATTTATTTGATAACTAATCTAACTAAGGGCAACATCTAATCTAATCTAATCTAATATCTATTTATCTAATATATCTATCTATTTGTGCAAACAAACAACTTACAAAATTATAATTTTAGACATCTTACTTTTTTGACACATCACCACTTTTGTTTTATTTATCATTTTTTAATTCTACTTTCTCTTCCTTTCTCACTCACTATCTTCCAATCTCACATTTTTCAATCTTTCTTACTTCTTACACATCTATTATTAGTGGCCCCACACCATTTATTTAAAAATATATTTTTTCCCAATTTTTTTAATCCACTATATAATCTAATATAATTAAATTAATATTAAATCACTACAATTTACTCCTATTTACTATCTAACCTAATATCTATTTATCTATTTATACAAACAAACCACACTTAATCTATTTATACAAACAAACCACATTTAAATTACTCAAACAAACCTCCCTATTTACTTGACAATTCATCTGACTAAGGACAACATTGTAATTTACTATCATACGCTTATCAAATTTCTTCTCTCAATACATTTTCTTCTCACTCCCACTTTTTTCCTTCTTTTTCTTACTTTTTTTTTCTCAAAATTCAAAATTCAAATCAAACTCACCAACTTTCTTTACCCACTATCTACTAATCTAATCTAATATATATATATATATATATATATATATATATTTATATAAACAAACCATACTTAAATTACTCAAACAAGTTTTCCTATTTATTTGACAACTAATCTAACTAAGGGCAACATTGTAATTTACTATCACATTCTTTTTCAAATTTATTCTCCCAATGCACTTTCTTCTCACTCCAATTTTTTTTTAAGTTTCCACTCTTTTTTTTTTCAAATTTCGAAATTTATATCAAATCAAATCTACTAACAAACTAAAATAATCAATCTAAACTACGAGATAACTGCACTAATATATAAAAACATGGGATAACTTCACCGATATATAAAGAAACACGATATTAATATATTAGAAAAAAGGAAAACTTAATGACTATTTCAACTACTGATTAATATTTAAAACACGGGATAACTGTACTGATATATAAAAAACGCTTGATAACTATCCTGGTATATAAAATCTAATATCTATCTATTTATACAAACAAACAACTTACAAAATTACAATTTTAGACATCTTACTTTTTTGACACAACACCATTTTTGTTTTATTTATCATTTTTTAATTCTACTTTCTCTTCTTTTCTCATTCACTCCCTTTCGATCTCACATTTCCAAATACTTCTTACTTCTTACACATCTATTATTAGTGGCCCCACACCATTTATTTAAAAGTATTTCTTTTCCCAATTTTTTTAATCCACTATATAATCTAATCTATTTATACAAACAAACAACTTACAAAATTACAATTTTAGACATCTTACTTTTTTGACACAACACCACTTTTGTTTTATTTATCATTTTTTAATTCTACTTTCTCTTCTTTTCTCACTCACTCCCTTTCGATCTCACATTTCCAAATACTTCTTACTTCTTACACATCTATTATTAGTGGCCCCACACCATTTATTTAAAAGTATTTCTTTTCCCAATTTTTTTAATCCACTATATAATCTAATATAATTAAATTAATATTAAATAATCTATAATTTACTCCTATTTACTATCTAACCTAATATCTATTTATCTATTTATACAAACAAACCACACTTAATCTATATATCTAATCTAATCTATCTAATCTAATATCTATCTTATCTAATATCTATCTATTTATACAAACAAAGAACTTACAAAATTATAATTTTAGACATCTTACTTTTTTGACACTTCACCACTTTTGTTTTATTTATCATTTTTTAATTCTACTTTCTCTTCTTTTCTCACTCACTCTCTTTCAATCTCACATTTCCAAATACTTCTTACTTCTTACACATCTATTATTTAAAAATACTTCTTTTTCCAATTTTTTAATCCACTTTAGAATCTAGCATAATTAAATTAATATTAAATAATCTACATTTTACTCCTATTTACTATCTAACCTAATATCTATTCATCTATTTATACAAACAAACCACACTTAATCTTTTTATACAAACAAACCACATTTAAATTACTCAAACAAGCATCCCTATTTACTTGACAATTCATCTTACTAAGGACAACATTGTAATTTACCTTATATCATACTTTTATCAAATTTCTTCTCTCAATTCATTTTTTTCTCACTCCCACTTTTTTCCTTCTTTCTTTTACTTTTTTTTTCTTTAAAAATTCAAAATTCAAATCAAACTCACCAACTTTCTTTACCCACTATCTACTAATCTAATATCCATTTATACAAACAAACCATACTTAAATTACTCAAACAAGTTTCTCTATTTATTTGATAACTCATCTAACTAAGGGCAACATTGTAATTTACTATCACATTTTTTTTAAATTTATTCTCTCAATGCACTTTCTTCTCACTCCAATTTTTTTAACTTCCCCTCTTTTTTATTTTATTTTTTTAGAATTTCAAAATTCAAATCAAATCAAATCTACTAATAAATTAAAATAATCAATCTAAACTTCGAGATAACTTCACTAATATATAAAAACACGGGATAACTTCACTGATATATAAAATAGATATTTTTTGACACATCACCACTTTTGTTTTATTTATCATTTTTTAATTCTACTTTCTCTTCCTTTCTCACTCACTCTCTTTCAATCTCACGTTTCCAAATACATCTTACATCTTACACATCTATTATTAGTGGTCTCACACCATTTATTTAAAAATATTTCTTTTTCCAGTTTTTTTAATCCACTATATAATCTAATATAATTAAATTAATGTTAAATAATCTACAAATTACTCCTATTTACTATCTAACCTAATATCTATTTATCTATTTATACAAACAAATCACACTTAATCTATCTATCTAATCTAATCTGTCTAATCTAATATCTATCTAATATCTATTTATAAAAACAAACAACTTACAAAATTATAATTTTAGACATCTTACTTTTTTGACACATCACCACTTTTGTTTTATTTATCATTTTTCAAATTTCTTCTCCCAATGCACTTTCTTCTCACTCCAATTTTTTTTAAGTTTCCCCTCTTTTTTTTCAAAATTCAAAATTCAAATCAAATCAAATCTACTAATAAACTAAAATAATCAATCTAAACTACGAGAAAAATGCACTAATATATAAAAACATGGGATAACTTCACCGATATATAAAAAACACGATATTAATATATCAAAAAAAAGCAAAACTTAATGACTATTTCAACTACTGATTAATATTTAAAACACGGGATAACTGTACTGATATATAAAAAACGTGGGATAACTATCCTGGTATATAAAAAAATACGGGATAACTGCACTGATATATTTGATAATCTTCTATCTATCATTTACTATCTACTATAATCTACTAATGAACTAAAATAATCAATTGAAACTAGAGATAACTGCACTGATATATAAAAAAACATGGAATAACTATACTAATCTAATCAAATCTAACCTAATCTAATCTATCTAATATCTATTTATACAAACAAACAACTTACCAAATTACAATTTTAGAAATCTTACCTTTTTTGACACATCACCACTTTTGTTTTATTTATCATTTTTTAATTCTATTTTCTCTTCCTTTCTCACTCACTCTCTTTCAATCTCACATTTCCCACTATTTCTTACTTCTTACACATCTATTATTAGTGGCCCCCATACCCTTTATTTAAAAATATTTCTTTTTTCAATTTTTTAATCCACTTTATAATCTAATATAATTAAATTAATATTAAATAATCTACAATTTACTCCTATTTACTATCTAACCTAATATCTATTCATCTATTTATACAAACAAACCACACTTAATCTATTTATACAAACAAACCACATTTAAATTACTCAAACAAGTCTCCTATTTACTTGACAATTCATCTTACTAAGGACAACATTGTAATTTACTATATATCATACTTTTATCAAATTTCTTCTCACTCCCACTTTTTTCCTACTTTCTCTTACTTTTTTCTTTCAATATTCAAAATTCAAATCAAACTCGCCAACTTTCTTTACCCAATATCTACTAATCTAATATCTATTTATACAAACAAACCATACTTAAATTACTCAAACAAGTTTCTCTATTTATTTGATAACTCATCTAACTAAGGGCAACATTGTAATTTACTATCACATTTTTTTTAAATTTCTTCTCTCAATGCACTTTCTTCTCACTCCAATTTTTTTAACTTCCCCTCTTTTTTATTTTATTTTTTTAGAATTTCAAAATTCAAATCAAATCTACTAATAAATTAAAATAATCAATCTAAACTACGAAATAACTTCACTAATATATAAAAACACTTTATAACTTCACCGATATATAAAAACATGATATATATATATATATATATATATATATATATATATATATATATATATATATATATATATATATATAAAGGAAACTTAATGACTATTTCAACTAATGATTAATATTTAAAACACGGATAACTATAATCGATATATTGGATAATCTATCTTTTACTATCTACTATAATGTACTAATTAAAATAATCAATTGAAACTATGAGATAATCAGACCGATATATAAAAATATGGGATAACTATACTAATATGTAAAAAAACACGAGATAATCAGAATGATATGTATAAAACACGAGATAATCAGATCGATTTATAAAAATACTTCACTGAAATATTTGATAATCTACCATCTATCCGTTACTATCTACTATAATCTATTAATCAACTAAAAATAATCAATTGAAACTATGAGATAACTTCACTGATATCTTAAAAAACACGTTATAACTTTATTGAAATATAAAAACACAGGATAATTGCAATGTTGTATGTAAAAACACGAGATAAATTTGACCGATATATAAGAAAAACACGGGATAACAACACTCGACACTAATATATAAAAGAACACGGGATAAATGCATGATTGTTTTTAAATGATACTTTTACATTTTTAGATTTTAATATTTATCTAAATTTTTATTTGAGACTCCTTTTTAACTACTTTAAATTTGTCTTTTTTTCACGTGTTTGTCTGCATCTATTTAAATTATATCTAAGTTCGTTCATGAAAACAATATGGTAGCATCCGTGCGTATGCACGGGTATCCTACTAGTTTGGTATCATCTTCGACTCTGTTTGGCAAAAAATATTGAATACTAAGATAAGTTAGTTTATAGCGAATGACCGATAGTTGATTAGTTATGTCATTTTTTATGAGAGAGGCCTAAACCCGAGCAAACAGAACACTAAAACCCACACCCGTCCAGCCCAACTCTATCTGAGTTAAGGGCCTGGATCAGAAAAGGGGGGGTGTCAAAAATATTACAGTTCAAGTCAACAAGAGAACACTGTTTAGCCAAAATATCAGTAACATTATTGGCGCATCTTTCTATCTTCTTCCACTCTGTCTTGGTATCCACTAATCCACATATTCAATTATCTTGATCTCAAGGATAAGATTATTCCTCTGACGGACATATATAAGATGGAACTACAATCTTTGTGAATCAAACCAACTAGCAGAGGAATCTAAAATGGCACTATTGTCTTTGAAAAGCTCACCATAATCGACATGGCCCGAGGAATCTTTTGATGCGCTATCAGTGTTACACTTCAACCAATCACAAATAGGAGAATTTCAATCAAACTGTTTAATACTACTTGCCATTCAAGAATTCCCTCTAACTGAGAAAGATTGAAGAATCATGAATTCTTCAATGGAGGATGACATATGATCGTTGCTGATCTATCGATGTAGTGCTGATGTAGTGTTCTAGCTCGGTCGCTGAATGTCTTGGTATCAGAGTCTTGGTCGCGCGCGGGTGGTGCACTGCGAAGATACTTCGACGCCTGCCAGTCAAGAATCAATAGTGAATAGTGAATAGTAATAAATGACGTCTCTAGAATCTTGAGATTCGCGTGTCATATTTATAGGATAGTTATTGGTAGGCCATATTGGGTTGCATTGGGCTGAGCCCACCTGAACAACATACGACCACTAGTGCGTAAAAGAGATTTTAAGTCACAGAATTGGCCTTTTTTAAAGTCGACGCCACCAACTTCTATTAAGCGACTTTGATGTCGTGAGCTTTAAAGTCAGTGGCGATACTGACTTCATACGTTTTTTTAAAATCAAACAATCACTGCCTGACATAAATTACTGATGTTCATTCTAGGGGATGACTTTTAAAGTCTAGCCAGAGTCTGACTTTTAACTTATTTTTAAGTCACACTTTTTGTCGCCTGACTTTAAACTTGACTTGTTTATATTATATAGTCAGGTTTGTATCCATCTAACTTTTAAAAAAAATAAAAATTTTGCCTTTTGGGCCATTCCCATAAATATACAAATTTGGCTCCACTAGACATCAAATTCATTAAACCAGCAGCAAGCATTCTATATGAAAGTACAAAATTACTAAATTTTACTCCAAATGTATCATTAGCAATTCAACATTCATTTGACTAATATCTTGTCAAAAGGTATAGTAGAGCAACAATACTACATTTGGTAGTGCAACAAATACCATAAGAAAACCATCCAGCTGAGTTTACAGCACAACTACGCTTCTATTAAGCTCCGATGTACACAAACATATAACATTAAAGGCAAATGAACATCACTCAGGTTGTTTTCTTCGTTCTTCCTTTGAAGTTGGTTTACGCTCTTCATACAATTTTATAAAGAACTCAGCCCAAACTTGTCTAACGTGTGTCAACTCTTCAAGTGTGAACGAACGAGTCGAATTAAACATCCACAAAACTAAAAGTTGAATATGAATCACATGGTTAACCTAATACCTACAACATAATAATTACCTAGTAATCATCCTATAAAAGCTGAAAAATTATATTACATTCTTCTGATTATTAGTGGTAGTTGCGGATATAATGGTCATCATATTTATCTTCACGTAGTGACCACAAGAATAACCACCTTTTTGTTTCGGTCCCTATAAATGAATATCAAATATCAAGGTTGAATATAATTTACAGTAACTAGTATAAAATATTGAAAATAAAAATTAATGTATTAAATACCTACTTTAAGTGTCACGGGTGAGGTTTTGTTTTTCTTAAACTCTTCATCCTATTATATCGATTCATAGCTCTGTGGAATAACGTCATAAATAGTAAGATATAAGTCTAAAGCATATTAAATCACAAAATTGAGACAACAAGTTATTAATAAAAGAAAACCTACTTCTCAACTATTTCAATCAAGGTCTCGCTTGGAAGCGCAAAGAAGCGAACACATCCAAACAAAGATAATGAAGGACACACGACAAACAATTGCCAATGTTTGCTGCAGAATTGGACAACAATAATTAAATCATAATCAAACAAAGAAGTTATATATACACTAATAACCTTTAGATAATTGATAGTTTACCCGAACAAATATGGCGCTAGAAAGCATGTTTTGTTATGGTCAAATAGCTTATTCTGGATATATGTTTGGATGGTCTCTTGTTTGAGGCTAATACTACCACAAATTTTGTATGGATCTAGAATCCATACATATCACTAATTTCCCTTGCTATACATTCACGATGCAAATACCTAAGATATTGAGAACAAATTATTTTGGAACAAGTTTTACAATTAACTAATATACACTTACATGCACCATGGATGATAAGTAAAGTAAAGTAAAGTCCAGCTCCAATTTATTCCATCGTCGGAGATCAAACTTTGGTACTAACCGAATCTGACCCTTAAGATGAAGTACGTTAATCACTGATACTCAAGTTTGGAGTTGCACTAACTATAACTTTATGATTCCATGACTAGGATTTACTCCTGTTTGCTGGTGTTTTTAGCAAACAATCACTAGTTTTCAATATTAAGACTGTGAGATCAAACTAGAAAATCTCTTTGACAATTGCCTTTGTGTTTTGTGTCTTTTAGCGTGCGTAAGAAACGTAAAATAGTAGGAAGAGATAGTTTGAAAGCGTAATGAAGGCAAGAAGTGCAACAAACGTAAAAAACAAGTAAAAATTGCATTAAAGTGAAAGATAAAAGAAGTTGGTACACCAAAGACGCATAATGTAATCTGATTCACTCTTGTTTCGCTTTGACTTGGAAGTTGAGTTTCACAGAGTTTTTTGTAAAGATGTGGTGACCTGCTTTCCTATTACAAGGGAGTATTTATACTCTCGGATACAATCGTGGGCAAGCACGATAACCACTTCCTAAAAACTAGGGAAATAACCGCCCACTAATCGCTGCTGCTCTCGCACTTCGACCACCTTTTGTTGTCGAAGGATTTGGCGAAGTATTAGACCCGTTTGTCGAATAATTGGGCCTTCTCCCGTCGAAGGTTTTGACATTGTTTCGTAGCTCGAGGAACCAAGACCGCCGAAGCTTGCTTGTGTTGTCAAGACTGCATAACTTTATCACTTGGATTTATGGTACATTGACTTGAACATTGACCCCGCACCCACAAAATACTATTAAATGTGCAAATAATACCATTTAAAGCTTAATTTAATGCCCTTGCCGAAATTTTGAGGTAATGATTGCCCCAAAAAATGTTTTTTCGATTTTAATAAGGAATGGAGGGAAGAAAAGGCATTTTTGAATATCGTGCAATGGTCATTTCTACCGCCTTTTGCATTTCAACAAAGGGTCGAAAAGACAACCATCATTACTTGCACAGTAAAACGAACCGCCTTATTGGCACACGTTGCATAGTTGGTGGGCCATCACGCCTCTCAAACGCCGCGAACGCGCGAAGTTGTGGCGAAACGTGCAATAATCGTAGCTTCCCAACATATATAAACGGCTACAACCCCTCATATTCCTCTTTTGCTCGCTTTGAACTTTTGTGAAGTCTTTCTCGCTTTCTTCATTCTCTCTGCGTTTTGCAAAAATCCCGAAATCACTAAAGCTTCAAACTTTCATTCCTTTCCTTCAATCCACGCTTGATTTCGCCTCGCATTCGCTTTTTTTTCTCTCATGGCTTCTTCATCTCGTCAAATGTTCCACTAAAAACGCATTTAAACCAACGGACCTAAAACCCTTGATGGCTTTGTTGATGAGCCCGACATTCACGATAGTCGAAAGCAGCTTCAATGGCAAACCTGTATTGATTCCTCTACTAGGGTTTATACTCATGCATATCTAGGCCCTCTTCCTAATACCCTTTTAGAGAACACTGAAGTTTCGAAATTTTCCCTAGTCATGCCTGCCTTTCACCCTGCAATTTTCACCAAGACCCCTTTTCACTTAGAATTTCTCAATAGTCCTTCCAGTGTCTTTAGGTTCGCTCCCAGGCTCGACCAACAGATTTACATAGATTGGCTCGACAAGGTAGAGGCTAAAAAGGCCGACGTCCGGAAGAAACAAGGTATTTTTGACCTTATCCAGCTTGTCTAGGTATGGGCCTAAGTATGACAAAGACTTGATATTGGTCGCTATGCGCTTCCGGGACTCGTGCCACTCATAGTCTTCACTTGAGATGTGGCATCATGCCGACTCCCACTTTACTAGATGTTGCCGCCATCACAGTGTCCGAAACCCTTAGGTGAGACTTTTTGACCTCGCTAATCCCGAGTATGTATACCCGCTCACTTTCAATAATGCCACTTTTGCTCCTTACATCACGTAACACCACAACCGTGACAATGACACGATTAATCTCGCTAAAGAACACGTAGCCTTCTTAACCCTTTGGTTATCCCTTTTGTTTTCTCGCACTGCTCACTCCGGTGTTTCTAAAACCTATATTCCATCGGCAAAATTTCAACTCCACGAGAAAGAAGACATTAACCTTGCCAAACCGTTGTTGGGTTCTCTCTATCGAGCTTGATAATGCCGTTCTAGAATCGAAAGAGGACGAACCCACCAAAGAAGTTCTTGCCTCCTCGCCCATTGTGGTTATTGCAATTGTGGGTCGCTAGCCACTTTTTGAGTCTCGACTAGGTCTCAGATATTCCCAAGTCCTGCTCACTCAACCTTGAAGTCTAGAGGACTGAAGGGATTCGACTAGCCCAATTGAAACCCAAGCGGATAAATATTCCTCCGCAGGAGTCTTTCAAATTCACTTCGACATGTTCCTGAAGTGCACAAGTTTCAGTAGACTCTATGGCTCCTTTGTGCAAAGGCCTTTCGGTCCAACTTGGTTTCGCAACCATTTCCTTCCTCTTACGTCGAACAAGTTTGAGGAGATTACCCAAATCGCAAGCCTACCTCTCTCCCGCCATTCTTTCTACCAGACTTACCCCCGGCAAAGCTAAAAATAGCTTCGAATTAAGAGATACTTCCCAAGTTATTCTCGCTGCATGGTTTGGCCTTTGTCGATTCGACTGCGCAAGATATGTTTTCATAGGCGAGAATTTTCGAGTCCGTAAACAATGGTAGCCTACAAACATGCCTTCAAAAATTCCACTATAGGGCCTTGAATTTCAACCTCTCGATTCAACCCCAGATTCTCATGCACTAAGGAATTTCATGAATGGTGGACTAGTTACTATACCACCACTAGCTGGGGAGGCTAGTGATGCCTTTGCGAAAACATTATGAAGAAATTGGTGGCAGCCCTTCCTTCAACAACCTGTATTTACTTCTTGATACCCGAATCTCCCGAGTCTTGAACATCTCAGAATTTAGTTTTATTTCTGCTTTCTTACCAATGTTTTTCGACGTCCAGTCAACTCGCACTCCAAACCAAGGCCAAAGTAAAGGCTACCACAAAGCACCATCTCCTCCAAAGAACCAAGAAAACAAAGGGACGCGAGATCTACTCCGGACATTGTCCTGAAGAAGGTATGTTGCCATTTATTCGCTTGAAGTTATTTTTTGATTACGACTTTTACTTATGTCGAAATCCTTCTCTCTAAAACAACTCGCACAAAATCCTCAAAGCAGAGCAAAGCGAAAAGGAAAATGGTCCTCCTCAAGATGAGGTACTATACTCTTACCTTGTTAATCCGTCAAAATTTCTCTTCCTTTGTCATTTACTTTCCCGTCATAACCCAAATTCTTTTGGCAGACACTCGAAAGTGATGATAACATCCCCTCACTCGAGGTCGAAGAAAAGAAATCTTCCCGAGATTCAAAGGGCAACTCAAGGCATCATTATTGATGAGACTCCTAACCACCTTCTTCTCCTCCAATCAAGAGACTTAAGGTACAAGAGGTAAACTCCTTTCGACATTAGATTAGACTTATTCGATCTCGCCTTTCCAATCCTTAACTTGATGATATACCTTGCAGTGCATAGGTGGGTGGATCGCTCGTGAACAATCCTCGAGTTCGACTCATGGTCGAGGCCACTGATCTAGAGTCGCCAACCCCTATGCTCCTTTTCCTTCATCTCTCAAGGTGCAATCACAAGAAATTTTCCAAACATTGGAGAACCCCGAGATTCCCACTTTCGAGGAGTTTGCGCCAAGTCTTTGGAAATGTCGAACAAGAGGCGGTCGTCGAAGAGAATGCTCTCGTTACGGAAGAGGCTATTCCAACTCTTTGTGGCGAACCGAGATCGTTGTTGGAGAAACCGCCAAGTTCCGTAACTTACCATTCCACCAACCAAGGACCGTAGTAGTGGCGCCTCCGCCGAAATCCTCAAGCAAATATGGTCGATCAAGAACCGTGAGGAGCCTAGAGTAGAGGTAGCCGCAGATCAAGGTGCTTTCGCCAAAGAGTCATCCAACAATTACTGCCACGATCAAGAATTGGTGAGCTAAAGAAGACGGATCCTTGGCGCTTTGAAGATTATGTTAAGCCTCAAGAGCTCGTCGAGCCGCTTGGTTTGCGCCTCCTCGAACAATTCTCTAAGTTCTATCAACCAAGAGACGATGAAAGCCTGCTTTGCGACTTGAAGACGAAGGTGTTAGAAGGGGACTTGGTAGCAACCATTGAGAATGACTCATCTGTGGTACCTTGAGGTAAAATCCTCATTCGTAAGATCACCGATTAGACCTCTCCTCAAAATGTCCTTTCGCTCTTCATGGAATTTGGCCCTATTTTTGAGCAACTTTCTTTTTGATCAATCAACGGTGACCACCTCTAAGCGCAAGGTTCAAGAGACTCAACTCGCGAGGTGGAACTCGCCTCTTAAGGTCGATCAAGACGACCTCGAAGCTCTTGAGACCCAAGCAAAATAATGACGAAAGCAATCGCCGAATGGGATGCGTAGATTGCGCGCGCGATTGATGAAGAGATAAAGACCCTTCAACTCAAATTGTCTAATGCTAAGCATCGTAAGGGCCGATCGCCGAACGCTCGAGTGATGCTTCTTCGTCCACCAAGACTACCAAAGCAATGGCGCTATAGAGCATTTGGAGAAGATTGACAAGCACCAAGCTATTCTCGCGACCTCGACAAAGAGTCAGTATCTTCTCAACACCTCTATTTCTCTAAGTGTTAGCATTATGGAGAGGCATAAGGCTACCTTGTCGACCTTCTAAGACTGTAATAGCTTAACATTCTAAAAATGGTCAGTGTAACTTTAACAATTTCTTTATACATTGCCATTTATGAACAACTTTGGTTTACTTATAATTGCTCAATCTTTATTTCGGTTAACGTTGGCTTGTATCGCTTTAAATACTTGCCATTTATTCTAAAGGTCCTATTTTCGCCACCTAACTCTTCGATTTCATAAGCGCCATTCGAAAAGCAACGCAACACGCGAAATGGGCCTTCCCACCCCGTGACCATTTGCCTAAAACTCTATCTTTTTATCCATAGGTAATAGGACTTTCCACACTAACTCCCCTTCCTCAAAGGTTTTTAACTTAACTTTTTATTGTAGGCTTTAGCTACTCTTTCTTTCTCATCGAATAAGCATTTCTAAAGCTAACAACCTCTCTTCGCCTACATCAACCAATTCATCAATCATCATATTCCAATAATGATCAAAAGGAATTTCACATTGTTTTTGAATCCTTGTTGATTGTAAACAAATCTCGACGGTGTAACACCGCATCATGCCCAAATGTTAACCTCGTAGGGAGTGGTGTTTTATAGACTCTTTAGGTGAAGTTCGACAAGCCCATAACACTTGGTCAAGAGAATCGTACAACTTCTAGGCTTACGCCCAACGTGCTTTTTAATCAAATTAATAATGATTTTATTGGCAGCCTCTACTTGGCCATTGGCTTGTGCATAGTATGGTGTCGAAGTCAATAACTTGAAACCAATTTCAAGAATGAACTCTACCATTTTTCGACCAAAGGAAAACGGTACCTTGTCCGTAGTAATGGTTTCGAATTCCATATCTATAAATGATATGATTTTGAATAAACCTTATCATCGCTTCTTGATCTACATTGGCTAAAGGTATTGCCTCTACCCATTTAGTAAAGTAATCAATCCCTACTAGAATGTATCTCGTGGCCTTTCGACGAGGTTGGTTTTATTTCTCCAATCACATCTAAAGCCCAACCCCTGAATGGCCAAGGTTTCACTATAGAATGCAACTCATTTGCAGCACATGTTGTATTCCAAAGATGTTTTTGGCATTCTTGGCAACCTTTGGCAAATTCTATACAATCTTTTAGCATAGTTGGCCAATACATTCCTTGTCGAAACAACAACCATTTCATTTTGTGGCCTACTTGATGTGAGCCACATGCTCCACTATGTGTATCGAATCGCCAAATATGCCTCGCTTTCACTAAGACATTTTAGTAGTACCCTTCAGAGTTTGTTTGTACAATTGCTTTCCAATTAACACATAGCTTAGAGCTCAGACTTTACTTTTTTGTTAGTGTTCCCTGTAGGATTTTGCAAATATTCTACAATGGGTTTTCGCCAATCATCATCAACCATATTGTCAATAGCAAAAATTTCTGCCAAGTCAATATCGTCGAAGATGTGACGTTTTTCGACGCTCACTTCAGTTGTATTTATTGCCCCCCCAATTTTTGGTGTTGACAATAACGTAGAAGGAGTATTATAGAGAGAGTCTTCTGAGATTAATTTATCTTTTATCTCAATTAACTCTTCTAGGCTTTGCTTCGATACTTTGTAACCGGAAGCAATTTGTGCCAGCTCATTTGCCACGTAATTTTCAATTCGTGGTAAATGTTCTAGGTGAACGAATGTAAACCTTTTTAGCAAAGTATTGGCAATAACGAAATATTTAATAAGGTGTTCATTGATACATTTGTATTCTTTTGTCAATTGTTTGACCACTAGTTGAGAATCACCTTTTATTTCGACATAGCTTGCCCCCAATTCGAGCAAAATTTTAAGGCCTACTATTAAAGCCTCATATTCAGCTTCATTATTTGAGCAAGAATCTCGAATTTTAAATTTATACTTCGTTGGAGTATTTTCTGGCGAGATAATCAAAATTCCAATACCTGCTCCATTTTTATGGCTTGAGCCATCGAAGTATAATCTCCAAGGACGTACGTCTAACGAATGTATTTCACATTCGACAAATGTAATGGTCCACTATAAAATCAAGAACCACTTGTCCTTTAATTGATTTAAGGGGTTGATAAGTTAAGTTGTACTCTAGCAAAGCTAAAGCCCATTTGCCAATTCGACTATGCAACATTGGTTTTGACAACATATGTTTAATAACATCAAAATGCGAATAAACATAAACATCTCACGATTTTATATATTGCTTCAATTTTGTACAAGAAAAATACAAGCAAAGGCACGCTTTCTATTGGACTATACCTAGTTTCAAAGATCAATCAAAACCCTACTAAGGTAATAAATGGGTCTTTCGACACCACTATCATCCTCTTGCGCTAACATGCTACCTATTGTGTTATCGTAAGTCGCTATATACAATTTTAGCAATTTATTTCCAATAACAGGCAATAAAATTGGTGGCTTGACCGGATAAGACTTGATTGCGTCGAAAGCATCTTGGTGAACTTGCTCCCACTTGAATTCATCTTCTTTCTTCAATCTCGTGAATGGCGAAAAAACTTGTGTTTTGCCACTTAGATTTGAGATGAATCTTCAAGGAAATTGATTTTCCCTAGTAGTGAGATCGCAGCTTCTTTTTTGGTCGAAGGAGCCTTCGCTTTCCATAATTGCTTTAGTCTTATTTTCGTTGATCTCTATGCCTTTCTTGTGTACTACAAAACCCAAGAATTCACCCGCACGCATACGTAAAGCACATTTGGTTGGATTCATTTTCAATCCATATTTCCTCATTCGCTCAAAAGAACGTCGAAGATGGTCTAAATGACCACTTTCTCGAGGATGACTTAACCACCACATCATCTATGTATACTTGCATAAAATCATCAATAAAATCGTGAAACATAGAATTCATTGCCCTTTGATAAGTGGCACCAGCATTTTTAAACCAAAAGGCATGACCACCCATTCATAAACACCTAATGCCCCCGACATCGGCGATTTGACACGCCCTCTTCTTCGGCAATAAAGATTTGATTATACCCCGAGTAGCCATCTAGCAACCGAGATAATCAAATCCTGTCACCGAATCTATTAGCATTTCGCTACGGGCATAGCGTATTCATCTTTAGGTGTTGCATTATTTAAATCCCTAAAGTCTACGCAAACTCTAAGTTTTCCATTTTTCTTCATTATCGAACTATATTAGCTAACCAATCACGCGTACTCGCGCTTCGATGAATTTGCTTTTGAACAACCTTTCTATTTCTTCCTTGATCTTAGCCAATATCCGAGGAGCAAATCTTCTTGGCGTTTGCTTCATCGGTTTCTTCCCCGGTCGAATGGGTATTTGTAATTCCACCACTTCTCGACTCAAACCGCATTTCATTTGTATTCCCAAGCAAAGCAATCCTTGAACTCCCGCAGGTGAAATGACTTGGGTTCTCGGCGCATCAAGATGTGCACTAATATAAGTTGGCCTTTTGACCAAGCCATCTCCCAAATCCACCTCTTCGATCGGATCTTGAGCTTGCATGCGCTTTGTAGAATCTCTGGGTCTTTTTCAAAACCCAATGGTTCGTCGTCATAAATGCAATCCAGCTTTGTCATTTATAACTTCACGATTTTCTTCAGATGAAGTTGTGGCTTCGATGACCATTGTTTGTTGATTTAACTCGGCTTCCAAAGCCGCTTTATTTTATTTTCGCCATATAGGCCGTAATTTATCCCAAGCACCGGGTACCGACATCTAAACCTTCTAAGAGTCGGTGTCCCATCCTGCTGGAGGTAGCACACCATCGTGATAGACATTCGCACCTTCTATTTCCTCTCTTTCCCACACAAAACCATGTGTTGGGTATAGGTGAATGGAGGAAAGCACATTATCTCAAGAGATATATGCTTGGCTAGAAGATGAACATGGCGCAATGTTCGCCATTTGCTTCTCAAAATTCTCCCCGTGACGTTATTTACGCCGCCAGAAGGAAATAACTCGTCCGCTTGACGTACTCCACTAGACCATCATCCTCCACATTACCAATTTCTCGTGTAGGCTTGAGGAACAGCTCCTACGCCATGTATCCACTCTCTCCCAAGGAGTAGATTGTAGGTTGCTTTTGATGCTATAACAAAGAACGTGGTGGTTCTTCTTACAGCCTTACCACCACTTCTACTTCGACACCCCAACGACCGGCCGATTTCCCTCATAATTGGTTAACATAATGTTATGAGGTCGGTCTTGTCCAGATCAAAGCAGACTATTGTCTTCAAAGATGGCCCGAGGCATTAAGTTAACAAAGACCCCTCCATCGACCAAAGATCTTATTAATGCCTACGCCATTAACCTTGGCTTGGACGTACAAGGGCTTCAAATGGTGTTGCATGCCCTCGTCTGGCCTCTCAAAAGTGGCCATTTGTTCTTCTACGCAGCCATTGTTCATGACATAGTAGCATACTGGCTTGTGGTTAGCCATATCCCCAATGAAGTCCTCTTCGACGCCGTTTGGGGGATCAGAATAAAGATCGCACTCACTCGGCAAAATAGATACCACGCTTGCGGATGACGCCGAAGCTAGCCTCGTAGTCGCCGAAATCGCGAAGTGACATCTTCGTCCATGTCGAATGAAGCACTTTTCTTCTTTAAAGCTGTTAATGGAGGGAAAATCCTCTCCATAGCAGGCCTTCTCGGTTCCTCTATCATAATAGATTTCCCTTTAGCCTTGTTTCCAACCCTCACTTGATTGGCCGCTCCTATACTTATCTTTGTGTTCCCCACGGTTTTAGGAGTCACGCCTTAACTGCTTTTTTTAGCGTCGCTCGTTAGCAACCAAAGTTGCCTTCTTTTCGAGCTACCGTATCGACGCCATCGGGTCTTCGCTCATGGGATTCTTCCCTTTATAATTGTTTTTATAATTATACTTTGAGGCCTCGCTTTGTGATTGGCTTGGCGCTCCACTGTTGAACAGCATTCTTGTAGTGTCTACATCCAGCATGTATCCACTTCTCATTGGATGGATCTGTCCTTGGAACAAATGGTTTGGCAGAGGCAGATAAAGACAAACTCCTTCTTGGCCACACCTTGCCCGAGAAATCGCGGCTTTACTTGTCGAAGCCCCGCTTGAATTCTTTACCTTGTAAGGAAGGTCCTCTCTTGAAACCAAATTTGGCCTCTTCTCTGCCATTTCTCTTTAGGGGTGGTCGAACTTCGCAAAGATTCGACACTTTTAGCCGCTTCTTTGTCAAACACAAAGACCGCACCTTGGACATAACATGACCTCGTAGCTCAATTTGCACCGATTCGAAGTCTATCGATCTTCCTCACCTTTAGGTACACAGATCGTGCACTTCTCCTCATATTCTTCTTGAGTAACGTGTTGCACAAAGATCACTCTTTTGCACAACACTTTTAATTTTTTCAAACAGGAGGTTTGGTAGACTTAGGAGAATCCACCATTTTTGCGTCTACCATATTGATACTCATCTCAATTGGTTCCGCATACATCGCCTCCACTTGATGGAGGGGTCGAAGATCAATCTGCATCGGTGCTTTATTCTTTTTATCTCCAAACTTGAGCCTTCCTTCCTCGATCGCTTTACAACCATGTCCCCGAAAAGAACACAACGGTCGGTTGTATGTCCCAAAAATTATGAAACTTACAATAACCCTTTTTCTTCCTCTGCTCGAGAGGAGGAACTTTCGAGCCATTTGGCACTATTATTTGGCCATCGACACTAGCAAATCGAAGATCTCATCACATTTAGTAACATCAAAAGTATACGCTTTAGGCACAAATCTATCATTCTTAGGCTCTACAGGGGTTATTCCCATTTGCAGGCCTTAATAATTTGCAAGCATAAGGAGGACCGTGCTTAAGTTCACCACGTCTATTTCCTCGCATTCGACATCACCGAATGCGAAGTCGAATTGCTCGCCTACATAGGCTATCTTTTCTTTTTGTGAAAACCCACCGAGTTTTCTTTTTGTTGTACTTATTCACTCTAGCCTTTTCCTCTTTAAGCCTTTCGACTTGTCGAACTCTATCTCGGCTAGTTGGGCCATGTCTCTCAAATGAGACGATCCAATTTCTTTCGAATTGAATAGTCAAGGCCACTGCGCAGCCATTTCGACAAGCTCATGCTCGTGCACTTGTGTAAAACATCTTGCCTTCAAGAAACTCGAATCTATTCAAATAATCATCAATAGCCTCGGTACTTTACGTCCGAACACCGCCAATTCTTTAAGACTAATTTTCGATCGCCCATGTAGAATTGCTCATGAAAAGCCTTTTCTAATTGCCCCCATGTATATATAGAACTGGGGGGGTAGAGTGGTAAACCACGTAAAGGCATTTTTAGTTAGAGAATTTGGAAAATACTTCATCTTCAAACCCTCATTTTGAGCTATGTCTCCCGCCTCGCCATGTACTCGGCAATATGTTCGACAGTGGACTCATTGGTATCACCCCAAACTTAGTGAACTTAGGGATTTTCCAACCTCTTGGCAATTCTCGCTGCAAGATATACTCACACAGGGGCGATATGAAATTAGGCCTATGTAAACCTACGTTAAGGCCATTTTGCGCCATTATGGTTTCGACCAAAGTGGCTATGTTGTCTTGAGCGCAAACGTTATTTCGTTGCACTTGTCGAACAACTTCATCGCTTTGGTTTCGATTCACCATAACTACTTCGTGGATGTGATTTCCCATTTGTTGTTCGCCCCCATAACCGCTTTGGGCTTCGGCAAATATCGATCTCTCGTGGGGTGTTAGGCATGTTGTTCCCGCAATTTGGTAATCGCCATTGTTTCCGTAGGAGCCCCAAAGAAATCGCAATCCTACCCATTTGTCCGCTAACATCCGATAACCGTATTTGTGTTCAATCAAAGGGTTGAACACGGTACCAATTTGTTGAGTCAAGATATTAACCATATCATGATTGTTTAAATCTACTTGTTGTCTTAACGCCAACAAGGACGCATTGGTTAATGCAAGAGGATTTCACCAAGTACACCTCGTAAGAAACGTGTGAAGGAGAAAAGGTCGACACACATGTGGCATTCCAAAGGCATGCCATATACCCCAAAAGTATGGTGGTAGACTCATATTTTGGAAACGTGTTTCCAAACTATTCCTCGCTGCCACATAAGGACTCGAAGGAAGTCCTACGCTTTGTGGCAAGGCCATAGACGCGATGTCGAACCAACATTGGTCATTGACATCGTGGGAACGGTTATTGATGTCACCGGGGCCGTAGTCCCCGCAACATTTCCACCGCTTACATTGGCGAATCTACCGTTGTTCCTTGCACTTGTGATATCACAGTATCGAACTAGAGGCGTTGTTAGAATTGGTACGCACCATTCTACCACTCCTCAAGTGCATACAAATTTATACACTTAACGTAAAACGACACAAAATAATCGCAAAGGTCCCATCAAGCGTGCCAATTTGTTTCTCGGTGTTTTTAGCAAACAATCACTAGTTTTCAATATTAAGATCGTGAGATCAAACTAGAAAATCTCTTTGACAATTGCCTTTGTGTTTTGTGTCTTTTAGCGTGCGTAAGAACGTAAAAATAGTAGGAAGAGATAGTTTGAAAGCGAAATGAAGGCAAGAAGTGCAACAAACGTAAAAACAAGTAAAAATTGCATTAAAGTGAAAGATAAAAGAAGTTGGTACACCAAAGACGCATAATGTAATCTGATTCACTCTTGTTTCGCTTTGACTTGGAAGTTGAGTTTCACGAGTTTTTGTAAAGATGTGGTGACCTCTGCTTTTCCTATTACAAGGGAGTATTTATACTCTCGATACAATCGTGGCAAAGCACGATAACCACTTCCTAAAAACTAGGAAATAACCGCCCACTAATCGTTGCTCCTTGCACTTCGACCACCTTGTTCTCGAAGGATTTGGCGAAGTATTAGACCCGGTTTAAATCGAATAATTGGGCCTTCTCTCCGTCGAAGGTTTTGACATTGTTTCGTGAGCTTCGAGGAACCAAGACCGCCGGCTTGCTTGTGTTGTCGTGACTCGACTGCATAACTTTTCTTCACTTTGATTTATGGTACATTGACTTGAACATTGACCATGCGGATTTCACAAAATACTATTAAACGCGCAAATAATACCATTTAAAGTTTTAATTTAACGCCTCACAAATTTTGAGTGAATAACTCCTTTATGTATAATAATTGTTTGAAATCCTTTCATATCTCTTGAATTCTTAGATAATTAGATTTACCAATTAAAAAGTTGTGACTCTCTCGCGTAAACACAAACACATACATACATACACACTTATTGGAAAGTTTATCTTATCCAAATTATTTGGGAGAGTTTGGTAAAATGTCATCTCTTGGTAGCAAGTCTTGATTTCCGGCACAGTGGAAATCTTGAAATGAGTTGGCAAGGTTGAAGACCATTGAATGGACCCATCCCATGACCCATTAATCAATGTTTATTAATTTTTTTTATGTAGTTCACTTTTCGTTTGTGGTTAACGTATGCTAGCTACTTTGCTATATACTAAGATTTTGTTGGTATATCTCTCACACATAGCTAGTTGTCCAAACAAAATGGCCTGGCATGAAGTGAGCTATCAATATTTATCATCCACATATATGTTGAAATAGACATATACGTATAATAATTTTCTTAAAGTTATAAAATCCCAAAATAATAATGCCTATAAAGAAAACAACAACAAAAACCCAATAATATATGCTTGACACTTGTAGTACAATAATGAACTGATCAATATCATCATCCTTTAATAGTATGGACATGACCATATTTTTTTATAAGTAAATATTGTATGTATTAAAATACATAGCATTTAGCTTTCATTAGCACACAAATTTCCTCTTACTAATGCATATTCAACGATTTGTCAACAAGTTAATTTGATGTAGAACAAGTAACATTTTTAATTCAGTTGCATATTATAGCACAAATTTATCACTAACTCTATGACAATATTTAGAATATATGAGAAGTTGGTGAGATTTATTTTCATCCCTTCCACATTAGTGTATTATTATAAACCTGACAAATGCATGTCAAGTGAAAGTACTTTAACTCAAGTTCCTGATATGTTATTGTAACTACCAAATCTGTGCTTCAAGTTTCGAAACATCTAATTAGATCTTAGAGAATAGAGAGATCAATTAATTTTAAGCATTGGTGCTAACTGGCAAGACCAATAAATTGTATATCTCCACACGTGTGGGTTACTATCCAATCAAATCAAATCTAATATAAAAACAAACTCACTATTGGTTCTAGAGAAATTGGCAGATAATAGCTAGCTAGGCATCCATGGTGCATTGCAGTCAAAATTGAAATATTGAATGCAGATATGGAATCAAATTAAATCAATAGTATCTTCTACTACGTACTATCATGAAAATTGTGACCTAGACAGATGTGAATATTGAAGTGTTCATTAATCAGGTTTATAAGTATTGGTCAAAGTAAAATTAGGGGCCTAGATAGAATAAGTTCAACTCTGGATCAACGGTTTTTCCTTGCAGATTTGGAATCCCTTGGATCAGTGGAATGAAATGAAATACTAGTAAAATACTACTCCCTTCGTCCCACATTATATGACTTTCTAGGCAAAAAAATTTATTCCACAATACATGACTTTTTAGAATATCCATGCAACACCAATTTTTCTTTTTCAGTCATACCCTTCATTATTTAATATATCTCTTATTACAATTCTACTTTTTATGTATTTGATGTCATTAATAAAGAACAATTTGGTAAACTAACTCACAATCTCTCCTTCCCATACAAAATTAACTAATTTTCTTAATTCTTGTGTCACAACCTTAACTGTCATATAATATGGGACGGAGGGAGTAGTAGAGTGTAATATGGAATGGGGAGGGATCGAGTGTCTTTAGTTTTTTGTGTCTATCTCTTTCCTTAAATATTTTCTCTTTCATCATTTTCCCTCTAAAATAAGCCTAAAGGAACCAAAGACACCTATTACTAAAGACACCTAATCATTTTCTCATGTTTCACTATTTAGGATTTTTTAAGGTAAATTCTAGGTTATCTTTGGAAAAATGTAGGTAATTTACCTTATATGATGTGAAATCAATAAAACTAACCGGTTTTTAAACATTTTTGTTGGAATCCACTATCTTTATCAATTAAATATATTTGTACTTTTACACCACATTTATATTAAATTATTTGTATACATGTGTCAAATTTTGAGTGAATACAAGTGAGATTGGGTAAGTTACCCGTATTTTTCAAATCCAATATAGGGCTCACCTAAAACGTAAATTTCATCGAGCAACGTGATTGATTTCTATATTTGTGTATTTCGATCACATTGATATTAAATTAGGGAGATGTATATGTTAAATTAATTTTGAGGAATACAAGTAAAATTGTGAAGATTACTCACATTTTTCCAAAGGGCTACCTAGGCCTCACCTCTTTTTAAAAGATGTAAACGGAATACTTAATTTTTTTTAATTATCTAAGTATTGTTTTTTTGACAAACTTTTTTTAAAAAATACCTCAAGCCTCAAATTAACCAAATATTCAGATACAATAACATGTTGCATTATAGAAGAGGTATCCAAATCTAACCACACTTGAATAAATTGGCATCATTGTCGGGATCTCTAATTAGGGATATCCAACATAATAATCCTCACTCACAATACTAATGTGTTTCCTTTTATGTTTTTATTGTGTTGTAGGTCTTGTTACAAGTTCAGACGCTTCTCAATTTTAGGCTAAAAATTGGTTTTCAGGCAATATTCTTTGATTGTCCCGAAACCACAACCATTAAATCCAAAAAAAAATCACTATCCATATCTTTCTAGAAGGGAATTTTATTGGGATAGCGGGACTCAAAATTCCAAATTTATTCGTTTTTTAGTTTTTATTAATTTTTTGAATTTTTCATAATCTTCAAAAAAATCTAAAAATAATTGCACTCTAATTTTGACTTTATTAGATTTTTAGTAGTGTTTTTATAATTTAGATTAAGTTTGCTTTGTTTATTATTTTCTGCATAATTTAAGCATTAAAATTTCTAAATTTTTGTTTTTTAAAATCGACTTCCGGATTTATCTTTTAGGAGTTTTCAGATTTATCCCAAAGTGATAAATCTGGAAGTTATTTTTCTGTTCTGGATTTATCTTCTAGGGATAAATTTGGAAAAAAATCACTTACGGATTCATCTCCTAGGATAAATCAAAAAACTCTTAATTTTTTTTATAACTGATTAGGGGTAAAATTGGAAGATTGAATAATTAGGGGTATGAGGTCCAAGTGGGGGTATAAAAATCGCGAGCCTTATGATTATGGGAAGCCTATTTTAGCTAACAAGTGGGCTGCATTATTACAACTTCTGGGAATAAGGGAAGGGTGTTATTTTTTGGACCCCCACACCTATACATTATACCACAACCAGACCTGCGAAAAGACGAAAATGCTCTCCCAAAAACTTAAAAACCACAATGATTTATCTCAACTCTCATTCTTTCATTTCATACTTTCTCTCCCATCGCTTTCTCTCTAAAAATCTTCACACAGAATTACCGTAATTCTGAGCGACGGAAGTAAGTACTTCTGGTGTTGATAATTTCTCAAAATGGATTTATGTTAAATCTGTCACATTTCTAATCTTCCCAAAACGGATGTAACATAAAATGTCACCACCATCAGTTTCAAAACGAATTTTAAGTAAGAAAACATAAATTTGTAGTTAAAAATTTTTCAAAACTGATTTATAGGTCAATCCGTTGGCAACTGACGGATTTACAAATACAAATCCATTTTGAAATTTTTTTGACTACGGATTTATGTTTTTATTCATAAATCCATTTTGGTATTTTATTTTTTCTAATTATTTTTTTCGTTACTAGTGCAGTGGTTTATACGAGATATCGTGGGCAGGTACCTGCTGATTCACATGGCTGGGTGCGGTCGCAGACGTCCCGATGAGGGTTACAATTAATTATTTTTAATTGTTTTATTTATTTATGTTTAATACGTGATTCATTTTTTAAATTGGTCAGCCGCGGGGAAAACTTAAAGTATATGCACATGGCAACAAAATAGGAAAGAGTTGGCTCCTCTCAACCAGACTCCTCATTTCTATGAGTACGTCACACTGTCAGGCTTAGCCCCTTTGTCCATTCAGCTATGACCACAGTTGACTATGAGTTGATATCATCTTTTGTGGTGAGATGACATCCCGAGACCTCTTCTTTCCATATGCCATTCGGTGAGACGACCATCACCTTGGATGACATTTCATGTCTCCCGTGATCCGCCAAAGGATGTGGAAACTATTACTTCCCCCAACTCAGACAATCACTGTTGACACTGTCATTTCTTTGGCAGTTAATTTGTTGGGGGTGACTGTTACTGAGGCCACTCAGGAGTCTATTGATGCCAGGGGAGGCTACTTTCGGTTCGAGTGGCTATTCAATCTCTGCCAGGATCACATTGATGAGGGTCGTGAGGTCTTTGCTGCAGGGCCTTTTTATTGTTGTTGCTGGAGATGAGCATCATTTGCAGCAAGACAGTGAACAGGATGGAGGGTAAGTGGTTTTTGCTTTTCGAAGACATGGACCAAGTTGGTACATGGGCGCGGGGTCCAACTACATTGGCCTATCTGTATGACCATGTAGACTTTGCCACTCTGACTGATAGCGCCAACTAGGGCGGTATGCGACACTGCTTATGGTAAGATTTTTATGCTTTTGAATTTAAAAAATATATGGTATTTATATTTTGTGTTTTAATAACGAGTTTGTTGTGTTGTGTTCATTTTAGACATGAACATATGAGTATTTCCCTGACATTTGTTCCCTTCAGTCTGAATTAAGTATAGCTGACGGTCCACGTTATGGGAGGTGGAGGAGGAAAAAGTCTGATGTTGTTAAGCTTGCGGAGTATCGTAGGAGGATAGATGATTTGACTCCGAAGGACATTATTTGGACACCCTTCAAGGACCATCGGCATGTTAGACCGTTGGATCCTTTCTGCTTATATAAGGGGTTCATTAGCTGGGGTAACATCACTGTTGGGTACATGCCTGATAGGGTCTTCTGGAAGTTTGGATACGTCCACACCATCCCTCGTGCCCCGCTTGAGGGTAATCCACGGTGTAACACCCCTTCCTACCCCTTAATTTCCAACGCCATTATCAGAGTATTCTACTGTTTTCAAAATATTATTTAAGTAGTAGAAAGAAATGTTACATCTTCATTAAAATAAACTCATCGTATGCACCATTAAGTTCGTGCAACAACGCATACATCATAAAGTTAAAACTTCAAAAATCATCTCATCACGGCGGAAATAAATATTGACTCACTAGTCCACTCAAACACGTCTCATAATCCTCAAATAAACCTCATACAGTTAAGTACTTTAACATCAAATCCCAAAAATACGCCCCCTAGGTGCTACGGTATCAGAGAGCGACACACACAGACTTCCCGACAAACTAACAAGAAGGCAAATAGACCTTCACTCGCGATTACACTGCGTTGCCACAATAGAGCAACATTCCAAGCGTAAGGGTGAGAATTTCAATAAAACATAATCGGATACATAATAGAGAAATGAGAGCGAGCAATCACATAGCATCATCAACATCACCAATTCATGGTCACACAACAACAAATTTCTCCAATCACAAACAAAGACAATTCACGCTTATAATTATGTATGAAAGTGCAACCCCACCGGGCATAATGCATGATGGTACCATATTCATCACAATTAAGAGGCCAAGCCTATTCTTCACTCGGGAGGCGAAGCCTATTCTTCGCAAGAGGCCGGCCTATTCTTCACATTTATGCACATGCCATGAGATTCTATATACACATGTGCATTTCATCTCACTGGAGTACTCACCATCATCATCATAAAACACTCATAGAGTGTATTCGTCATAGTCATCAAAATCATATATATATATATCACATCATCATAATCACTCATAGAGTGAACTCGTCATATTCCTCAAAATCATATAACAACATCATCACAGTCATACTTTTTCTCATCATCATTAAGCATATATATATTTTCGCTTATCTTTTAGCTTAGGGTGTTATAAAATAGTGCAGCTCGATTGACTATGGGATTACTCAGTAATCGATACTACTTGCAACAGCATTGGCCACCTTTGCAAGACTCTCGATGATGCCCTTGTAAATACACCAAATAAAGAAATTACGACCTTAGTGGTAAACCACGCCTAGCCATAGTCAATTAGCACACTAGTAGTATAACGAGATCACCGAGACTCATTTATATAACATAGCATCACAAATTTTTTGTTAAGAATCGTCACGTTTCAATTTGGGAAAAACACCTAGGACGTTCAAAAGAGTAATCGATTTATAGCTACTTGTTTTCAAAAGAGGAATTGATTCATACCTTTCATTTTTAAAATGGGAAATCGATTCCTTGTTTTTATTTTAAAGGGGGAATCGATTCCTTGCTTCCACTTTGAAGTGGGAAATCGATTCCTTACTTCCATTTTGAAGTGGGAAATCGATTCCTTACTTCCCTTTTGAAGTGGGAAATCGATTCCTTACTTCCATTTTGAAGTGGGAAATCGATTCCTTACTTCCCTTTTGAAGTGGGAAATCGATTCCTTACTTCCCTTTTGAAGTGGGAAATCGATTCCTTACTTCCCTTTTGAAGTGGGAAATCGATTTCTTGCTTCCATTTTCTAAAGAGGGAATCGATTTCTTGCTCATATGTCTAAAGGAGGAAGAATCGATTTACGCTTGATAGAGCCCGTAATCGATTTTTAAGCTTCACTTTGGGAAAAATTACTCGATTCTTATATTTGTTTACGAATCACAATTACAAACATAACAGTTCAGAATCATCCAGGCACACTCAATCAATCATATATATCAAAACATCAATTTTAGCAAGTCAACATCCAATTCAGTAGAAATTTCGATCTCATCAACTCATCATAAGTAATATCAATTCATCAACAATATCTAACTCACAACACCCCATACAACTCTACCTATACCCAATTATGTTAAACGAAATGCTCACCCTTACCTTTAATATGAACGCTCCGGAATATGAATGAGAACACGTACACAAAACTACAGCAACTCAATCGAATGATCTTCTCCTTCTCCCTTGACAATTCGCGATCTCCTCCTCTAACGAACTTGAGACGATTCCTTCCTTCCTCTTCTTCTTAGCGCTGAGCTCTCTCTTCTCACTCTCTCAGGTTTTGTATTCTTTCTATGATGCAAGGAGTGAGGTGCAAACCCTAACCCCCTTAGCTTCAGGAGTCTCAGGAGCGCCTAGCTATTGGGCTTGGGCTTCCCGGGCCATTCTTCACCACCCCCGAGTTGCCAACATTACCTCCAATACTCGTTCCACTTCCTGAACCACGCCCATCATTTTAATTAATTTAATCACGTTTCCAATAAAATCAATAATTCAATTAAATGATTTAATTCAATTATTTTCCGGGGTGTTACAACTCTCCCCCACTTAAGATTTTTCGTCCTCGAAAACATACCGTTCAAATAACTTCTGATACGACTCTCGCATCCTATCCTCCACTCCCAAGTCGTTTTCTCCGGTTGCTCGAGCCAAACAACCTTCACCAAATTAATCTTTTTACCTCGAAGGTCTTCACTTCCCAATCCTCAATTCGCATGCAGCACGGTCTCCACAAAGAGATTATCCCGCACCTCTACATCATCCTACCAATCACATGGGACGGTCCGAATATACTTCCGAAGTTGCGACACGTGAAACACGTTGTGCAAGTTCGAAAGATTAGGTGGCAACGCCACCCGATATGCAACACTTCCCACTCTTTCCTAACTCGATACGGTCCAATGAAACGAGGAGTCAACTTCTTTGATTTCAGCCGCACGCCCGACGCCACCATCATGGGTGACCTCAAGAACACGTGGTCACCGCCTCAAACTCTAAATCCTTTCTTCTTTATCATGGTAGCTCTTCTGTCTACTCGAGACGCTTTCATTTTCTCTCTCGGATCATCTTCACTTTCTCGGTGGTTTCTCTAACCACCAGTCCAAGCACTAAACTTTCCCGGTCTCGCACTAACATACCGGAGTCCTACACCTCCGACCATACAATGCCTCAAACGGTGCCATCCCGACATCGGAGTGATAACTATTGTTGTATGTAAACTCGATCAAGGGAAGATGAGTATCCCACGCACCTCCTCGCTTCTAGAACACACGACCTCAACGGATCTTCCAATGATTGAATTGTCCTCTCTGTCTCGCGCGTCGGTTTGAGGATGATAAAGTCAACTCAACCTCAATTTCAACCCAACTCCTTCGCAAAAACTACTCCAAAATTCAAGTAAACCTTGGGTCTCTATCTCGACACAATGCACAAAGGAATACCATGCGACTTCACAATCACCGAATGTAGATTTCACCAATCTCGACACCGGATACTTAATACCGATAGGAATAAAATGAGCCGACTTCGTTAATCTATCCACAACTACCCAAATCGAATCATGCCCTCTCACCGTATTGGGTAACCCATCACAAAATCCATAGAGATACTATCCCACTTCCACTGGGGACATTCAACG
The DNA here is from genome assembly GCA_020916435.1 of Oxytropis ochrocephala. Classification (NCBI taxonomy): domain Eukaryota; kingdom Viridiplantae; phylum Streptophyta; class Magnoliopsida; order Fabales; family Fabaceae; genus Oxytropis; species Oxytropis ochrocephala. Next base: position 43,857,556 of record CM037089.1, read on the forward strand.
GTTGCATCATTCCGCGAGCTTCCGGTGCTCGACCTTCGATTTCCGACAGTCAAACACGAGTACACGAATCTGCGCCACATCTTGCTTTCAATCCAGCCACCGTAAAATCTTTTCAGATCTTGATACATTTTTGTTGCTCCCTGATGGATACTCACTTTACTCTCAGGGGCCTCCTCGAGGATCGCTTTCCTCATTTCTTCATCTTCGGGAACACAAATTCTCCTCGATATCTCAACACATTCTCGCGCATCTATCTCAAAGTCCTCATTCCCAGATCGACCAATCCCACTAATCAAATCAACCAATTTCACGCCTAACTTCGCGCTTCACCGATACTAGTCATAAAATCATTGCCAATTTTCAACATGCCCAACCGGACACTCGAGGTGTGACTTCACAAACTAAACTCATGTCCCCGAATTGCTCAATCAATTCAAGCTCTCTAGCCATCAATGCCGACATATGCAAAGTCTTCCTACCAAAGCATCTGCAACCACATTAGCTTTACCCGGTGATAACTCAATTCAAAATCATAATCTTTCAATAGTTCCAACCACCTACGCGCTGCCTCATATTCAATTCTTTCTGATCGAATGGATACCATAGACTCTTGTGATCACTAAACACCTCAAATCTCGATCCATACAAGTAGTGCCTCCAGCATTTTCAATGTAAATACCACGAAGAAGAAGTTCTAGATCATGAGTAGGTAATTCTTCTCATGAGTCCTTAATTGCCTCGACGCATGGCGACCACCTTCCCATTCTGCATAAGCACGCCACCCAAACCCATCTTGGAAGCGTCACAGTATACTACAAACGGCTCGACCGGACTAGGTAAGGTCAACACTGGAGATGTAGTCAATCTTCTTTTCAGCTCATTGAAACTTTCTTCACATCGGTCATCCCAAACAAAAGCTTTGCCCTTGCAAGTTAATTGGGTCAATGGCAGAGCCAACTTCGAAAACCCCTCAATGAATCTTCTATAATAGCCAGCTAATCCTAGAAAACTCCTTATTTCAGTAACTGACTTTGGAGACTCCCACTGCAACACCGCATCAACTTTGGAAGGATCCACTGCAATCCCTTCACTAGAAATCACATGACCGAGAAAACTGACCCTTTTCAACCAAAACTCACACTTGGACAGCTTGGCATATAACTTTCGACTCCTCAGAATTTCTAACACCAACCTCAGATGTTCCGCATGCTCCTCTTCTGACTTAGAGTAAATCAGAATGTCATCAATGAAAACCACCACAAACTTGTCCAAGTACTCACGGAAAATTTGGTTCATGTATCCCATGAATACTCCCGGCGCATTAGTCACACCGAAAGGCATAACGGAATACTCGTAGTGCCCATATCTTGTCCTGAATGCCGTCTTCGGAACATCTTCATCCTTGACCTTGATCTGGTGATAACCAGACCTTAAGTCAATCTTGCTAAATACTTTAGCACCCACTAATTGATCCATCAAGTCATCAATCCTCGAACGCGGTACTTATTCTTGATTGTAACTTTATTTAACCGCCGATAGTCTACACACAACCTCATACTACCATCTTTCTTTTCACTAGCAACACCGGGGCTCCCAAGGTGACACACTCCGGTATCACAAACTTCTTTTCTAACAAATCTTCAAGTTGCTTTTTCAATTCCGCCAACTCAGTGCGGACATTCTATATGGTGCCATAGACACGGGCTTAGTGCGTAAACCGGATCAATAGTAAACTCCACCTCTCTCTCCGGTGGTACATCGGGAATCTCATCATCAGGGAACACCTCGTAAAACTCACGCACCACGGCAATTCATCAATCTTAGCTTTGCTCTCGGCGAGACAACGATGCTAATAGAGAAAACAAATAACCTCTTCTCTCATCATCCCGTAGCCGACCACAGATAAAGAAACCCGACTTCTCTTCCGTGAAGCAAAACTCACAGACCTTTCACGACAATTGATATGAACATGGTTATCAACTAACCACCCATACCTGCAATGACATCCATCCCCTCACCGTTGGCAAACAAATCGGATCAACTAAAAATTCTCTACCATACATAGATACACAGGCATTTAGCACAAACAACGGAGGTAGTCACCGAACCCTTAGCTGGAGTATCGATAACCATCTCCCTCAACATATCAGATAGAACAAGGCTTAAGTTCTCAACACATGCAGCAGCAATAAAACTATGGGTGGCACCAGTATCAACAATAGCAACAAGAGGAGTATTATTGATATAGCACGTACCTCGAATCTCGTTCACTACGTCGGACCCAGCTAGAGCGAACACCTTTCCATACGACTTCTCTTTCTTGGGTTTAGGACACTGTGCACTGATGTGACCACTCTCTTCACAATTGAAGCATACCACCTCCTTCTTATCACAGTTGAAGGACATGTGTCCCTCCTTCCCACACTTATAACATCGCTTCTTTTCCTTGCTTGGGCAATCTGGACTCTTATGGCCTGCCTTCCCACACGTGAAACAAGTAGCACTGGCTGCAGCATCTCCCCCACTTCGCTTAGACCCACCAACAAATTTACCAACAAACTTCCCTTTGCCACTTACCAAAGAGCACCTCATATGGTTTACCACGACCGAAAAAATTCTTTTGCCTTTCCTTCATAACTCTGTGAGAAGGCATTATTGTCCTCTTCAAAAATCTCGCACTATTAACCAACAATGGGAATACACGGATCTGCGATACCCTATGGCTCTCTTAATGTCAAAGACGCAACCCGCTTTTTTCAAACTTGATGCATTTGGAGAACTCAAGACCCTCTCCATCATAGTGTGGATAAAACTTGGACATTCCAAGAAATTTTGCCGCATACTCGATTCTGATCAAAGCTACCTTGCTCAAGTCTCAAAAACTCCACCTCTTTCTTTCCGCGGACATCTTCCTGATAGTATTTCCTCTTGAACTCCCTCTCAAATACCGCCCAAGTGATCTCCTCATTGGCGTCGTCAACCCCGACTAGCCGCCTCCACCAATCATAAGCCTCTTTCTTCAACATGTGTGTGCCATAGCGAACCTTCTCGAGCATCGGTGCAATCCATGACACGGAAAATCCGCTCCATCTCACTTAGCCACTCAAGGGCACCATCGAGATTATACCCGCTTCAAAAGTAGGAGGGTTCTCACGCCGAACGCGCGTGGCGGACTCACGCGTTCCATCACCAATAGCATCGGGTATGTTACCCACAACCCCAAAGAATAGCTCGCAAGGCGCCAGAAGAAGTGCAACATCGTTCCGCCCCGCCATTCTAGTATCGCAACGTAAAAACAAAATCGAAACGAGTAACAAAGCTCAAATGTTACTCAACTTGACGACTCAACCACCGTACTTGACGCAGGCCGAACCGCTCCGATACCACTAATGTAACACCCTTCCTACCCCTTAATTTCCAACGCCATTATCGAGTATTCTCTGCTTTTCAAATATTATTTAAGTAGTAGAAAGAAATGTTACGCCTTCATTAAAATAAACTCATCGTATGCACCATTAAGTTCGTGCAACAACGCATACATCATAAAGTTAAAACTTCAAAAATCATCTCATCACGGCGGAAATAAATATTGACTCACTAGTCCACTCAAACACGTCTCATAATCCTCAAATAAACCTCATACACTTAAGTACTTTAACATCAAATCCCAAAAATACGCCCCTAGGTGCTACGGTATCGAGAGCGACACACACAGACTTCCCGACAAACCTAACAAGAAGGCAAACTAGACCTTCACTCGCGACACTGCGGCGTTGCCACAATAGAGCAACATTCCAAGCGTAGGGTGAGAATTTCAATAAAACATAATCGGATACATAATAGAGAAATGAGAGCAGCAATCACATAGCATCATCAACATCACCAAATTCATGGTCACACAACAACAAATCCAATCACAAACAAAGACAATTCACGCTTATAATTATGTATGAAAGTGCAACCCCACTGTGGCATAATGCATGATGGTACCATATTCATCACAATTAAGAGGCCAAGCCTATTCTTCACTGGAGGCCGAAGCCTATTCTTCGCAAGAGGCCGAAGCCTATTCTTCACATTTATGCACATGCCATGAGATTCTATATACACATGTGCATTTCATCTCACCTGGAGTACTCACCATCATCATCATAAAACACTCATAGAGTGTATTCGTCATAGTCATCAAAATCATATATATATATATATATATATATATATATATATATATATATATATATATATATCACATCATCATAATCACTCATAGAGTGAACTCGTCATATTCCTCAAAATCATATAACAACATCATCACAGTCATACTTTTTTCTCATCATCATTAAGCATATATATATTTTCAGTTATCTTTTAGCTTAGAGTGTTATAAAATAGTGCACTGATTGACTATGGGATTACTCAGGTAATCGATACTACTTGCAACAGCATTGGCCACCTTTGCAAGACTCTCGATGATGCCCTTGTAAATACACCAAATGAAAGAAATTTCGACCTTAGTGGTAAACCACGCCTAGCCATAGTCAATTAGCACACTAGTAGTATAACAGTTCACCGAGACTCATTTATATAACATAGCATCACAAATTTTTTGTTAAGAATCGCCACGCTTCAATTCGGAAAAACACCTAGGACGTTCAAAAGAGTAATCGATTTATAGCTACTTGTTTTCAAAAGAGGAATTGATTCATACCTTTCATTTTTAAAATGGGAAATCGATTCCTTGCTATGAAGCCCGGATACGAGATACGATACGGGATACGATACGACACGATACGTGGATACGGGAAAATTTTGAAAATCAAGATACGATACGGCAGGGATACTTCAATAAAAAATTTAATTAAAATTTAAAAATATAAAACATAAATATACTTGTTATCAAAATAAGTAAGCATAGTACCAACAAGGGTTGGTCCAAGTGGTAACTAGACTCGGATCCCACTCCAAGGTCTCGGGTTCAAATTTTGGGTGTGACAATAAACTCTATTGGGAGGAGAGAACCACACAGGCCGTCAAAGTCGAGTACTCGTGGCCAGTTAGGTTCCCTGTGTAGATTTGTCATCGACAAAGCCTGTGGAAATTGTGCACCAATGACATGATAACCCAAAAAATAAGTAAGCATAGTTAAATGTTTTTCCCCACCCATTTTAAAATATATTTTTCCTCCTACGAACATGTCACAAAAGATATACAATTTACTATTAGAATATAGCAAAAAACAACACCATAAGTCATATCCAAAAGAAGTTTAAGCTTTATAGAATTGCCTACTATTAACTACTTAACACTAATTGTGTCATTCCCCCCTCCTCCATACCCATCATCAAAAAAATAACATAGCTTCCAACTCTCTGGTTCATCAAGAGATATCTCTGCTAATTCAATTCCAACACCATCAAGTGGATCATGTGCATCTCCACTAACGTCCCACATATTTGTCTCTCCTTTGCCATATCCTTCATCTTTTCTAGAAAAAAGACGAAGATTAGTATGCACATAACTTGTGCCCTTTTTGGATCCATTTTATTTCTCTTCAAATAATGAATAAAAGAGTAAATATCTTATTGTTTTTTGATTTAAAAATAAATATAAAATCTAGGATACTCCCAGGATACGTATCCGGTAAGTATCCGACAAGTATCCTGTAAGTATCTGGTCTTTTTTTATTTAAAAATAAATATAAATTCTAGGATACTCCCAGGATACGTATCCGGAAGTATCCGATACGTATCGGTATCGGATACGTATCGGATACGGGTACGTGACCTATTTTGAAGTATCGGGGCTTCATAGATTCCTTGTTTTTATTTTAAAGGGGGAATTGATTCCTTACTTCCACTTTGAAGTGGGAAATCGATTCCTTACTTCCATTTTGAAGTGGGAAATCGATTCCTTACTTCCCTTTTGAAGTGGGAAATCGATTCCTTACTTCCATTTTGAAGTGGGAAATCGATTCCTTACTTCCCTTTTGAAGTGGGAAATCGATTCCTTATACTTCCCTTTTGAAGTGGGAAATCGATTTCTTGCTTCCATTTTCTAAAGAGGGAATCGATTTCTTGCTCATATGTCTAAAGGAGGAAGAATCGATTTCTGGCTTCTGTATAGAGCCCAGAATCGATTTTTAAGCTTCACTTTGGGAAAAATTACTCGATTCTTATATTTGTTTACGAATCACAATTACAAACATAATATTCGTAATCATCCGCACACTCTCAATCAATCATATATATCAAAACATCAATTTCAGCAAGTCAACATCCAATTCAGTAGAAATTTCGATCTCATCAACTCATCATAAGTAATATCAATTCATCAACAATATCTAACTCACAACACCCCATACAACTCTACCTATACCCAATTATGTTAAACGAAATGCTCACCCTTACCTTTAATATGAACGCTCCTAATATGAATGAGAACACGTACACAAAACTACAAAGAACTCAATCGAACGATCTTCTCCTTCTCCTTGACAATTCGCGATCTCCTCCTCTAACGAACTTGAGACGATTCCTTCCTTCCTCTTCTTCTTAGCGCCTGAGCTCTCTCTCTCACTCTCTCGGTTTTGTTTTCTTTCTCTCGATGCAAGGAGTGAGGCGCCAACCCTAACCCCTTAGCTTCGTGAGTCTCGGGAGCGCCTAGCTATTGGGCTTGGGCTTCTGGGCCATTCTTCACCACCCCGAGTTGCCAACATTACCTCCAATACTGCTCCACTTCCCGAACCACGCCCATCATTTTAATTAATTTAATCACGTTTCCAATAAAATCAATAATTCAATTAAATGATTTAATTCAATTATTTTCCGGGGTGTTACACACGGTATAGAGACTTCATGATTCAGATTGCCAACTGGAGTACCGGGGTTGTAGAGACTCTCATTGCCACCAGAGAGCCGAGTATCCGGGTTAGATGCATCCGCTTTACTGCCGCATTGGTATAGGTCCATATCGCTTCCCATCTATCACCTCCGTAAAGCGGCACTGTGGAGGGATGGGTCTTGAGAGAGAATGATGTTTGTTTCCCAGTGTTTGCGGAGTGTGCAGTTAGGTGAGCTTCATCCTGGATCAGCATCCTACAGAACGATCTGGGGTGTCATTCATGTGGCTGAAGGTGGGTCTTCCCCTTGGTTCCCTTGATTATAGTCTGTGTATTATTTTAAGCAAATAGACAGATTTCTCGAATTTATTAAAAAAATGAAAAGGAAAAAGACAGAGAAAGCAAATGGGGACTAGACCGAAACCATTGCCATCAAAGAAAATTAAACAGTAATAGAGACCCCAAATAGAGCCACTAAAACACTACAGCCTACTGGATAGTCAATATATAACCAATCTAACTAACAAAAGATAGAAGATACTCAAGCTAGATATACAAGCTAGAAACAAACCCCGATTAAAAGGATTCAGAGACAGAATTAGCTTTTGAGCGAGTATTATGACCAACGACCAACTTCTCTTTCTGTCTGAATTTCTTCTTTTGAGACTTGGTCCAACGACCAACTGGTACAGACGCGACTGTTCCATGCGAATCAGAAGTCACAGTATCCCCAACATCATCTAAAGATCCATCCTAGAGCTTTCTTAAAATATTCATTTCAAATTCAACTATCGGGTTCGACGTAACGTGTTCTGAGACAGCATGCACATCCACATCACCTGAGACATCCCCCCCACTTCTTCCCTAAAATACTCATGTCAGGTACCACCACAACGTTAGAAAAGGGGGCATCAAGTCAAGTCGTGGGAGATCGGGTTGAAGAAGGACTATGAACAGAAAGTGAATCAAGCCTTCCACCCCAAAGAGTTATTTGATGAAGAGGGACTATGAAACGTAGCGCTTAATCAAGCCTGGTGGTGGAAAGCTGAGTGGAATCACTACCCGTTTGGCTAGCTGCAGATGTGCTAGCCAACTTCTTGAGGACAGAATCCATCTGCTGGGTTAAAGGCTTCCCAACATCCGCAGTAGCCGAGGTAGGCATAATAGAATCATCGGTAGAATGTGTGACATTTTCTCCAGTCTTGGTCGGAGAGGGATCCCCTTACTGGTTATGAGTCTGGGAGGGTTGCTCTTTGTTAGAGGAGTTCCCTTGCTGCTGGTTTACCTGAGTAGAAGAACCCCATTGCTGCTGATTAACCTGAGTAGAAGAATCCCCTTGCTGCTGAGATTGCTCATTATTAAGAGCCTTATGCTTAGGCACACACACCCGTCTTACCTGATGAGTCCTTCCTTTACAAGCACTATTGGTATCGCCAACAGTATTGCAGTTCGAACAAAAGGAGGGCAAGTTTTCATAGTCAATGCCAACTGAGAAAGCATAGCCCGGCCTCTCAACTAGGATGTGATCCCTAAGTTTTGATTTCAGATCTATATCAACCAAGACACGAGCAAAGCGGCCGAAAGATCTATCAAATGGACTTTTTCTTGTTGTATCATCTAGTCTGAGTGAAGTTCCAACACAACTAGCAATTGCAAAAAGAATTTTGGGTCTCCAATATTCTTGAGCCAGTCATGTGATCCTAATCCAACATTGAGCATTTGTAAGAGTGGTATTGGAAGAATTAAAATCAGGTTGCCAGGCAAACAATCGAAACAACCCTGGCTTTCATTGCCAAGAGGGTTGTAACTGGATTCTTCGTAAATCCTCAACATTCATAGTATCCTTTCCCAAAGGAAATTATTCCCCACTTACCTGTTGGATTCCAGAGAACGTGAAGTGTGGATTTCAAAACATCTAACTTGATAGGAGTGTCTGTCTCCCTTTGAAAGTAAAATTCTTCCATGAAGGTGTGTTTTGCATTCTTCCAAACCTGTCATATAATCCTCTTCAGGAATTGAGATTAATAAATCATCTCCTTTGATACACGGGCGATGAAGATGACTAATAGGAATATCACATGTCTTGTTCTCGGACCCCATCAAAACTTGTGCAAACAATTTGACATTTGTTACCGCTTTTGAGAGACAATCGGGTTTGCAGGAACAGTAGCAGGCATCCAATCAGGAAACAGAGTCTACAACTCGGTCAGAACAATGGCTGAGACCACTGGAACCGAAGTGGATGCGTGTACCTTCGTTGATCTGACGGTTTGTCCCTCAAATACCAATGGGTTTTCAAAACCATTTGTCTCCTTGTGGGGTGAAGGACTATTTGGCCCCACCTGCCTTGGATGTTGTGCGTCAGTTTGATCAGTCACATCACCTGTCAGTGACCCAGCAAAAGGCGCGGAAGACGGAGCCACCTTCTCTAAATTAACAGACTGCTGACTGACGTTTGTGCCTTGTCCAATCGCTGCAGCACGAACCAGACCTGCAGGCCGACGAATTGCAGACGACGTGACCACTCATGTCGAGGCGTCAGGTTGAGTCACCTCAGGGAAGAGGAAAGCATCACGCGTCAGGCTTGGCAGAGGGCTGTTGCGTTGTGACATTCCGGCCAGAAAAGGCAAAAAGTTGCGCCTAGGGAAAACCCTTATAGTCTGTGTATCATTATGTAACATTTTAAACATTATGAATTTATGTATTTATCTTAGTTGTCTCTATGTGTTTAATCGTTCCACTGCACTAAAATTTTATTTTAATCGATGCAAAAGCAAAATACATTGAAACAACACAGAATTATTTATTTTAGAGATAAAATTTAACAAAACAGATTTATCTATTTTAGAGATAAATCTATTGGTTTTTTTAAGGCGTCGAATTTATCTTTTAAATAAATAAATCCGTTTTTTATTCTTCAACAACAGATTTATCTATTTTAGAGATAAATCTGATGGTCAAACGGATTTATTTATTTAAAAGATAAATAAATAAATCTGAGTTTGTTCTTATCACAATTACAAGCTACTAAACTCGAGTTCTTCTTCTAGTCAAAAAAAAAGTTTTTCTTGGCACTTCAAGTTAAATAACCGAACAATGGCTCCATGGTTCTCGTGCAAACAAAATATGTTGTTGACTTACTAGAAAGAGCTAACATGATTGGTTGTAGTGCTATGGCTTCTCCCATGATGTCCATTGCAAGTTTAGTAAATACAACACCGATACTCTTGCGGACTCGTATCTCTATTGTTCCATTGTGGGGCATTACAATACATAACCCTAACATCGCCTTCAGTGTGAATAAAGTGTATCAATTTCTTGCTAGTCCCCTTGAATCTCGGTGGTGTGCCGTCAAAAGGATACTTTGTCACCGGTGGCACCTCGCACTTAGGTCTTCTACTCCAAATGGTGATGGTCAACTCTCTCTTCTCTATTCGTGTCTACAATGACTTTCACTGGGTGAGTGATCTTGATGATTGTCGGTCTACCTCTGGTTCTTGATTGTATTTTGGGCCTAATCTGGTTTCGTGGAGCTCCAAGAAGAAAACCCAAGTCGCTCGTTCAAGCACTGAAGCCGAATATCGAGGATTAGCAAATGCTACAGCCAAGCTCATGTGGGTGCAATCTCTCCTCGCCGAGTTGCGTGTGCCATTTAAAAACCGACTCTACTCTATGACAACCTCAGTGTAGTGATTATCGCTCATAACCCCGTGGTTAGTGGTGGGAATAGGCTGAGCCGAGTTGGGCTTTGCATGGTCTGGGCTTGGCCTGTGTTGAAAGTGTTAGACCTGAGTCTGACGTGCCTTTTTGAAAACCTGCTAAGGCCTGGAAGCCTGTTTAAAATCCTATTTTACTATTATTTTATGACGAAAGCCTATGACCTTTGAGTGATATATTCTTTTGTAAATAGACTAACATGCTAATAGGTCAATAAAATTAAGTTCTATTTTAACTGACATCTAACTAAAAATTTATTTTATAGTAATAATTTTAAATATGTCAAAAATTGATATTTGTCAGTATATTTAAATTAAAAAAATATTAGCAAATTTATGATTTAACACAATGTACAAAATTTAATATAATAGTAGTAATATTTACAAAAATATTATTTATATTTACTTAAATAGGTTGGTCTGGTAGGCCTAAAAGGCTTTTTTGATGTCATGTAGTCTGTTCTTTTTAGCTAAATAGACTTTTTAAAAAGCCTTAGCCTGATCTGTTTAAAAAGAAGTCTGGTCTGGGCCTGTTGTAAGTTGGGTCGTAGGCCTCTGTCGGACGACCTGGCCTATTCCCATCCCTTCTCGTGTTGCATTCTCGTACGAAGCATCTAGAAATTGATGTCCATTTCATAAGGGGGTTGTGGGCCAGAATCCAAAATCCATCATATTCCCACAACAACCTAAATGGTTGATGCTTTAACAAAGGCCCATACTTCTTAAACCCCCCCCCCCCATCTACTCAACCCTAGGGATGGCAAAAATACCCGCACCTGTGGGTACCCGTAGGTATTACCCATGACGGGTATGGATTGGGTAGCTTAACGGGTACCCACGGGTAAAATAAATGGATATTTAGACTACCCGTTAATAAACGGGGCGGGGCCGGATATTGAGGTATTCGTACCCGTAATAAAGTATACTTATTTGAGAAATTTGCTATTATTATTAATTTTAGTGTTATTAATCTTCTTTCATTAACTACTATAAGTTAACAAATAAATGATAAAATAAATGTATAATGAAATTACTAATTTTTTTATATGAATGACGAGAAAAATAATGCTCAAAAGATTAATTTGTTTGATAATTCAAATTTTATTTAAAAAATATATATTTTAATTAATATTAAAAGTATCCGTGGGACCCGCGAGGAGACATTACCCATGAAAGACCCGCTACGCAGGTACCCACGTGGGTATGAGGCGGGTATGGGTAGTATTTATATTAAATGGGGCGGATAGCGGGTAACTACTACTCGTGCCTGCCCCGCCCCGTTGACATCCCTACTCATCCCACGCTACCAACACGCGTGAAAAGACAGAGTAGCCCTTAATGAAACGCGTGCGTTTTTTTTTTTGAAAATCCAGGACGGTCCAATAGTTACCCATCGAACCAGCTCGATGGTAAAGTATCAAGTACCTAAAAATTGATGCACACCCCCTAATTTGTCAAAGAGAGAGGGTCGATAGTTAATGAACGAAACTGTCATGTTCCACAGATTTTGTATTCCATTTCGACGATTCAGATTCCACCGTCCACGAACATCAACGGCCTAAAATCAGTCAAAAAGCAGTCAAACGTGACCGAAAAATGAGTGACTATTATTTTCTTTGGAACTTGTGCCCTAACGGATAGAAATTCAATAGTTCTGATGGTCCAAAATCAACGGCTCATGTACGATTACCCCTATTATAAATACACTCTCACATGTCACTCATATTCACACAACCAACATACCCTAAACCTATCTTTTTTTATTCATCTTCTCTATTCTGCTTCTTCCCAAACACAGTCACCCCACCCGCTGAAATGGAATGACAATTGTGCCCAACTCAATACTCAAGCGACAAATTCCTAACGGCCCTTCATCACCATGGAACTGTCACCACCACCAGGGGAGATGATGTTGTGTTTCGTTGTCCTGAACATATCTTTTGTAGGCTGAATAGTGACATCACATTCGCCCAACCCAAGGAAAAGGCTGAGAGGAAGATTCGTCCAAAGGGAGAGTGGCGTAAAGACGTGGAGCGTATGTGTTACCGAAAGTACAATTGTAGAGATGACGGGATTATCTCATTATTCGATTATGGAGATCCGGCGGCGACGCGGCGTTCGCGCAATAATGGAAGTTCATGCTAATGATCCAATGGGACGTAGTATCTTGGAGCCGTACTTGACACAATTCACACTCCTAAGGTCATCTATCTTCTACAACAGGACTACCCAAATAAACGATAGTTTCTTAGTTGTTTACTTATGTTGGTTTTTAACCGCTTTGATGTCTTTCGTATTTGATGTAAGGTTATGCTTTCTAATAAAAAAAACCATTTGTCTAATTTAAATACCAGTGTAACATAGATTACTAAGTATTAAATAAGTCAAAAATATCTATACACCAGTTTGTAAAATTATTGAAACAAAAATATAACAATCTAAACTAAAGACTGGTCACAACATTCCCATCAGCATCACTTGTAACACCCCGGAAATATTTAATTGAATTATTAAGTTTACTGAGGGTGTGATTAATTTGATTAAAATGATGGGTGTTGTTCAGGAGGTGGAACGAGTAAAGAGGGTGGTGTTGGCGTGGGAGGCCCAGCGCTCGCTGAACCCACAGCTTAAACCCTAGGGGTCTAAGCCAAGCTTCTCTCATTTTAACATTGTTGAGAGAAAGAAATCAGAATTGAGAGAGAGTGAGGAGCGCTGCGCTAAAGGAGTGGAAGGAGGGGAATCTTCTCAAGTTTTTCTTTAGGAGTGAGCGTGGCTACGGTTTCGAAGGAAGAAGGAGAAGCTTCGTTCGTTGTGTTGCTGGGTTTTGTACGTGACTCCTTTGTCGTTGTTTCCGGATCATACAAATTCGAGGTAAGGGTGAGTGTTTCGGTTTAACATGATTGAGTATATAGTGGGGTTTTGTGGGGTTTGTGGGAATTGATATTGTTGATGAAATTGATGATGTTTGATGAATTCATATTGTCGAAAAGTTTTGATGTTGTTTTGATGAAATTGATGTTATTGGAAGAATTTGATGATTCGTTGGAATGAAAATTCGATGGTGTCCTTGATTAAATTTGATGGTTTATGTTGATGAATTGTTAATGTCCTTGATGAACCATTAGTGGAATTTGATGATGGATTTGGTGAATAAAACGTGTTTTGGTGTTGGTGATCTGAATTTTCTGCACGTTACACTGTTGCTGCCCATTCGCGTCTCGCTCGCTGGCTGCGATCGCGCTCAGCGCAAGCGCGCTGCTGTTTGTAACGCTGTTATTCTTGCGCCAATCGCGCCTCGATCGCGCCCAGCTCGCGCTTCACGCGCGAGTCACTGTTCCTCACGGTTTTCTTGCTGTTTTCCCACTGTTTTCGCAGTTTTTAAAGGTGATGTTTCCTCCACAAAAATATGATGTTTCCTCCACAAAAATATGATGTTCCTCCATAAAAATGTGATGTTTCCACTAATAAAAATGTGACGTTTCCCCAATTCAAATGTAGTGTTTCCCAAGCTTGAAAATGTGGTGTCATTTTCCGAATTTAAAATATGATGTCCTCCAAATTAAGATGTGATGTTTTATAAATTAAAACGGGATGCTTTTCTAAACTCTAAACGTGTTGTTACCCAAATTTCAAAGGTGATATGTGTGATGATGATGTAACATGAATTATGATGACTTGTGACGAATATACTCTATGAGTATGATTATAATGATGCTGTAATGTGATTGCGATGAATTACGGCGAATACACTCTGTAAGTGTTTTATGACGAATTGCACATGTGTCCATAGAGTCTCATAGCATGTGCATAATGTGACGAATAGGCTTCGGCCTCTCGCGACGAATAGGCTTAATTAGGCCTCTTATTGATGACGGTGTGCCCCTAGTGGCTTATTATGACGAGTATGGTACCAACATGCATATACCCAGGTGTGGGTTGCATTTACATGGATATTCATGATTGTGACTTGTTGCCCAATTGTGGTTTGAGTTGGTGTTTGGCGATGATGATATGGTGTTGATAATGATGTTGTATGATTGTTTGTCTTTATTACTCTACTATGTGCTTGATTATGTTTTGTTGAAATTCTCACCCCTTCTGCTTGGAATGTTGCTCTTTTGTGGCAACGCTGCAGGTAACCGCGAGTGAAGGTCTTGCTTTGCTTTACGTGTTAGCTATCGGGTGCTGCAATCGAGTCACTGACATCTTTGAGCAAACTAGGGGCGTAGTTGAAGTTTGTTAGTTATTAATTAACTGTTCAATGACTATGTTGAGAATATGAGATGTGTTTGAGGGGCTTAGTGAGTTATTATCTTATTCCACTGTGACGTGTTGATTTATGAGATTTAATTTTTATGACGGTGGTTTTGCTGCACAAACTTTAATGAGTGCAAATGATGAGTTTTTTTTATGACGAGGTGGAATTTCTTTTCTACCAATTAAATTAATATTTTTGAAAAGGAAATTACTCTGATAATGACGTGTAAATTGAGGGGTAGAAAAGGGGTGTTACATCACTTCCATCATCATCGCTCCCATTATAACCGACAAGAAATTCCCGATAATCAAAATCAGTAGAAGCAGAACTAGCACTAGCGTCGTCTTCCTCTACTAGGGGCAACAATCTGGTCATATTGAAAAGACTATCGTATGTGTATGAAAGTCTTACTTCAACACTGTCCACACCCCCATACACATTGCATATGCCCTGTGTATCAGTCTGCAGCTTCTCGGTACGTCTGACAACAAAAGTTGGGAAGATAATACGGCCAACATTTGGAATTAAGTGGCAAAGAATAGGCAGTTCCAGCACCTGATAGATATGGTGTGGAATTTGGATCCTCTCGGAATTTCGTTCAATGACAGTTATGAATTCCATAGCTGGGAAACAGAAAAAACGTCAGGTTCGATACATAAAAATCAGACAGGTTCGATACTTAACCAACGACAAGGTTCGATACTAATAAATCGAACCTCTGCAAGTTCTGGAAAAAAAGGAATTAACGAAGTGGAGAAGACGAAATTCATATCTTTCTTGGACCGATTGAAGGGAATTAACGAAATTAGAAACTGAAATGGAGGAGGGAAAGAGAGGGTGAGAAGGATTGATATGGAGGAATACAAAAAATTTGGGAGAAATGGGTTTAGGAAGGAATGAGGTGTGTGGGGGAATGGGGAGAGGAATGGGGAGGGTGATAGGTTTTAGAGGGAGGGTATTTGGAAATTTTGGGGTTTGGGTAGTGTGGGATGAGTAGATGGGGGATTTAAGAAGTATGGGCCTTAACAAAACCCTTACCCACAACTAAGGGGTTTTTTTTTGTACCCCACCCCTTCCCCATAAACCCCCACCCAATAGAATATTCTCAAAATACCCTTCAAAAAAGCTGTTTTTTTTTAATTTACACGAATCGTATATATCCCTTTTGGGGCATATATACGATGTATAAATTTGACATCGTATATATGTCTATTGTGCGTATATACGATTGATGCGTTTTAAGTCAATCGTATATACGCACAATGAACATATATACGATGATGCATTAAATGCACATCGTATATATGTCCCAAAAGAGATATATACGATGGGATTATTATTTGTTAACAGTTGTGATTTTATTAACGGCTATAATTTAAAGTCTTGTGATTTGATTAACATTAATGGGCAATAGATCTCTTGGATAAAATAAACTCGTATAATTACAAAAACGCGATATAGTAATATATACACGTGTATACATACAAAAAAAGTGTGAATCTATCTATAAGTCGTCAATAGAATCATCGGCTAAATCGATACATCTAGCGCATCACCGGGAGCGGACGCACATGGAAGGACACATAGATCGCCATAGGGTAAAAAACGACCGGCATACGGATGCAACCATGAAGCGGACTACGATGAGTGATGGTGGTACCATCATGGGGCAATAGGTGGCAACGAGCAATTGGGGGAGAGATCGAAAGATGCAACCAGTGTACATTTTGCTTGTTCATAACAGATATGATTTTGAACTTAGATGAACCATAAGTACCTCTCAAAGGCAGATAAGTGAAATTCATAGGCAAAGAAAACTGAACCAATGCAACATTATACTTAGTTGCAACCATATACCCCATCTCAGGCAAATCAAACCACTTTGAGTCTGGCTGACGTCCGTATGACTCAATAACGACTACACTGATACTTCTACCAACAGCTTTGGCCCACTCCTCCACAGCCTCGCGTGTAGAAAATATCTACAAAATATATAATTTATTAAGTACTTAAGTAATTTAATTCGAATTTACCAAACTTGAGTAACAACAATATACCGTATCGGTGGTAAACGCCGCTGAAGTATCAATATCAACAGGAGCCAACTGAGAGTCGGCATCTGCTGCTGTAGGCGGGTCAATATCTGTTCCAACAAAACAGATATCAACTCAGGTAAAAACAAAAAAAATAACCCAGTCGTATATACCTCCTCAACCTTGTATATACGATGGGTATTTTTTTAACATCGTATATACATGGCCCGGATGTATATACGATTAGATCTTCAAATCCCACTCGTATATAACCTATATACGATGGGTAGTCAACGAAGCATTTAATAATGCAATCGTATATATGTCTTGAAGGGCGTATATATACGATGCACACTTTTTCGCGCAACATCAATATTTAATGTAATCGTATATACCTTCCATTGAGGTATATACGATGTCAGATATTGTGGGTCCCAGTGATTCAATGCAAGTCAAAAAGTTAATTTATGGCAGGGGTAAACTTGGAATATCATAAATGGGTGGGGGTGGGAGGGGATGGGGTGGGGGTATAAAAACCACCCCACTACTAAGTGGTGCCTCTCAGGCCCAACTTTGAGCTTGATGTGGGCGTGATAGAGTAAATACAAAGGTGTCTCTAGCAAATATAAGAAAACTATTCTCAGCTCTGTAGACTGTAATAGCGCTAGCTTAGCTGGCCAAGTTAGTTACTCCACTTTTCAGAAAATGCTTAGAATCGATACAAGATTCTCTAGCTATACCTGTTGTAACTGAATTCAAGTCAAGAAAATCATTTCACTCACTTTTCAGAAAATGCTTAGAATCGATACAAGATTCTCTCTTTCATTTTCGGTTTCCATCAATAAGCAGCAAAGAACATGAATAACGATTTCGTTCAGATCTAGCTAGGGTAAAGCTGGACTTGAATAGCTATAAGCTCTACTTCTCAATATCATATCTGCATAGACAAGGGCAGAATCCATACAGGGCTTAGAAGTTAGAACGATACCAATTAATCGTGGCTACAGTCTCTCTATAAGGAAAAGAATAGAATCTTCCCCAGTGCGAATCAAATACATGTAATTTCCATAAATTGGTAAAGATAGAAACCAACTATTATCAGGGTAAAGTTAACAAATAGAACTGGATCATCATAATATGGAAATTCAATTACAGAAGAAACCTGTCTCTTAATCTCTATAAAAGAAATAATACATCAGCAGAGATGACGAAATGTGAATAGATAGACTCCTCCAGGTGTTGAGAGACATGCTATTCCTCCCTGTTCTGATTACTTGTATACCTTGTTACTTCTTACTTCTCACTCCCAACCAATGTAACTTAACCATTTCCAACTAACTAATAAGACTACTTCCTTCTTTAACTAGGATCTGCTAACACAGAAAAAACCATACTGTTTTTGATATGAAATACAACTCAAAGGAATTAACAACCCATGATGGACTTAACCAATAAGCCATATGATTCTTCCTTCTTTTTAGTGTTTCAATCTATGACTGTAGCCTAACCAATAAGCCACTCCCATATCTCCTGAAAACAATCAAAATTCTTAGCCCACACCACAAGTAGCCCACTCCTAAAGGCTAAACCAACAAAGAAAGGATCCAAAAAATTCTAATCCTTTTATCCACTACATAAAAATAGGCCCCAGTTCTAGTCACTGTCATGAATTTTGGGGTCGTTTGATTCACACACAGGTAAGTACTAGACTGAACAGTACTGGCAGTACGAGTTAACTTAACAGGTAAATACTGGACTGAACAAAATATCAACAGAAAATAGACATATATTGATAATAAGTTAAATTTTGTGATCAAGATAGCTCAGTCTCTACTCATAATACTGTTTTAAACATCCAAAACTTAAAGTTTACAGCAAAAATGCATATTTAACTTTTCTTTTGCTAAGCAGAAAAGCTTACAATGGTATATGTAGCACATGTGGACTACAATCAAGAGTCTTAAGTAACATCCAAAACTTTGTATTCTAATTACACTACAAAGTACAAACACATACATACAAACATACACACAAAAATCAGCAACCTTTTACCATTACTTTCGGCTACCATTTGATCCACTGCTTCCATGAAACAAATAGTTAAGCCTAGCTTCAATATCCTCCATTCCAAACTTGATATACCTATCAGCATTCTTACCAAGCTCAGGAACACTCTGGAATTTTCCAATGAAACTTGCATATGCAGGCAACAAGATCTTTTCCAGGGAAATCCTAATTTCTTCCTTAAGCTGTTCATCAAAGACAAACCACTGAGACTGAACCCTACATATCTCCTCAAAATGCTGGTTGAACAATTTGATCTTCTCCTTCAAGGGCTTCGCCGCCATTGACAATGACCCGTTACTCTCCACCTTGAGGAACCCCAACAACTTGTTCCATGAACTTCTCTGATAGCTCACATGGCATTGCCGAACTTTGGCTGTGTGTTTTCTAATCCAATCATCACCCAAAAGAGTCCCCAATTCACTGTCTTTAGCCTTCTGAACAATGTACCTCAAATTATTCATCATAAAAACAGAGCACAAAGCAGGGTCTTTGTAAATTTTAGACTTAGCTTCCAAATTGCGTTCTAATAAGTCCATAATCCAAGAAATTTGAACAGAAAATGAAGAACCGGATTGTAATCTATCATCAACCTTGAACGAAAGTGCATTGTCTTGGAAAACTAGTTCTAGGGTTTGACGCGATCGACATGCGGCACGAAGGTAGTTCATTACGTAACGAGTAATTGGATGAAGACCGCCGCCGGGAACGGCTGACTTCGCCGGATCACGGCTAATCAGTTTCTCCAATTCCATGAAAATTCCTCTTATCGCTTCCCCTAACCTCTTCCAAATTGTGATCGCTTCGTTAACGAGGAACGCACAGTACTGATCGTTAAACAGCAACTCGAATTCGGGAATTAGGTCACGCATAGTCTCAAACACATCGAGGACTTTGAATAACCGCTCCGGCGACCGGCTACCGATTGCTATGGCGTCTACAAAATTCAGAAGCTGAATCGCTGATCCGCGGCAAACCTCCATGAAGGAGAGGTCAGCGGAAGCGGAAGATGACAAGCCGGAGAAAACGCGATCACAGAGACGCCGCTCGCTGGGGAACAAGATCTTAAGAGCGACTTTGGAGGCCTTGGTCCATCGCTCTATCTCGTCTTCAAGATCTTGCCATGGCATCTTGTGAACCTCAGAAATGCTCAGTTTCTGTAACCCTAACCTCGACAAGCTCTCCTCTAAGAACTCCCTCCGACAACCGCTGTAGACACGCGAGCACTCCTTCCCGTACCCTGCCGCCACCATCCGCTTCGCAATCTCCCGGAGATCGTTCACCGTCGTCGAAGGCAGTGCATCGATCACTACATCGTAATTGGAAACCGGCTTCGCCACAAGAATCAGATCATCAACATCATTTTCTTCCTCATCGTCCGAGTCAAACCGTGAGATATCCTTTCGAGTTGACTCGTCGTTGTTCCGAGCCAGGTCGAACGACTCGCCTCCAAGTTCCATGACAGAGCGAAACTCTTCCTCGGCGCGGAACATGGCTTGCTGAAGTATATCATCGGCACGGAGGAGGCACGCGCCCACAGACTTGTCATCGGCGAGGGAACTCCAGTCGTCGATGGTGGCGACTAGTTCGTCGACAGCGGCAAGAAAGGCGGAGGAATCGGTGGAATTTGACCAAATAGGATAATCGGAGGACACATAGCGGGTAATCTGGCGGTCAAGAGACTTGAGTGTTTGTTCAAGTGCAGCACAGGCCATGGGATCATTCCCTGCACCATCATCAGATAACTTCTCCTTAGAGAATCTACCGTCAAAATTGGAGAATATTTGAAGGATATCATCAGCCATGTTATGGTTATTGTTACCCAGAGTCTTTGCTATGTGCCGCGCCATGGCGAGTAGTTTTTCTTCGCCGTTTTCAGCCATTTTTGTCACCGCTGAGTGAGTTTAGTGAAGTAATAACGTTCGTCGTTTAGATAAGAAGATGAACAAGAAGATATTGAAGTAGAAGCAGGAAGCGGTGGCTACTTTGAGGGACAGAGAATGGAATGACGAGTATGTCCTTGGAAACACGCGGTTTCTGTTGAAAATATACATGAAGTGTTGAAGGGTAAAGGTGAGGAAAGTGAAAAGAACAAGACAAAAGAGTGGGACGTGACGGGAACGTGGAAGGCGCTTTTCAGTGGTCGTTTCGTTAGTTTCGCAGCTTTCTTCTCTGTCCTGTCTTTATTTATTTTACTGTCATTTTTTAATTGTATTATTTTATGAAATCATGGAAGCTTCTTGGTTCCACACTGTTTGTACGTGGTATCCTCTTTCACCGAACTTAAACACGCCTCCTTGGAATGTTGCGA
This sequence comes from Oxytropis ochrocephala, assembly GCA_020916435.1. Taxonomy (NCBI): domain Eukaryota; kingdom Viridiplantae; phylum Streptophyta; class Magnoliopsida; order Fabales; family Fabaceae; genus Oxytropis; species Oxytropis ochrocephala. The sequence continues at coordinate 43,878,776 of CM037089.1, forward strand.
AATTAGGGAATTTTTATTATTAAAAAAAGGCTTAAATACGTTTTTGCCCCCTGCAAATAGGGGGTATTTTGATTTTACCCCCTGCAAATTATTTTTTTGTAAAAAACCCCTTGCAAATTTCCACGCTTTTGACTTTTTGGTCCTTCATTCTTATACATTCTGAAAGCAGATGACGTGTTTAACTGGATGTCCGATTTGGTTTCTTATTCCTATTTTCGATTCATTTTCTCTTCCTCTTCACCTCCTTACCCAGAAATTATTTTATTCTCTTCATCTTCACCATAATCCATCTCTTCTTCATCTTCACCAAACACAAAGCCACAAACTCATCTTCACCGAACTCATTTTCTCCTCCACTATTCTTTTTTTCTCCATCACCAGCATCTTCTCAACAAACCTCTTTCTTCTTCCATGGAAGTCTCAACAAAAATCCAACATTCAGAGTGGACCTTCCCCTATTTTGCTTCATATCTGTTCAAGAAGAGATGGTGGTGTTTGTTCAAGCGATCTGGGTATTGATTTGGAAGAGAATGATTTGAAATGTTTTGATTTAGAAGATAATGATTTGGGTATTGATTTGGAAGAGAACGATTTGAAACTTTTGTTTCCAGAGTTCGATTGGGGTATTGATCTGGATCTCACCAACAATATGTTCTTATGTGCTTGAAGAGAAGGGGGTGTTGATTGAAGGGGAAGCCGTTGGTGATGGTGGGCGGCAGAGGAGTGGGTGAGGAAGAAGAAGATTAGGGATTAGGTTTTAATTAAACAAATAATGACTTGGCATATTAAATAAGTATTTAAAATTAATAAAAATGAATATTAAATGACATGTCGATTTACATTTGCCAATTCAAATGTTTTTGTGACACGTATGTTTTTTTAACGCTTTGAGTAATGTATGAGTAACGCCAAAATTTTGGTATTTTGCAAGGGGCTTTTTACAAAAAAAAAATATTTGCAGGGGGTAAAACCAAAACACCCCCTATTTGCAGGGGGCAAAACCAAAACACCCCCTATTCATAAGACTGATCCGAGTATTCAGGCCAATCACCAGTCTTGTGGTGTTGTGTCTCCTGCCAAGTCCGGCTTATGCAGTACTCAGTCCCTCGGGCGTTGTGTAACACCCCGATTTTCGTGGGTTGTAACTCTTTAATATGTGCTTGCCTTATGAACTATTTTGGAGTATTATGATTAAACTATTTTAATTTGTTGTGTGTTGGGGTATAAAAAATTAGTTGAAAACTTTAAAATGTATTTTTATATACTATTGGTGATATACAATTATTAATATACATTTATTTTATTTTTATAAAATATTAGTGTTTGAGATATTACTTCCTTAGAACATTATTTTGGTCTATTGAGGCGTTAAAATAATAGTTGTAGTTAAATTGGGCTTTGAAAATGATTTAAATAGGATTTTTGAGCATTTTACTCGCATACACCTCCTTGTTCCTACTGGAGGCACCCCCCTGAGTCAACTTAGCCCAAAACTCCCTCCCAGCGTTCCAGCCCACTCGCCAGCCCAGAACCCGACCCGCTGGCTTCTTCTTCTTCCTCAGCGTGAAAACGCTGCAGCAAATCGGAAAACCTAGCCAGCCTTCCTCCCTTCCACGCGTTTTCACTCCTCCCTCCACGACCGGACCCCAAGCTCCGCCCTTCCACTCGAAATCAAGCGGTGAGTTCATATCCGGTGTCTGTTTCACCTATTTTGATCGGCTTCTCAGACTTCCATCGTCACCCATTTTGCGAAACTCCATAGCCACCACGCCCAGCCACCTTTAAGTCGCGATTCCGACCACCGAAACCTCACCTCCCCTTCGTGAACCAAACTAAATCACTGCCAGAGCCTCCCTCATTCTCCTTCGATTTGTATATGCTCCCATGTACAGTACCCATTCGCCAAGTTCTCTCCCTTCAATTTCACGAGCCTCCCACTCTGTACAGAACTTTAAAAACACTCTTCTATAGATACAGTTTCAACCGTTCTTAAATTGGGTGTTATGCTCAGATTTGCCCAATACTCCCTGAGCGATGAAATTCCATATATTCAATTCAGATTTGGTCCTTTGGATAGTTCGATTCGTGTGCTCTCAAATCTGCTTGAAATGTCATATCACGAACAATCCTCTCATGATCAAATCTACTCGGATAGGTACTTCCTTTCAAAACACGATCGATTAATCAAGTAAATGTTTTCCTATTATTCTTTTTAGTTATTTGACCGAATGTTTGTTGAATTATGTCTTTCTTTGAGTCGACGACTATGCAATAGGATTTATAACATGCTCGAGTCTGCCATTGCTCTTCGCTAATCCTGTGGGAATAAACTCGCAATCGTAAGGGAGTTTCTTCCATAGCCAATAGTTTATAAAACATGGAACCATAGGATTGAGTGTTAGGAAATGTTTGATTGAATTCTTATATGTTAGTTTGATTGATTTGGTGATGAATGTAATGAATATATGAGTGAATTGAGTATTTATGTGATAATTGAATTGATGAGGTTATTTTGAGTGGCGTTGGCATGTCAATTGTATGACTTGGAATAAAAACAATAGGAGAATTGAGGATGAAGGTTAGGGGTTTGGTGTTATGCTTGAGCGAATTTTTGGCAATGTTATTTGTGTATAGGAATGGTGTTCTTGCTTGAATGATGAGTATATTAATGATTGTTAGTATATTAAAGTTGTTGTAGCTAAGTTAATTTAGCAAAATGCTTGGGTGATGGTGATGGTGAGTGATAGGTGTTAGATTGGTAGTTTTAACAATGAATAATAATAAATCCATGGCGTTTAAGGAAGTTTTAGGATCGGGGTAGGTGGACCTTGCCGGGCGCCAGTTGCGAGGAATTTGGCGCTGGTCATTTGTAAATGTGGTTCTTTGGGTGGGCGGGGACCAAGGCGCCAACCTGTGTGAGGTAATCGGCGCTGGGGGTGGAGTTTGGCTAGACAGATTCTCGTGTGTTGCGAGACGGAGGGGCGCGGATCCCGGGAAGATGGCGCCACAGGGGTGTTCTAGTGAGTGTTCCGTGTGTGTTGTGCGAGCGGGGGAAGGGCGCCAAATCCCAGAAAATGGCGCCAATGGGTGTTTCGGTGTGGGTTTCGTGGTGTGTGATCGGTGATGGGCAGCGGGGGCGCCATTTGCACGGGATATTGGCGCTGGCTCGTGTTGCAGCAGCGTGGGTGGGTGTAGTCTTTGGGTGGGGCGCCATTTCCACGAGGAATCGGGCGCTGTGCACTGCTTGTGCGAGAACGAGCCGGAGCGGCGCGTGAATAGTGTATGGGGCGCCATTTGGCTGCCCGTGTGCTGTTTGGCGCCAGGAGTGCAAGGTGACCTAGGTGAGTGAGATGAGGTGAGGTGCCGAGGTGAATGAGGTGAGGTGAGGTGCCGAGGTGTTTGAGTGGGTGCCGAGGGTGTGTGAGTAAATAGAATTAAGGGTGATTATTCTATGTATAATTCTTGGTGATTGTTTGGTGTGGTGATGCATCTTTGATGGTGAGTATATTTTGGGTGATTGAGGTCTATGACCTCTCTTGATGATTAGTGAGTAAATAAACTAATGGTGAGCATTCTAATGCATAATTTGGTGTTTTGGTGTGATGGTGCATAGTCATGGTGTCGCATAATCATATGCATTTTTGGTGAATAGGCCTCGGCCTCATAAAATATTTTGGTGAATGCCTTCGGGCTCTTTGGTGAATGGTGAATGCCTTCGGGCCTTTTGGTGAATGGTGAATGCCCTATGGGCCTTTTTGGTGATGGATCCACATGCATATACCCTTGGCGTTGGGTTGCATATCATGCACTTGCATACATTTTATGGTGGTTGTCCAGGTGTGTATAATTAATGGCGAAAGTGTTTGGGTTGTCTTGCTTGGTGTGCTAATGCTGCCTTATTGAGTTACTTGTTTTATTTACTATTTCCTATGAAATGAGACTCACCCTTTCGCTTGGAATGTTGCTCTTATGTGGCAACGCAGCAGGATGATGGATCAAGGTGACGTGAGTACCTTCTTCTAGTATGGTTGAGTCACCTACGTCATGTAGCACCGGGGACATTTAGGATTTGTCGTTATTTTATGGATTGACTTTTCATTTGGATGACTGTATTTTCTGTATTTGAGTTTTGTTAATTCCGCTGAAATGGTGTTTATTCCCGGATTTCTGTTATGGTGCTATGTATCTTAACTTGGAGTTCATTCTATTTAGTATTTTGGAATTTTTAAATGTGGCACCCTCAGTGGTCGCACTAAAGTTTTTCGTAGACTCGATTCTCAAATTGATCAAATAATAGACTATGTAGAAGGGGGTGTTACATTAGTGGTATCGAGTGTTTTCGGTCCTAACCGGACCATTTGTATTGTCTATTGTGTCTTCCGATGTGTGAACTCTAAGTAGAGTTGCACGCATTACTTGTTGATACTTGGTAATTAGGAGGGTGACCAACTTGGTTGGTGAAGTTCTCAAGATAATAGGGTGAGTGGTAGATATTCTTAGAAAAGAGTATCGCAATGATCAGCCAGTGTATAATGTTAGAATCTAACCTAGACCCCGAATGACTCTTTTCCTTAGAGACATTTTTCATAGAGTCCGATCTCTTACTTAGGCCATGTGTTGTGTTCATTCACGTTTTCTTGGTGTGAAGTTTGTATCGTAGTCAATTGTTTGTTGCTTTCGTGTTTACAAACACCGAATTTATATAAATTCTAACTTCTATGATTTGAATTTTAGTTGTCACCTATACATTATTTATGATATGTGGTTTTATGACTAATGAATAAAAATTGTATTGAGACTGTCTCATGAGATTCTATTAAAATAGGTTTAATTGGTTTATGCTCACAATGTGTTTAATTTATTTTAATTAAGTATAAAGTGTTTGTGTAAGGGTATTTTTCTTGCGAATTGATGCTTTAGATGTAGACGCTCTGTTGATTATTTTGAGTTGCCTTATCACTATAAGTTGCTATCACTTGTTGCAATGTTTTGATTAGTCTCATTTTTTTAAATGCTACAAGAACTATTGTTTTACTACTTGTGTAATTGCATTTGGACATAATGATCTTAGTTGTTCACGGACATTTCAGGTTATTACCACGTTCACTTGTTTTATTTTAATTGTCAAATTGTTTCTCGAATCTTTGAGAACTGCTTCTTGACCTTCCCCGTCATTCAATCGCGACTATGAATTCTAAATGTGTAGAATCTCCAAGTTTTTATGATTTAATTATGATTCTAATATTTTCTAAAGCATGATGTTACGTGGTTTTGCGATTTAAAAATAAATATATACTCAAAGTCACGTATTAACTTCAATTTAACTAGTTTTAATGTTGGATGCGTAAATATGTATTGAGTTTATTTTGATTGATAAATACTAAGTCTTGTATAAGTTTTATTGTTGTCTTCATATACGTGTTTTTAATTGTGTATTGATATTTTGAGTTGAGTGCCTTGTGGGTTGGCCTTGCTAGTTATTATAATGTATTAATTCATTACAAATGTGCTACATTATTTTGATCACCCTAACTAATAATCATTTTTAGACGCTGCAATTACCGCTCCCTCTTATCCTATAATTGTATTCTTGTTTAATGATCGGTGTAATTGGAGACTATATTCGTATGTTACTATTGTTGTGTTAATTTAGCTTATCTTGTTCTATTTGCTTAATTGCTCTCCGTGCATCATATTGTGAATCCCTCTAACTATAATATAACTTGTACTAATGAACGACTTATGTGTTACGTGGTTTTGAAATCTTAGAATAAGAATGTGTGCTGAGAATGCTTGTATTTTAAATTAGCTTTTAGTATTAGAGGTTCACATAAGTATATAGGTTGACTTGGTTGAACTAATATCTATTCTTCCGAAAAATCAATTGCTATAGCATGCTCTTATTTTTGTAGGATGATGCTACAGACAAAGTGTTTTGTGAAGTTGTTTTGCTAATGATTTTGAAGTACGACCCCTTTACTAACGTCAATGTCGTGTTATGGTGTTTGAACATATTATTTTTCTTATTTAAACCTTGCAATTAGTGTTTTCTGTTATTTTCACCACATGATTTTTATTTTCTTGAGTTGTGTAATTGTGGATATTTACGTGGAAGAATAACTTCGATAGAGTCTTGTTTGTAAGGTTGTGTTAGGCCGACACATCGCTTACAATCCGAATATATTGAAGATGTTTTGTACATTGAATGTCCACTATTTCTAGTCATAAGCTTTTACTGTGCGAGTTTCTAACTTTTCTTTCGTTGATGTCTTCCATTTCTTACCTTTGATATCGTTGACTCATCTCTCTTGTCACTTTGACAAGGTTTATATTTTTCTTCTGTATGTTTGAACTTTCGAGTATTCCTTCTTTTATTTTGTCCTTGAGCTAGCTGACAAATTTCGAGGGCGAAATTTCTTTTAAGGGGGTGGATTGTAACACCCGATTTTCGTGGGTTGTAACTCTTTAATATGTGCTTGCCTTATGAACTATTTTGGAGTATTATGATTAAACTATTTTAATTTGTTGTGTGTTGGGGTATAAAAAATTAGTTGAAAACTTTAAAATGTATTTTTATATACTATTGGTGATATACAATTATTAATATACATTTATTTTATTTTTATAAAATATTAGTGTTTGAGATATTACTTCCTTAGAACATTATTTTGGTCTATTGAGGCGTTAAAATAATAGTTGTAGTTAAATTGGGCTTTGAAAATGATTTAAATAGGATTTTTGAGCATTTTACTCGCATACACCTCCTTGTTCCTACTGGAGGCACCCCCCTGAGTCAACTTAGCCCAAAACTCCCTCCCAGCGTTCCAGCCCACTCGCCACCCTGGCAACCCGACCCACTGGCTTCTTCTTCCTCGGCGTGAAAACGCCGCAAAGAAATCGGAAAACCTAGCCACCTTTCCTCCCTTCCACGCGCGTTTTCACTCCTCCTCCACGATCGACCCCAAGCTCCGCCCCTTCCACTCGAAATCAAGCGGTGAGTTCATATCCGGTGTCTGCTTTCACCTATTTTGATCGGCTTCTCGGACTTCCATCGTCACCCATTTTGCGAAACTCCATAGCCACCACGCCCACCACCTTTAAGTCGCGATTCCGACCACCGAAACCTCACCTCCCTTCGTGAACCAAACTAAATCACTCGCGAGCCTCCTCATTCTCCTTCGATTTGTATATGCTCCCATGTACGCACCCCATTCGCCAAGTTCTCTCCCTTCAATTTCACGAGCCTCCCACTGCATGCGAACTTTAAAAACACTCTTCTATGATACGATTTCAACCGTTCTTAAATTGGGTGTTATGCTCAGATTTGCCCAATACTCCTGAGCGATGAAATTCCATATATTCAATTCAGATTTGGTCCTTTGGATAGTTCGATTCGTGTGCTCTCAAATCGCTTGAAATGTCATATCACGAACAATCCTCCTCAATCCGCCTACTCGGATAGGTACTTCCTTTCAAAACACGATCGATTAATCAAGTAAATGTTTTCCTATTATTCTTTTTAGTTATTTGACCGAATGTTTGTTGAATTATGTCTTTCTTGAGTCGATTTACTATGCAATAGGATTTATAACATGCTCGAGTCCGCCATTGCTCTTCGCTAATCCCGTGGGAATAAACTCGCAATCGTGTAAGGGAGTTTCTTCCATAGCCAATAGTTTATAAAACATGGAACCATAGGATTGAGTGTTAGGAAATGTTTGATTGAATTCTTATATGTTAGTTTGATTGATTTGGTGATGAATGTAATGAATATATGAGTGAATTGAGTATTTATGTGATAATTGAATTGATGAGGTTATTTTGAGTGGCGTTGGCATGTCAATTGTATGACTTGGAATAAAAACAATAGGGAGAATTGAGGATGAAGGTTAGGGGTTTGGTGTTATGCTTGAGCGAATTTTTGGCAATGTTATTTGTGTATAGGAATGGTGTTCTTGCTTGAATGATGAGTATATTAATGATTGTTAGTATATTAAAGTTGTTGTAGCTAAGTTAATTTAGCAAAATGCTTGGGTGATGGTGATGGTGAGTGATAGGTGTTAGATTGGTAGTTTGAACAATGAATAATAATAAATCCATGGCGTTTAAGGAAGTTTTAGGATCGGGGTAGGTGGACCTTGCCAGGGGCGCCAGGTTGCAGGGAATTTGGCGCCTGGCTGTTGTAAATGTGGTTGCTGGGTGGGGCAGGACCAAGGGCGCCAACCTGTGAGGTAATTGGCGCCTGGGGGTGGAGTTTGGCTAGGGCAGTTCTCGTGTGTTGCGCAGGTGGGAGGGCGCCAGATCCCGGGAAGATGGCGCCACAGGGGTGTTCTAGTGAGTGTTCCGTGTGTGTTGTGCGAGCGGGGAAGGGGCGCCAAATCCCGGGAAAATGGCGCCACACGTGGGTGTTTCGGTGTGGGTTTTACGTGTGTGATCAGTGATGGGCAGAGGGGGGCGCCATTTGCCTGGACAGTTGGCGCCTGGCTCTGGTGTTGCAGCGTGGGTGGGTGTAGTGCTGGGTGGGGGGGGCGCCATTTCCACAGGGAACTGGCGCCTGGTGCACTGTTTGTGCAGGAACGAGCTGGAGCGTGCGTGAATAGTGTATGGGGCGCCATTTGGCTGCCCCGTGTGCCTGTTTTGGCGCCTAGGAGTGCAAGGTGACCTAGGTGAGTGAGATGAGGTGAGGTGCCGAGGTGAATGAGGTGAGGTGAGGTGCCGAGGTGTTTGAGTGGGTGCCGAGGTGTGTGAGTAAATAGAATTAAGGGTGATTATTCTATGTATAATTCTTGGTGATTGTTTGGTGTGGTGATGCATGCTGATGGTGAGTATATTTTGGGTGATTGAGGGTCTATGACCTCTCTTGATGATTGGTGAGTAAATAAACTAATGGTGAGCATTCTAATGCATAATTTGGTGTTTTGGTGTGATGGTGCATAGTCATGGTGTCGCATAATCATATGCATTTTTGGTGAATAGGCCTCGGCCTCATAAAATATTTTGGTGAATGCCTTCGGGCTCTTTGGTGAATGGTGAATGCCTTCGGGCCTTTTGGTGAATGGTGAATGCCCTATGGGCCTTTTTGGTGATGGATCCACATGCATATACCCTTGGCGTTGGGTTGCATATCATGCACTTGCATACATTTTATGGTGGTTGTCTGGGTGTGTATAATTAATGGCGAAAGTGTTTGGATTGTACTGCTTGGTGTGCTAATGCCTGTCTTATTGAGTTACTTGTTTTATTTACTATTTCCTATGAAATGAGACTCACCCTTTCTGCTTGGAATGTTGCTCTTATGTGGCAACGCTGCAGGTGACAGTGACTGAAGGTGACGTGAGTACCTTCTTCTAGTATGGTTGAGTCAGCTCTGATACGTAGCACCGGGGGGGACATTTAGGATTTGTCGTTATTTTATGGATTGACTTTTCATTTGGATGACTGTATTTTCTGTATTTGAGTTTTGTTAATTCCGCTGAAATGGTGTTTATTCCTGATTTACATTATGGTGCTATGTATCTTAACTTGGAGTTCATTCTATTTAGTATTTTGGAATTTTTAAATGTGGCACCCTCAAGTGGTCGCACTAAAGTTTTTCGTAGACTCTGATTCTCAAATTGATCAAATAATAGACTATGTAGAAGGGGGTGTTACATTAGTGGTATCAGAGTACATTCGGTCCTAACCTAGGACCATTTGTATTGTCTATTGTGTCTTCCGATGTGTGAACTCTAAGTAGAGTTGCACGCATTACTTGTTGATACTTGGTAATTAGGAGGGTGACCAACTTGGTTGGTGAAGTTCTCAAGATAATAGGGTGAGTGGTAGATATTCTTAGAAAAGAGTATCGCAATCGAGTCCGGTATAATGTTAGAATCTAACCTAGACCCCGAATGACTCTTTTCCCTTAGAGACATTTTTCATAGAGCCTGATCTCTTACTTAGGCCATGTGTTGTGTTCGTTACGTTTTCTTGGTGTGAAGTTTGTATCGTAGTCAATTGTTTGTTGCTTTCGTGTTTCTGAAACACTGAATTTATATAAGCTGAACTTCTATGATTTGAATTTTAGTTGTCACCTATACATTATTTATGATATGTGGTTTTATGACTAATGAATAAAAATTGTATTGAGACTGTCTGTGAGATTCTATTAAAATAGGTTTAATTGGTTTATGCTCACAATGTGTTTAATTTATTTTAATTAAGTATAAAGTGTTTGTGTAAGGGTATTTTTCTTGCGAATTGATGCTTTAGATGTAGACGCTCTGTTGATTATTTTGAGTTGCCTTATCACTATAAGTTGCTATCACTTGTTGCAATGTTTTGATTAGTCTCATTTTTTTAAATGCTACAAGAACTATTGTTTTACTACTTGTGTAATTGCATTTGGACATAATGATCTTAGTTGTTCACGGACATTTCAGGTTATTACCACGTTCACTTGTTTTATTTTAATTGTCAAATTGTTTCTCGAATCTTTGAGAATCGCTTCTTGACCTTCCCCGCATTCAATCGACTATGAATTCTAAATGTGTAGAATCTCCAAGTTTTTATGATTTAATTATGATTCTAATATTTTCTAAAGCATGATGTTACGTGGTTTTGCGATTTAAAAATAAATATATACTCAGGCTGCGTATTAACTTCAATTTAACTAGTTTTAATGTTGGATGCGTAAATATGTATTGAGTTTATTTTGATTGATAAATACTAAGTCTTGTATAAGTTTTATTGTTGTCTTCATATACGTGTTTTTAATTGTGTATTGATATTTTGAGTTGAGTGCCTTGTGGGTTGGCCTTGCTAGTTATTATAATGTATTAATTCATTACAAATGTGCTACATTATTTTGATCACCCTAACTAATAATCATTTTTAGACGCTGCAATTACCGCTCCTCTTATCCTATAATTGTATTCTTGTTTAATGATCGGTGTAATTGGAGACTATATTCGTATGTTACTATTGTTGTGTTAATTTAGCTTATCTTGTTCTATTTGCTTAATTGCTCTCCGTGCATCATATTGTGAATCCTCTAACTATAATATAACTTTGTACTAATGAACGACTTATGTGTTACGTGGTTTTGAAATCTTAGAATAAGAATGTGTCTTTGAGAATGCTTGTATTTTAAATTAGCTTTTAGTATTAGAGGTTCACATAAGTATATAGGTTGACTTGGTTGAACTAATATCTATTCTTCCGAAAAATCAATTGCTATAGCATGCTCTTATTTTTGTAGGATGATGCTACTGCACAAAGTGTTTTGTGAAGTTGTTTTGCTAATGATTTTGAAGTACGACCCCCTTTACTAACGTCAATGTCGTGTTATGGTGTTTGAACATATTATTTTTCTTATTTAAACCTTGCAATTAGTGTTTTCATTATTTTCACCACATGATTTTTATTTTCTTGAGTTGTGTAATTGTGGATATTTACGTGGAAGAATAACTTCGATAGAGTCTTGTTTGTAAGGTTGTGTTAGGCCGACACATCGTTTACAATCCGGAATATATTGAAGATGTTTTGTACATTGAATGTCCACTATTTCTAGTCATAAGCTTTTACTGTGCGAGTTTCTAACTTTTCTTTCGTTGATGTCTTCCATTTCTTACCTTTGATATCGTTGACTCATCTCTCTTGTCACTTTGACAAGGTTTATATTTTTCTTCTGTATGTTTGAACTTTCGAGTATTCCTTCTTTTATTTTGTCCTTGAGCTAGCTGACAAATTTCGAGGGCGAAATTTCTTTTAAGGGGGGGTGGATTGTAACACCCCGATTTTCGTGGGTTGTAACTCTTTAATATGTGCTTGCCTTATGAACTATTTTGGAGTATTATGATTAAACTATTTTAATTTGTTGTGTGTTGGGGTATAAAAAATTAGTTGAAAACTTTAAAATGTATTTTTATATACTATTGGTGATATACAATTATTAATATACATTTATTTTATTTTTATAAAATATTAGTGTTTGAGATATTACTTCCTTAGAACATTATTTTGGTCTATTGAGGCGTTAAAATAATAGTTGTAGTTAAATTGGGCTTTGAAAATGATTTAAATAGGATTTTTGAGCATTTTACTCGCATACACCTCCTTGTTCCTACTGGAGGCACCCCCCTGAGTCAACTTAGCCCAAAACTCCCTCCCAGCGCTCCAGCCCACTCGCCAGCCCAGAACCCGACCCGCTGGCTTCTTCTTCTTCCTCAGCGTGAAAACGCTGCAGCAAATCGGGAAAACCTAGCCAGCCTTCCTCCCTTCCACGCGTTTTCACTCCTCCTCCACGATCGACCCCCAGCTCCGCCTTTCCACTCGAAATCAAGCGGTGAGTTCATATCCGTGTCTGTTTCACCTATTTTGATCGGCTTCTCGGACTTCCATCGTCACCCATTTTGCGAAACTCCATAGCCACCACGCCCACCACCTTTAAGTCGCGATTCCGACCACCAAACCTCACCTCCCTTCGTGAACCAAACTAAATCACCGCGAGCCTCCTCATTCTCCTTCGATTTGTATATGCTCCCATGTACAGCACTCCATTCGCCAAGTTCTCTCCTTCAATTTCACGAGCCTCCCACTGCATGCGGAACTTTAAAAACACTCTTCTATAGATACGATTTCAACCGTTCTTAAATTGGGTGTTATGCTCGATTTGCCCAATACTCCTCGAGCGATGAAATTCCATATATTCAATTCGATTTGGTCCTTTGGATAGTTCGATTCGTGTGCTCTCAAATCGCTTGAAATGTCATATCGCGAACAATCCTCGCAAACCGCCTACTCGGATAGGTACTTCCTTTCAAAACACGATCGATTAATCAAGTAAATGTTTTCCTATTATTCTTTTTAGTTATTTGACCGAATGTTTGTTGAATTATGTCTTTCTTTGAGTCGATTTACTATGCAATAGGATTTATAACATGCTCGAGTCCGCCATTGCTCTTCGCTAATCCTGTGGGAATAAACTCGCAATCGTGTAAGGGAGTTTCTTCCATAGCCAATAGTTTATAAAACATGGAACCATAGGATTGAGTGTTAGGAAATGTTTGATTGAATTCTTATATGTTAGTTTGATTGATTTGGTGATGAATGTAATGAATATATGAGTGAATTGAGTATTTATGTGATAATTGAATTGATGAGGTTATTTTGAGTGGCGTTGGCATGTCAATTGTATGACTTGGAATAAAAACAATAGGGAGAATTGAGGATGAAGGTTAGGGGTTTGGTGTTATGCTTGAGCGAATTTTTGGCAATGTTATTTGTGTATAGGAATGGTGTTCTTGCTTGAATGATGAGTATATTAATGATTGTTAGTATATTAAAGTTGTTGTAGCTAAGTTAATTTAGCAAAATGCTTGGGTGATGGTGATGGTGAGTGATAGGTGTTAGATTGGTAGTTTGAACAATGAATAATAATAAATCCATGGCGTTTAAGGAAGTTTTAGGATCGGGGTAGGTGGACCTTGCCGGGCGCCAGTTGCGAGGAATTTGGCGCTGGTCATTGTAAATGTGGTTCTTTGGGTGGACGGGACCAAGGCGCCAACTGTGAGAGTAATCGCGCTGGGGTGGAGTTTGGCTAGGGCAGTTCTCAGGTGTGTTGCGAGACGGGAGGGGCGCGGATCCCCGTGAAGATGGCGCCACGGGGTGTTCTAGTGAGTGTTCCGTGTGTTGTGCGAGCGGGGAGGGCGCCAAATCCCGTGAAAATGGCGCCACAGGGGTGTTTCGGTGTGGGTTTCTGTGTGTGATCGGTGATGCGCGGGGCGCCATTTGCACGACGATTGGCGCTGGCTCTCGTGTTGCGGCGTGGGTGGGTGTAGTCTTTGGGTGGGGCGCCATTTCCACGAGGAATCGGCGCTGGTGCACTGCTTTGTGCAGAACGAGCCGGAGCGTGCGTGAATAGTGTATGGGCGCCATTTGGCTGCCCCTGTGTGCTGCTTTGGCGCCTGGGAGTGCAAGGTGACCTAGGTGAGTGAGATGAGGTGAGGTGCCGAGGTGAATGAGGTGAGGTGAGGTGCCGAGGTGTTTGAGTGGGTGCCGAGGTGTGTGAGTAAATAGAATTAAGGGTGATTATTCTATGTATAATTCTTGGTGATTGTTTGGTGTGGTGATGCATGCTGATGGTGAGTATATTTTGGGTGATTGAGGGTCTATGACCTCTCTTGATGATTGGTGAGTAAATAAACTAATGGTGAGCATTCTAATGCATAATTTGGTGTTTTGGTGTGATGGTGCATAGTCATGGTGTCGCATAATCATATGCATTTTTGGTGAATAGGCCTCGGCCTCATAAAATATTTTGGTGAATGCCTTCGGGCTCTTTGGTGAATGGTGAATGCCTTCGGGCCTTTTGGTGAATGGTGAATGCCCTATGGGCCTTTTTGGTGATGGATCCACATGCATATACCCTTGGCGTTGGGTTGCATATCATGCACTTGCATACATTTTATGGTGGTTGTCCGGTGTGTATAATTAATGGCGAAAGTGTTTGGATTGTCTTGCTTGGTGTGCTAATGCTGTCCTTATTGAGTTACTTGTTTTATTTACTATTTCCTATGAAATGAGACTCACCCTTTCTCTTGGAATGTTGCTCTTATGTGGCAACGCACAGCAGACAAAGGATCAAGGTGACGTGAGTACCTTCTTCTAGTATGGTTGAGTCGACTCGATACGTAGCACCTGGGGACATTTAGGATTTGTCGTTATTTTATGGATTGACTTTTCATTTGGATGACTGTATTTTCTGTATTTGAGTTTTGTTAATTCCGCTGAAATGGTGTTTATTCCCGGATTTCTGTTATGGTGCTATGTATCTTAACTTGGAGTTCATTCTATTTAGTATTTTGGAATTTTTAAATGTGGCACCCTCAAGTGGTCGCACTAAAGTTTTTCGTAGACTCTGATTCTCAAATTGATCAAATAATAGACTATGTAGAAGGGGGTGTTACACGTTGTCTCGTGACCGGAATTACAACATAATGCTTGATCTGGTCGTGAACACTTGTCTTGCCAAACAGCTACCTCGAGCTTATATGCTATAAGCTATCCGCTATAAGCTAGCAGTTTGACTTTGCCAAACTGAGCCAAAGAAAGGCACTACTTATTATGGATCGTTCTTACTTTCAGGTCATCCATCAATTTTCTTTAATTAATTGTGAAAAGACAAAAGACAAAAGGCGTAAACAGACATTTTAAAAAGGATAAACGGCGTAAATGAGTATTTTAACAAAGATAAAGGACAAAAACAAAAAACAGAAAACATAATTAACAATCACTTACTAAAATGTTCATATTAATTATCTACAAAAAGATAAATGATGTAAACAAATATTTTAAAAATGATAAAAAAACGTAAATGAATATTTTAAAAAGATAAATGGTGGAAACGGAAAAAGAAAAAAAACATAATGGCCTAAAAGCACGTCAACTGCTTAGGTGGACGTCACTTTATCCACGTTTTTGTCAACATAACCCTATTTAACTTTACTTAACGGAATGACTATTTTAAATCATTTTGAAAAGATAAAAGACGTAAACAGACATTTGAAAAGAGTAAAAGATAAATGACCGAAACTATATATTTAGCCTTAAGGAGGTGTTTGGATGGTTAGATGTGTCCATTGAGAAGATAGTAAATGATTTGAATGATTTTGTATTAAGACCTAATATTGACCTAGAAGGTTTAGAATCTAGAAATATGGCAAATCAAATGATTTCTCACATAAACTCAAAAACACATGTTCTTGAAAAATCAAAGATAGATGAAGAAACTTCAATAAAACAAAACATAAAGACACATACACTTACATCGAAAGGAAGAAATCACAAATGTGGAAGAGATGAAAATGGTACAACTGTCGCACCTCTCTTGGAAAGGTGATAAGATCCTCACTATCCTCAAGCTCTCCTAACTTCAAGAAAGTGTGCTTGTGGTTCTTATCCCAAGAACCTATGAGAACTTCAAGATGAACATTCACTCTCTTAGCATTGGTTCGCCCTCATGTCTCTCTTAGGCATTCTTGGCACTCACTTTGCTAAAATGTAAAAATGAATTGCATTCATCATGAAATCTCCCTTATTACACTTCGATGAAAGGTATTTATAGTTTAGACTTGTTGGATCCTAAGCCCAACACTTACTAGTCCCCTAAGAAAGCAACTAAGACCCATGGCCACAATTAACCCTATTAGGTTGTAGCTTCTACTCAAAGTCAATTACAATTACGAAAATAATTACAAGTACAAAAGAAGCACTAGAGTTTGGATATTCTAGAAATTTCTTGAATGTCGCCATGGTCACCTTTAATAAGCCCTAGTCTTAATTGGTAGGGTGAGCACATTAAAGTGTATTCCCTTAAGTTTGATTCATTTTTTTGGTCTTTTAGCTTTGTTCCATGTGACTTCCATCGAAGCTCTCATGAGTAGGTTAGCCATGTATATGTAGGGCTTGGCTCACATCATTTTGACACTCTGGCGGCTAAATAGAGAGGTCTAGGGGATCTTAGTAAGCGGAATAAACTCACATGTCAGTTTTGGCAACACCTTAAAGTGAATGAGAGCTTGGTAAGGCAAAAATCAAGGGTCAATTGGGAGTTAGAAGAATAGAGAAATATAAGATATTTTCACAATTGTCTCAAGGCAAGAAGAAAGAGTAATCAGTTGGTGGTTTTAAGGAATAATGGGGTGTTGTTGAAGGATTTAGTTGAAATCAGTTTGAATATTAAACAGTTTTTTAAATAGTTTCATTGAATCTTATTTCAATCGACCAAGCCTTGTTGGATTGATTTCCAAGGCTTGTAAAGGGTTGACAACGATGTTCTAACATATCCCATTTCTGAAGAGGTGATTAGGGGTGCGGTTTGGTAGTGTAATGGTGATAAGAGTCTAGGGCCTGGTGGTTTTAAGTTACATTTCTTTAAGGAATGTTGGGAGGAAGTGAACAGAGATGTGGTGGACTTCATCCAATAATTCCAACTCAATTCGGTTCTCCCTTAAGCCATCAATGCATCTTTTTTGACTCTTATCACGAAGAAGGTTCATCCTCGAGGTTTAAAAGAATATAGATCCATTTGTTTAGTCGGGAGCCTCTATTAGATACTTATTAAGATTCTAGAAGGACGATTGAAGAGAGTTCTTCCAAAATTCATTTCTAAGTGCCAATCAACATTTCTTCCGGGGAGGCAAATCACAGATGGTGTTCGTTGTTTACGAGATTGTGGACTTAGCTAAGCGAAGGAAAAGTCTACGACTGATATCGTGAGATTTCTTGAAGTATATGATGAGACAGTGGGGTTGTAGAAAACTGGATTTGTTGGATGCGAGCTTTATTTTTCTAGTAATATGTCGATTTTGGTTAATGGTAGCCCAACGGAAGATTTCGAGGTAAAAAGGCTTGAGACAAGGCGATCTTCTTTCTCCTTTCCTCTTTCTTATTTTGGCAGAAGGTTTGGCAGCGTTGGTCAATCGGGCAATTGCAGTCGGAAGCTTTGACCACTTCAAGGTAGCTCCCAATCTCAAAGTCTCTTTATTACAATTTGCCAACGATACCATTATTCTAGGGAAAGAAATATGGGATAATGTTTGGTGTCTTACGACCATAATTTTGGATATTTTGAGCCTGTGTCGGGTCTAAGAGTTAATCTCCACAAGAATAATTTAATCGATATCAGTTTTTCAAAGGATTTATTATATAGAGCTTCTATTTTTTTTAATCTTGTTGTGTTCCTTCTCTCCCATTCAAATTTTTGGGGATCCCATCGGGGCTAATCCTCACAGATGTTGCACGTGGAAGTCGGTGATTGATTCCTTCTATTCTAGGTTGTCTTCGTGGAAAGGGAAAAACCTTTCAATAAGGGGTCGAGTAACCCATATTAATTCAATGTTGAGTTGTTTACCAATTTACTTTTTCTCCTTTTATAAGGCTCCAAAAGCGGTGATAGTTGAACTGGTGAAACTTCAGCGTGATTTTCTTTAGGGAAGTGATGGAGAAAATAGGAACAGGAGTTGGGTGTCTTGGGCAAACATTTGCAAACCAAATTCGGAAGGAAATTTGGGGGTGAAGGACCTAGAGTTGTTTAATATTTCACTCCTTTCAAAATGGATGTAGTGATTTGTTTTAGACTGGAACGCTGTTTGTAGGAAGTAATTGGATTACAGATATGGCCTGATTGTTCCAACATTCACTTATGAGGAATTTACAAATTGGGTTAGGAAGGATTCGATATGATAGAGGGATTTGATTTTATTGGAGGCAGATGCTCACTTGTCCCAAGTTGTGTTTTTACATGTACTAGTTGCGTGTTGA
Source organism: Oxytropis ochrocephala (assembly GCA_020916435.1). Classification (NCBI taxonomy): domain Eukaryota; kingdom Viridiplantae; phylum Streptophyta; class Magnoliopsida; order Fabales; family Fabaceae; genus Oxytropis; species Oxytropis ochrocephala. The sequence goes on from CM037089.1 coordinate 43,897,079, forward strand.
GAAGCGGCACAAATATTTTATTTTGGCATCACAAGTGGCTTGGCTCAAAACCTCTGAAAAAGATTTTCCTAGATTTGTATGAGATTGCACTATTGCAACATGGCAATAAAGATGAACACGATGAATGGATGAATTCGACATGAAGTTCGCATTGTTGTTGGTTTAGGCCTCTAGCGGATGGATCAGAGCTGGTTAATGGTCAGATGTTGGATTGTATTCTATAAGATGTTAAGTCGCGGCAGATCACCAAGGATAGGTGAGTTTGGGGGGATTGGAAAATTACAAGCATGTCTCTATCAAATCACAAATATTTATTACGGAACAAAGTTGACCATTCTTTGGATGAGGTATTGTGCAAAGCATTAGATGGTTAGTGGAAGGCATGTGTACCTTCTAAAGTAAGTATTTTTGGATGGCTTTTGTTGTTGAGTAAACTTCCCATCCAGGATGTTTTCTTGGCTAAGGAAATCATTCCGGGCGAACATAGTAGCACCTGTGTCTTGTGCTTTTTGCGAGAAGAATCTATAGAGCATTTTTTTCTTCTCTTTTAGCAGGTCTTTAAGGGAGTGGTAGGGGTTGAGTGCTTGTTGGGTGTCCATTACACTGTTCACAATACTGGTGTAGATCATTTTGTCTGTTATGGTGAGTTGATCTTGGGAAGAAAATCAGAGAAGGTTAAATATATCATATGGTCACCTTCAGTGTGGTGCATTTGGGTAGAAAGGAACAACATTGTGTTTAGAGGTGAGGTTTTCTCGTAGACAAAATTAATTAACAAAATCAAATGTCTCTCATGGAGTTGGTTCAAGTGTAAGTTGGGTAGGAGTGGTTGTATTATTTTTGATTGGTGGGCTAATACTCTATGTTTGAAGACTTTGTAATTTTTGTCATTTCTAGGGGTACTCATTTTCCTCCTTTGACTTTTTTCTCATTGGGTTTTGGCCTAGGGATGTTTTAACGAGACCCCTTGTTCTATAGGCCGCACACCCTTAGTTCTTTAAATTTCAAAATGTTTACCTATTTTACAATTTCCTTTCAACTTTGTTAAAAAATGGTGTTTAACTAGTTGTTTTAGTGGATTTTAGACTGTATCTTAGTTGGTTGATAAGATACGTGATTTATAGCAGTTGACCAAGTTATGAAAGTGCATAAAGGACTATTTTCTTAATAAAAAAAATAAGATTGTAGAGAACATGGTCAGCTAATGAGTGGTTAGTCGTTTAGCCCAACACTTAGTCGTTTGAGGAGATATGTAAGTTATATAAACTTATCAAGTCAAGAACGTCCAAGAAGGCCTATCTCCTTAGAAGACCAAATTCAAGGAAAATTAATGAAACAAAAATCATGAATTTGAAGATCAGAGAGAATAAAATTACAATTTAACCCTAAAAAAATATGGTATCCTCATTTTTTGGATAAGCTGACAACAGTCATGAAATGTCATGCTCTCCCTCTACGATATAGGCGCACAACTTGCTTGCCTTGACTTTATTTTGGGAGATGCTTCCCTTGATGTATAGATTTACACCCTACAAATGTTGATTGCTCTTCAGAAACACATTGATAGGAGTAGCAAAATGGGTATGGCCCGCCAAAACAGGCAGTGTGGGTTGGAGTATCTCTATGTTTCTTGGACATAATGTCAAATTTTTGAAGTGCGCATAAAAAAAATAGATGCCCACGTAATGTTTTGAAGAGGAAACAAATGGATGTACTCAAAATTGAATCTTAAGAAGCTTTGTTGACTTTAGAGTACCTTATAGAAATAGATACTAATAGTGTCTCCGATTAGGGGTGTTCAAAACCAAACCAATAGGAAAACTGCAAATCGAACCAAACCAAACCGAAAACCGCAAAAAACTGCTTTTGATCGGTTTTGTTCGGTTCTTTTTTTCATTGCACCGCATGGTTTGGTTCGGTTCGCGGTTTTGTTTAAAACAAAACCGAACCAAACCAAACCAAATCGCAAGTAATACTAAGGCTTGTTGAATTACAAACTTCCTTACTAACTTACTAACCCAATTGCAACTACAACCCAACTCTCACTCACTTACTAGTCCATATCCAATTAATTCTTTGACTCACCTACAAATAATTCATATTGTTATGCTATATTTAAAAATTACAACAAAATATTTCATTCAAATTCTTTTAAACATTGTCTTAGCTATTTGAAAAAATTAAAAGAGAGTGATTTATATACTACATATATTTGAGTAGATTTTTTCTTAATGATTTATGTTAGCCTTTTTTATGTTAGTTAATTTTAACTCCGTTTTAAATTAATTTTGTCTTGAAAAAAACCGAACCAACCAAACCAATCCAAATCAAGATTGGCGTTGGTTTGGTTTGGCTTTTATTTGCAAGCCTAACCGAACCAAAAACCAATTATTTCATGCGCGGTTCGGTTCACTTTTATCTCAAAACCGAACCAAACCACACCGCGAACACCCCTATCTCCGACATTGTGCTGTGTAGCTATAGCTTCGATATTGTCGAAGCAAAGAGACAAGTCCATCATGTTAAATCATTTTTGTACTGTAACAAACAACAACAAACACCATAGCTTCTCCTTTTTTAAAATTAAAAAAACTTTTAAAAGAGAAATTGGACGTAGATCTTTCATCGAGCCAATGATGTCACATCTTTAAATCAAAATAATGTTAGTGATATTGATTCTTGAAGGAATAAGTCCACTATCCAACTACCACTACAAGCCTTAATAACGGCTTTGCCAATAGTATCCTAGAAATGCTTATAAAAGGTCCTATTTAAACCATCAGGTACTCCCTCTTGTTCTTTTTTTGTTCTTTTATAAGCAAAAGGTGGTCAACGAAGGTTGATGTATCTGATCCATAATTTAATCAACCTCTGTTGACCACCTTTTAGTTATAAAAGACATCAACCACTCTCTGGATTTCCTATAAAAAGTTCTGAAAAATGTTATTCGATAAGGAGTGAGAGAGCTTTCTATATGAGTCACCTCCCAGAAACAAATGTGTTTTTGTATTTGTTCCCAACAACATTCCTGTTGTACGAGAAGCTTCATAAGCAAACCTTTCAGTGAATGAAGTTGGATCAGTACTGAAGCAGTATCAAAAAGGTAGCGCAGTTGCTTATGTTTTTTTGCATTGTGCATAGTATCTTCATAAAACCTTGGACAATAATACACTAAGCATTCAAATGTTTCATGTTTGTAACAATTAGATACCTTGGACCCAATATTCTCATCACGAAAAGGCACCAAACTTTGATGAACTACATCATTCAAGCCTTTTACCATCACACTGTGATTTGAAGTCCCCATTGTCTTCATATGAACCAATGCTTCATATAGAAATAACATGTGAGGTCCTTGAGTGATGAATCATAATTCTGGACAATCGTTGTTGTCGAAACATTAAAAAATGCACATTGTAATTGCTACTCTCTTGTTCTGACAAATTGAAAACTCTAGCTCAATGTTAGGGTTTCTATGGGGACATGCAGGTGACTCGACATGTTGCCTCTTTTTTAATGCAAAACGTTGATCAAACAATACTCACTTTATAGGGAAAGTTTTGAATAATAAACACCATTTAAAGTTAAAACTCCTCCGAAAAAATTATACATGAAAGAATCAACATCTCACTGACCAAGTCATCTCGCTATGGCATACCACATCGAGGTTGCAAAACCACATGTGAGGAAAAGGATAGTGGTGGAATCTTGATAGTCACCACATAAAACACAAAAGGTCCTAGCAACATCAGTGATAATCCGTCTACGATAGAGATTCGCCTGAGAAGGGATATAGCTGCCAGGAGAAAGCAATTCTTTAGATGGGAGATTCCAAATCCTATTAGTGATTGTGGTTTGGAGATCCAAAAGAGCTTCACCTAATGAGTTTTGATGGGTCCCTTTCTACGCAACATGTCCCAATAGCTCAACTAAAATGCTGCATCATTTGCCTTTGTAGGGGGATGATACGGATAAAAGAAACCTGATTCTTAAGCTTGTTTCACTAAGGAACTGGAATATCGAAGTAATGAAGAGCCAAGCCAATTGCAGTAATGGGTATATATCAAAACAAAAGTTGAAGACCCATATTTCACAGACAGGTTAAGAAGTTGTATTCGTGATTTCTTCATAAAGGAGAAGTAGTACTCGCAGACATATAGAGATGAACATACCTAAAACACAGCAAGTGGAGCTAAAATTAGTTGGACATCTCCTGCAATTTTAATGAAAAGTAGAATTAGAAGTTTAACATTTTTCACTGAAGGTATCAAGACTAAAAAGGTAAATGGACATTAAAATTGAATAAAACTCAGGCTTCCTTCACATGAGCACATCATGAATGTAACTTTCACTTTGACCAAAAGAGAATAAATCACAAAGGGAAAGGAAGTTTATTGTGTCTAAGTACTAGGTAGACAGTAGTTATCATGGATATAAATACATGGCAAAAGATCTGGACATATGTAAAAGTAAATTATTAAGTACATTGTCACTTGGATTCCAACATGCTAGACAGGATAACTGAATTGGTATTTGCAAAATCATCAAGCAAACCCATAATGCCACGTGTAGCTACAAAAACCCCTCCAAGGGTAGCCAAAGTCAACTATATAAAATAAGTTTGACAATCAAACTCCCTAATATGAATCAGAATAATAAGAGCATCTAAACATAACATCTAGAAATGATAGCTGATGAAAAGCATAAGTGTGTGTTTCGTTTCACAATTGGAACTATAGTGGAAGTTGAGATGATATAAAGGCTCTAGTTGAGTTTGTTAAAGGAAAATGATCACAGTGAAAGTATGAAAGGAAAGGTTCACAATCCTCCATTTATCAAACACAATTACCAATGTTTCTGAATCAATAATTAATTAATTAATTGTTCGGGAATTTTCTTCTTCACGTCAACATGTGCGTAAAGTCACTGGAAAATCAAGGAACATATTACTTTACTAAGTATTTTGATTCATATGAACTAAAATGTCAATAGTCTTGCTTGCATTTTACATGAACCCTAAAATCAACCAGATTAAAACAAACGAAAATGAATCACCTAAATTGAAAACAAGCAAAACGAACTCACCGTTATTCAAAGCAGCAATGTCGTCGGAGAAGCTCACATTCGCGGTGGCTATCGCGACTCTCCAAGCCTCCCTAACGCACTTCCACCATCACGCTCACCGCCGTCCATGGACCGAACTCCTCGACAGGAGCGCTATCTCCAGGCCAGAATCGCTCACCGAAGCCTTCTCCCGAGTCCGCAAGAACGCTTACTACTTCAGCGTTAACTACCTCATCGTGTTGGCCGCGGTGATCGCCACATCACTCCTGTCACGCCCTTACTCGCTCCTTCTCATTGCTTCCCTCGCCGGCGCGTGGCTCTTCCTCTACGTTCTCCGGCCTTCGGAGGAGGAGCTGCTCCTTATCTTCGGTCGCAAGTACACTGAACGCGAGATTCTGATTGCGCTGGTAGCAGCAACTGTCACTGTGTTGTTGCTAACGAGCGTGGTGTCGCTGATCGCCTCCGCCGTGACGGTGGGGGTCGGGATTGTTTGTGCTCACGGAGCGTTTCGTGTTCCAGAGGATCTGTTCCTTGAGCAACAAGAACCGTGGCCATGGACTTTTGGGCTTTTTCCCTTCGTTGAAACTGGGTCCACATCTTTAGTTTGAGATACTTTTGGCCAACTAGTATGCAATATTTGGATCCTGGTGTTTTTTGAAAACTTTTTTTTCTTTATTGAGACATTATACTTTTTTTTTGGCCAATTATATGTTATTTCATGAAATGTAAGAGTCGGTATTTGAGATTGTACAATAAAAAGAGTTAGTGTCCGGCTCAAATATATGAATAATTATAAAAGTTAAGTGTGCCACAATTAATTACATTTGGGAGGAAGAACCATACATGCACAGTCGGCGTAATCGATCTTCGTAGTCGATCCATTCTCCGACATAGATTATTCATCAGTAAAACAAGTAGATATTATGCACCAATAACACGGTAACAAAAAAATATATGTAATGTTGCATTTCATTTTATTGTCAAACTTTCATTCTCTTTTTGAAGGGTATTTACGAGAGGTAATGTCTTATAGGTATTCGCTGGTATGAGTGAGAAGAAGAATGTTGATAATCATTTCTCATGTGAGAAACAATTTTTAAACAATCACATATCTTCAAAATCTGCTAACTAGGCAGAAAAGCATTTTCGTAACTCATTGATTTTGTTCATTCTCTATCATTTTTCCTCATCATCAACTTCTCTGCATAACTTTGTTTAAATTTTATTCACCTCTAACAGCTTTAAGGAGTGTAAGTGTTTGATAAAATGTCTCTTTTGTTGCAAATTACTTTTGTTGGCCTGGGTTAGCTTTCGTTAAAGAATATAGTTACATAAAAGCACCTTAAGACCCATGACCGCTTGATAATCTTCACCTTAAGACCCATGACCGACATCAAGAATGAAACACTACATGAGGCAAAAAAGGTGGCAGCGAGTGGTTGTATATGTAGATGGATTCTAAAATCAAAGAGCAAGGAGATATGGTTAACTTACAAGAACCGTGGCGGTGGGGGTCGGGATTGTTTGTGCTCACGGAGCGTTTCGTGTTCCAGAGGATCTGTTCCTTGAGCAACAAGAACCGTGGCCATGGACTTTTGGGCTTTTTCCCTTCGTTGAAACTGGGTCCACATCTTTAGTTTGAGATACTTTTGGCCAACTAGTATGCAATATTTGGATCCTGGTGTTTTTTGAAAACTTTTTTTTCTTTATTGAGACATTATACTTTTTTTTTGGCCAATTATATGTTATTTCATGAAATGTAAGAGTCGGTATTTGAGATTGTACAATAATGTTATGTAGTCAAAAATTTCAATTAAAAATAGACAAAAATTAACTTACAACATTAATTAATTAAGTTTTTTAGACTATTAACCAACCTGTTTTTTAACAGTTTTCGAGATATTGATTAAAAACTTGGTTAATTGATCACTTGGTTAATGACCTAAAAAACTTGGTTAATTGATATTGTAAATTGATTTTTATTTATTTTTGTTTAAATTTTTTTTGTCCAAATAACATTATTGGTACTATTTTAATGATATGAAGGATTCCATAAGAGGACGTGAAAGTGATGGAAAGAGTTTTAATAAAAAAAATTAAAATAATTTAATAACTTTATTAAAATGATTAAATTAATATCAAATGATCTAAAAAATTACTATTAAATTATTTTAATAAAAATTATTAAAACTCTTTCCATCACTTTCACTTCCTCTCATGGTCTCTCACTCTCACATCCCCCCACTTTTTTGGAATTGAATCCTCTAATTTCACCTTCTCTAACTTTTTTTAACTTTAGTGTTTTTTTGATGAAAGCGAAAAATAAAAATGGAGGGAAATAAGATGAGAGAGAATGCATTAAAGGAGAAGATAGATACAAAATTAGAAAGAAGTTCCCTCCAAAAAATTAGAGGATCTTTACCCCATTTTTTCTCTCTTTCCGACAACACACATTCTCTCTCTCTCTATCAAGTTCCCTTTTTATCCTATTAGCTTTAAATTTTGGGGAGGCCTAGGTTGCCCTTTAATAGAATGTGGGTAATTTGTCTTACCCACTTAAAAGTTGACACGTGAATTCCACTAACATTTATCACATAAATAAATTAATGCTATTTATTTTACTGTTATTACTATATATTTATACTATTTATACATTCACCACAATCATATAATAAATGCATTTCTCCTTTGGTAACATTACAAGTTTTTAAGAGATAAAACAAGCCAATTTTACATATATATAAACAAAAATAGGAATGTTCCAGATATAATCATATATATAAACAAAAATAGGAATGTTCCAGATATAATCATATAAGCAATAAAAGTTTTAAACTTTTTTACTTAATTGTTTTTTTTGGTTACAAACTTAACTGTTTAAATAAAATTTTAATTAAATAAATTTAACAATTAATTATTTAGCTAACAATTAAAAAATCAATTTTTTTATTAGATAAAAAACTAAATAATTATTTTAGTTAATGATATAATTTATTTTTAAATATATTTCCAATTATACTGGTGTTGTTGTCAAGCTCCCGTCTTAGCCGAGGGATCGGCTAAAGGTTGGAAACCTTTGATTCATCTGTCTTCAAGCAATTGCGCTGAGAAAAGAACTTTGTTCCTCAACTATGGGTTCCTTAAATCCTCCAAGTAGTGTTAGGTTAGGTGAGAGGGATGTGAAATTGGATTGCCTACTTATGTAAAACATAAAGATAAATGCGAGTAATTTAACGATAGAAAGAAAAGACTTTGAAAAAATATAGATGTTTGATTGACTGTGTGTGTCTTTATAATTGTACAACCTACAAATTTATATATGTATATATATAGTCTCTGCTAGCCACTATTCCTAGCCTACAACTAACCACTATTGGATCGCCAAGATCAACGTGATAATATCGCACCTATGCCCTAAAAACTATGAGATACTCTCCACAATGTCCACAAATACGAGTTATAGTGGGGTAAAATATCCGCGCTTCGCTTTTCACGATGCTTCTCCACGCTTTCTCTCGAGTCGGCTCTTTGAAGATCGAGCTCGGGTGGTGCGAAAGTTAGTCTTCGCCCCACGCCGGTGTACCCGCATACACTCCGATGCCTAAGTCGATATATGAGTAAGGCGAGAATGTGCAAGGAATGAGAGTGTACCGAGATGGTGGGTGGCACCTCTATTTATAGACGGTACCCCGAGTGAGGCGTGTTGTGCTTTGTTTTGAAGCGTATTTGGGTCGTGGCTGCTCGACCGCCGCCCAATTCCTTAAAGGGCTTTTGGCCCAGGCCGGAACAGTGGCCCCCCAAGTCGAGGTCGGGCATGGAGCGAGCCCTCAGCTTGTTGAGCTTACAGTCTTCAATGGTGAGTCCTGTCAACAGTCACCCCTTGGGGAACCGATGCTTTTCGCAATCATTATGGCACAATTTCCTAAGTGGGCATTGATGGTACATCTCGATTTAATGTGTCGTTTCGGTTTTCGAGGCCTGGAGGGGTATAAGTAACGCGGGTGAGATCTCATTTTGGATTCAAAGTGCAAAAATCACCCCCTCTTCCGTTTACTCTAGAGTTATTTTCTAAGAACTCTGGCCACCGTCTGAAATCAATCTTGCTCGTGACTTGCGCAAATGGTTCCTCGTTGTTCCTTTTCAATCCGAGTTCATTGTCCCAGATCTTCCCGGAAAGCATGTGTTCCCAGATCAGATGCAGTTCGTTCCAGAGGGCAACCGAGATCGTCCTTCAACAGAGGTTGAATCTCCCCAGAGGTCCGGGGTAGTACCAACTGTTCCGAATGCGGCGAGGAACGATTCAGGAAATGCTACTCCTGCCGACGGCGCCGAGGTACATGAAGACGACCTAGTGTCGTATGACTGGGTATCCTCGAAAATACTTGATGGAGCCTTATTATTACTTCTAAATAAATAAACAATCCATGCTCAAATAAAACCATTATAAAAATAATAATAAAAAAACTGTTTATTATTACTAGTACCGTACCACAGAGACTCGTTTATTTATTACTAACACTTTTATCATATATTTTTTGACCAAACAGTTAAACACCTTTATCATATATGACAACATGGTTTAATATTTAATGCATTAATTTCTTTTTAAGAAGACTTCATCTTCTTGTGTTTCAAAAAAAGGACTTCATTTTCTTGTAAAAAACTTCATCTTCTTCCTTGAGCCGGGTTACTTTGACCCAGATGTAACCCGATATATCCATATTGAAACCTGATGATTTCATGCCATATTTAACACCAAAATAACAACTAATAACCCAGAAACATCACTAAGTTCATTTTCAAGTGATTTATCATTTTATTTTGAATTAAAATGGTGTAAAGTTAAAATACCCAAAAGTAAAAATTATTCAAAACACAGAAGCAAGGTATAGGGCATATTCAGATATATACAATACATTCATGTTTTTTTTTACCCCCACCCGACACTTTTACCCCAACATCCCTTAACAAAACGTATTCTTTTTTTAAAAATTTATATGAATAGTATATATATTCATTGAACATATAACATATATACGACCCTAACATTTTGGCCATCGTATATATGGACATATATACGATTGGTGTTATGAAAGGTCAATCGTATATACGTTTTGTGGGGTATATACGATGCCTAAATATATAGGATCGTATATATGTTCCACCAAATGTATATACGATACCCTTCAATTTAGTTAACGGTTGTGATTTGATCAACGGTGTATGGATAACTAAACATGTGTAATTACAAAAATGTGTTACAATAATAAATACGAAACACGTGTGAATCTAAATCGTCCGAATCATCGGCTAAGTCAACACATAGACTGTCAGAGGGCAAAACGATTGGTATAGGGATCCAAAACTCCCTTAAAAGGGACTTCTTACGGGACATGTAGAAGAGATCCAAAAATTGGTTTTCGAGCAACCTACTCCAATTGTAATGAAACCACGACCATTAAGAAAAAAATCAAGGACCAAGACTCCCTTAAAAGAGACTTCTTACGACTACTGAACAAAAATCCCAAATTTCATCAAGTTTATTATTTTTTATTAATTTTATTAATTTTTCATAGTCTACAAAAATCTAAAAAAAATTCCATAGCCTTATTTTGGTTTTATTAGATTTTTAGTGGTTTTTTTATAATTTTTTGATTATTTTTGACTCTTTAACGAATTTTCAGTAGCCTTTTTGTAACTTTTTTTTTAAAATTTAAATAAAATACAATGGTTCCATAAATATAAATCGTATATACGTGTTGTGGAGGTATATACGACCCTGTAATATTTAATGTCGTATATATGTATTTAATACATATATACAATTGATATAAATTTTAAATAAAAAAACATTTTTTGAGGAATAGTTTTGGGATTAGGAAATTATGTGGGGGTAGATAGGTATAAGGTTGGGGTATGAAAAAAATGACCCTACATTCATTCACTGATAAACCCAATCTATTTGGGTTAAGATGTGTCAATGACTTCTCTCTTTATATTGTAACACGTTGTCGGTGGGTGGCAATCAGGCTTAGAGCTATTCTCTTCGAAATGCAGCAGTCAAGATTCACTAGCCTTCAAGTGGGTATGGTGAGTTTTGCTCTTAATTAAAATTACGGGTTAATTTATGAAAATAGTTTTTGTTTATCGGTGATTATATAAAATTATAGTTTTGTTTGCTGAAGTTATGCAGGAGAAAGAGTGTCAAAAGGAAGACCGAAGGAAGAGTTGATTTTCTCTTTCCTTTTTGTCCAAAGTGAAACATGGAGAAGATAAATAGCATTTATTAAAATTGGGGTGAATGTATAAATAATATAAATATATAGTAATAACTGTAAAATTAATACTATAAATTTAGTTATGTGATAAATGTTAGTAGAATATTAATGTCAGTTTTTAAGTGGTAAGGCAAATTACCCATGTTCTATGTAAGGGCAATCAAGAATTTACCTTAAATTTTTGGTCTCACGCGTCAGCTAAAAAGCTAAAAAAATCTGCCAAATTTTTTGGCATTTAGTAGTAGTTGTACCAAATTACCCCGCATTTTGAAAAAATGGCAAATTAGTAAAGTGCCTAATTTTGACATTTTACTAACACATGTTTTGAATATATTGTATTGATTGATGATTGATGTTTCAATAATTTCAGTTTCTTCTACCGTCTCTCCTTAGCACCCTCACGAATGCATCAATAAATTTTTCTCAATCATTTAATATAATCAACTGTGTATCTGAACAAAGTTAACTGTCTATTTAGGTAAGGTATTAAATTTTGATGTCGATTTTGAGTGTCAAACAATCTTAACCCATTTTAAATACAAACTAAAAGCTCGTTAATAGTTCTCAATCTCGGAAGATCATTAGCTTTTCACAGCTACGTAAACTGACAAATTAGCTTTGATCAACTTATCTGCCGACAGACATGCATAGCCCCACTCCATTGGCAAATTTCACACTATTTTTAGAAATTATACTACTAATCAATGCACTTACAAGTTACATTTTACAAAAAAATGGGATTATATATCAAAGTAAACTTCTTTCCCATTGGATTAAGGCAGATAACTCTTTATCTAGAGGGGATAAACAAGCTGACTCTATTTTATTTCTACCAAGCACATTTGAGACAATGACTAGTAGAATTAGGCAAACATGATATTCCTCCATTTTCTGTGTACCAGTGAGCTCCAGTGAAGGATCCTTCCATGGCCGGTAAAACGACCTAAACAACATATACGCCAAATATAATTTAGTTTTGAAGTACAGATAGATACCAAAAACCCAATCAGTGTTGTCAATGGCGGATGGCGGTTTATGGCGGAGAGCCAAAAATCCGCCATTTTAGGCCGCCATAAACCGCCATCCTTCACAAATTGGCTATGGCGGTTGTCAAGAAATCCGCCACCGCAATCCGCCATGGCGCCGCCATGGCCGATATTTGACAACACTGAACCCAATCAGACTTCATAGCAGGAAAATATATATTTTCCAGTTCAAGTACTTTAGGTTAGAATTTGCAAATTCAAACCTTCTGATCTAAAAACTTAATTTCAATAGATTGATTTTTTTAGTATAAATTCCATATTATAAGGGATTATGCCAAAGAAGCCAGTTTGACACCAGGCAAAATTGTAGCTCGACCCTTTTGGTATTAGAAAAAATCAGATGTCACCACAGAAACATAAGAACTCAACCAAGGAATTGTGTCTCCCTCATTTAACATTATGACTACAGCCAATATTAGAGACTCAGAAAACTTACCATCTCCAAGCAGGACTAGCTTCAGGAGGACACCGCATGCTTGAACAGTGCGATGATATTAGAGTGTTGTAGCCTTGCAATAACTCAGTTCTGTCAACTACAGAATGGAGTAAAAAAATTAAATATCTGGCCAAAAGCAAGAGTGTCGAAACAATATCTAAGTAAATAGTGAACCCTAACCTATCACCACAATTGCACTCAGTAAACCATATTAAATGCATAGACTATAAAGTAGGATACCTGATACGTTAGAGGAACCAAAACTCAGGAGACAGAGAGCAGATACAACAGACGGTAGCACTTCATTATTTATACCAGGAAGAAGTTGGAGATAGAAAATTGTAGAAGCAAGCAATTCCTCACTACCAATATTAATATCGTGTCTTTGTCCGGAGGTGTTTTCCACATGCACCAATAAAGAATGTAGGGATTCAAAATTGTGTGATTCAGTAAATCCTGAATCCATATCCTTGGATTTCAGATAGCACTTCCCAATGATTACTGATGCTGTTAACCAGCGCAGAAGTTTTGATACTACTGAGTCATCATGAGACTCATCCCCTAAATTGTTTTTGAGAATGATGCGAGAATCATTGGACCTCAGCCTTTGTGAAGATTCTGACTGCAAAGCAGTTGTAATTGCCCAGGTAATAAAGCTTTGAAGCCTTTTCTGATCCTGTGTATAGACAAGAGTTGTTATTCAGTATTTGTCAAAATCAATTACTGAAATCAAAATGGTCAAAATATACAGATGTTTTTGTTTTTTTGATGAGTATATACAGATGCAACAATGCTATATAGCCCAAAGATGTGACAAAAAATGTTACAAATATACTGATATACATACACCGTATCTCCCATAGTTACTTTTTTATTATTTTTATTGTAAAGTAAATTTTTTAGACTGAGTCCCACAGTATATTTGTCAAAATTCTTGTAGTATTTTTTGTCAAAATAGCATTATTGATACAGATGTTTTGGTTTAATCCGAAATAGAGCTGTAGGCTGAAAATACGATTTCACCAAGGAAACAAATTTAATAATTCTAGCATGAGAAAACCACCAACAAGCCAAATACTCCCTCCGTCCCATATTGTTCGTTGTTTTAGCAAAAATCAATTTGTCCCAAATTGATTGTTATTTTACATTTTCAATGAAACTTTTAATGTTCTTTTCCACTTATTATATCCCTATTAATTAAATGATTTACATTTTTCTAGGTAGAGAGATAAAGGATTAAATGGTAAATTAGACAACGCTTTTTAAAAAATCTAGACTTCTAATCATTTTTGTTAAAGAGTTTTGAACAGTGAGCAGTGACAGGGGCGTCAAAACTGGTTGTGTAGAAATAAATATAATAATTGAACAGTCCCAAATTTTTGAGAACTTGCTCGTGGAATAGTGACGATACAAGTCATGGAGGATGGTACTGCTATGCTGTGATACTAGGCTAAGATATGGGGATTTAGATAAACGAAGAGAAATAATAAGGATTCATGAAATACGTAATATCAATAATTTGATACTAACTTGATACAAAAGGTTAGAGACTAATCCCTATTTATAGAGTTTCGTTGCTCCTAATCTTAATTAAATAGGAAAACTAGGAAACGAATCACAATAATAGCCAAGTTACATGGAAGCTAATCCTAAGGGATAATTGAAGATACTCTAAGATAAGAAACCAATCCCACTTTGATACTCATAATATCAAGATAATATAACATATTTTCTTATATTCTAACAAAAACAAACTGGACTCCTGCACAGCTAAAATATAATAAAATTATCATTTATAAACAATCCAAGATTTGCTGCTAGGCCTTTGAACAAACACCTTGAAAAACATGGGGTAATTAATAATCGAGCTTTTTATAAGAAATAAATAAATGAAGGGGGTGAGTGAAAGTACCATTAACAAAAGAGAGACGGGAGGTGCATTCATAAGTATGGCTTCAAGAGCTAACTTGGGATTAATACTTTTTGTTGCTTGATTACACACACTGCCAGCCTGGTATATCATATATAAGCCCTCAATTGATAAGGTAAAATGTGGCTGGCATATTTTCCTTTTCTGAGATATTTTCAACACTGACGCTATCATCTGTAGAAAAGGATTAACTAGTCCCACAGTTTCATTTGTCATTGTTACATCATCGAGTAAGAAGTTGAATAGGTTTAATGATAGCTCCATGAGCTGCTCAAGGCCATGATTTCGCAACCACTTGGAGATGCTTCCAGGTGAAATAACATCATTGACAACCTAAATAAATAAATAAATAAATAAATAAATAGGACACCTATATGTTTTTAAGCATAAACAGGGCTACACAACTAGATAAGCATTATGGAAGGACATATCGTTAGCTAATCAATCAATATATTTAATTTGAAGTCAAACAATCAAAAGAATAAGAAAGACGGCTATGGGTAACAATTTGAGGGGATTACGTTTATGGTATTGAAGCCAATGCAAGCCGATAAGTAGATAATAACGATCAAACATTCAGATTAAAGGTAAATGATCCAGTAAACCAACGCAATCAGGATGAAGTACTTTTCCAGACTAGTCTTAGGTGCCAAATTGAATTCAACGAGGCACAAGCACAAAAGACAGGCAAATTATTGTATCATGATTTGAAATTCCTCTTCAGAAAAACATGGATTATCAAAGAATTGATAGGTACCAGAATTAATGAGACTCTTCATCACTCAATTAGAACATAGAAATTGTATATTAATGGTGGAAAACTGAAAATACAAGAGAATATGAAGATGAAAGTAACCTAAGGCACTATAGAGGCCTAATCTCTCCCAAAGACCCTAGGTCTATTCCCAATTCTTAGTTACCTTTCTAATTCCCTCCCACTACTATTTATAGTACTCCACTAATACTCACATTTTCCCTCCACTAAAGCTCACATTTTCCCTCCACTTTGCCACCTCATCAAGTGGTTACAACAAAAACTCATTTTCCTCCCCTTACACTTTATTCCCTTACCCTCCATATATTTAATATCCTATCAATACTCCCCCCCTAAACATTCACCTTGTCCTCAAGGTGAAGATATCAAAACAAACAATTAATACTCTTTCACCCGGATCCCATAGCTTGAAGCAAGATGTCTCAATAATGCAAGAAGTCGAGTATGGTTCACCCGGATCCCATAGCTTGAAACCAGACAACCAAACAATGCAAGAAGCTGACAAACTGCCTCTGTCAAATACATCGTTGAGCGAGCCAAGGAAATTGAAGAAAACATGCCAATGATATCCATAAGCAGTAGCTGTCGTAGGACAATTGAGTTGTCCCGGATCCCACAACTTGAAGCATGATGCAATGCAAGAAATTGATAAATTGCCTCCTATATTTTGAGCCCATTCAGACCCAACCAGCTTCTTTTCCCCTCCGGTTATTACTTTTAACACTCCATTCTCTATGCAAAATTGGACTGCCTTAATAACAAAACATTGGGCCTGGCCGAATGAGATAACAACATAATCCACCTTCCTTGCCCAAATTTCCATTCCCCTCTCAGTCCCATTACGCAACTCCATCATGAGAGAGGAAACTGCCTCTTTATCCACTCCTCTACTTGCTTGCAACAGAGCCTCAAAAGCTTCAACATCATTGGTTTTCTTTGTTGTCCCTCCTATAATAAGTTCCAATAGCATTACTCCAACATTAAGTGTACTACTTTGATCTTCCAGAATTACACTTTTAAGGCTACTAAGATATTTGAATCCATTGGAAAATTTTCCATGCCAAGTCTTCCTCGAGTTAGATGACATAGCCTTGATTGCATGATTCTTGGGCACCATGAAGCTTATAGAAGCACCCTCATAATTATCAACAAAGCTTAGTTGGAAATTGAACAGTATTTGTTGTTGTGGTGTTTGATTTCTATGGCATGCATATGTGGTGACAGTTTTTAGTATTTTCTCTTCTTGTTTATTGCCACCTAGTGCCCATTGATGGACAAGTGGAGACTCCTCCATAATCGAAATATTTCTTTTCATTGGACCCTTGTTATAGTTCCCCTTATAATCAGGATGTGTAGTAAAAGCAATTAGTATTGTTTCAAAATATATGCCATAGGCTCCATTATCCCTGTCCTTTCGAAGTTGAAAGTTGTTAAGTGTCGAGGTAAATTCCATCAAATTCTTGTAGGAGACTTCAAGATACAATTTATCTTTAACAACCAATAAAATTGTTGCAAGAGGGAATTCTTCTAACCTGTTAATGGCAAGAGTTGGTGATAGAAGTTGATCATCAAATAGAGAATTGACACTGCTCTCAAGAGGAAGGATAAACATTCTGATGCGGTGCTCTGCCGTGGGGAGATGCGCATGTAATGCTTGCAAAAGCATATTATTGTGAAACCAATCCATTCTAATCTTCCCTCCCTTTTCTTCTTGAAACACCCCCTCTTTGATAGTAAGTTGGACTTGTGGCTGGCCCATTGAGTAATAAATGATATCCAAGCTATAAAAATTCCAAACAACCTGATCCAAGCTCCAAAAACTCCAAACAGCTAGGTCCCTATTAGTGAATTGGGTAGGTGTAAGTATCAAACAGTAGGGTTGATCCAATGGATCAGTCAAAAGGCCCACTTCCCTAGAACCCGCACGAAACCTATCCATC
Organism: Oxytropis ochrocephala; assembly: GCA_020916435.1. Classification (NCBI taxonomy): domain Eukaryota; kingdom Viridiplantae; phylum Streptophyta; class Magnoliopsida; order Fabales; family Fabaceae; genus Oxytropis; species Oxytropis ochrocephala. Next base: position 43,914,548 of record CM037089.1, read on the forward strand.
TTCTTAATCCTCTCTTCATTATTAAAAACCGAAATTTGCTTTATTAATGAAAACTTGGGCTCGCCCAATGACTTAAACCTCGATCCAGGCGGATCCGATTCTTGATAATTCCATCCAACCCTACCCATCTTCGCTTCTCTTTTGTATCGTAACCCCACCGCCGCTAAAGACAAGACAAACTCCTCCGAATCACCACCGCCACTCATCCGTCGCAGCCTTCGCCTCCGTCGCCGCTACTCCACCGGCGTTCTCCTCGATGGCCGCCCCCCATTGCTCGTCGTCACGAGCATCTTCACCGCTTCTATCACTCTTTCTCACCATTTCTTTTACCTCCCATCTTTCATGCACCTCGACCACACGAGACAAAGATTTCCTCCAAATCGCTTCTCAGCCATGGTCGTACTTCCGTTTCTGGTGCCTTCGTCCTTCTCTGATTCTGATTTCTTCTCTGATTCTGGCTTCGTCACTTCTGGTTCTGGATCTCCTTCATTTTCCTTCGTGACTTCTGATTTCGTAATCTCAAGTGAGTGCTTGTATTTCAAATCTGAGAAGATCTTTTCATTTTTCTCCTCTACTTCATCACTGTGTCTTTTCCGAATTGGCTCTTCCTCTTCATCTCTTTTTCTTGATTCTGGTTCTTTGAACCTTTTGATTAGATCCACAACAAATGATTCCCACTCTGCATCAAGATCCTCTTGACACCATGAAAAGAACCATTCCTGTACTACACCTTCCATCCTCATGAATGCCCATTGTGTCTTATGAGATGAACGAATTTTCTCCTCCTCAAAAACCTTCTCGCTTGCAGATCCACCCAATTGGGTCTTCTCCTCGCAAATCTCGGAAGTGCTACATTCTTGAACCAATGTAACGAATCTGATTCTTCCATCTCTGGTGGTGCTGGTTCTTCCACCCTATCCTTCATGGCAGCAACTTTGTTCTTCCTTTGAGCACTCAGGATCGAGTGCTCTGATACCAATTGATAGGTACCAGAATTAATGAGACTCTTCATCACTCAATTAGAACATAGAAATTGTATATTAATGGTGGAAAACTGAAAATACAAGAGAATATGAAGATGAAAGTAACCTAAGGCACTATAGAGGCCTAATCTCTCCCAAAGACCCTAGGTCTATTCCCAATTCTTAGTTACCTTTCTAATTCCCTCCCACTACTATTTATAGTACTCCACTAATACTCACATTTTCCCTCCACTAATGCTCACATTTTCCCTCCACTTTGCCACCTCATCAAGTGGTTACAACAAAAACTCATTTTCCTCCCCTTACACTTTATTCCCTTACCCTCCATATATTTAATATCCTATCAGAATCAAACGTACCCTCTTTAGCACCAAGCTCAATGAACAACAACCACCACCACCACAACAATAGTGGAAGCGTGTAGTGTACCACTTGGCTACACCAATGTCAATGAACAAAATATGCAGGCTTTTTAAGTCATATAGTTAACAAACCCCCCAACACATTCAAAGGGAAATCAGAAAAACATGTACATATAAAATCAGAGAAACAAAATAAATGGTGCAAGTAAGGAAGAGGGTGGAGGACCTTGTCCCATCCAGTGGCAAACTGACCGAGAATCATGCACTTACCTGCAGTACTACAAACATGTGCTTCAACAAAAATTTATTATCTCCATTAAGCCCCTCTCTAGAAACTGAGATGAGAGACGAAAACCATGAAAATAAAGAGCAGTGTTTCACTAGATGATGAGCAATCTTCTGCAATTTAACAGCCTTCCTTATAACCTGCAAAGCAAATAAGAAAGCCCTACATTATATTATATAGGTAGGGTATACTCATACATTATATTATTATTATTATATAGGTAGAGGATACTCAAAGGAGTAGAGTCAAAGTAAGAATCTTGCATCGCATATGAAAAAAGAATATTGCATCATAGAGCATAATATACAAGCAATTCTAAATTGAGAGCTGACCAACAAGTTCATATCACCATTAAAATCTCTCAGTTTCAGCCTTTCAGGTAGGCAAGTCAAACTCGGACAACCAATCTAGTTTATAACATACTTCACCCATGGATCTCCATGTTTCATAAAGCAAATGGATGTTGTTCATGACACTCGGAACATCTTTTAAAGGGATGTTGTCAGAACTATCATACATTTTGATAACTTATTGTTCTACTGCTATGAGATGAAATCAATATTCCATTTTTAAGGTTACTAGATAACTTATTGTGTAAAATGTTAGATTAGATATATTAAGTTGACTTTTGGTTTGTGAATCGTTAAATTTATTTTAGGAAAAAATGCACCAGACATCCTTTAAATTATTTAATTGTAACGAACTGGTCCTTTAAGTTTTTTTGTACCACTTAGGTCTGTAAGTTATATAACATTTACACCATTAATTCTTTTTTCATTTTCCGTTCCAAACAAGCCCACATGGCACTAACGGAGGTGACAATGACATGTCTGTATCAGAGTCCAAAGTCCTAAAGTGCTGATATGTCAAGTCCAAATAGACTTTTAATTATATTTTTTTATTTAAAAAAATCCTCAAATTGAGATGAACATCTTCAAACCCTGAAAATCCTCCCAAACCCCTTTCTTCTTCTCTTCCTCCACAAAACCCTAAATCCCCAATTCTTAAATTAATCAAAGTCCTTCCCAACACACTCATCAAAAGAAAAATCCAAACCAGAGTCCTGATGTTGAAAAAGCTGCAAAACCAGTTTAAGAGATTCCTATGTTTTGATTTTAATATTTGTTTGTTGTTCGGTGAAAGAATTGACAATTGGTCAATTGTCTTTTGTGGATTAGGTTTAGTTTATTCTCAAATATGATTCGGGATTTTTGAGTGTCATGTGTTAGATTTGGGAAAGATTAAATTCTACTGTATTTTCCAACTTGAATTTCGAATTGAGTGTTTCTATAGTTTGTTCATTCTTTTGCCTTTAGATTTGGGTATCGTCATCTGAAAAGGAATATAGAGATAGATGGTTAAACATTTTTCTCTTCTTCACTCTTGTTTTTCATGAATCTGAATCAATTTCTATCGTAATCAAAGAGAATTGAATGATTATTATAACAGATTGATGGGTTACGATGCAAAGAGGATAATTGTTGGGTTTGGGGTTGAAGATGGGTTTGGGATTGAAGATTCACAATTTCTGGATTTGGGGTTGAAGATGAAGATGCCACATCAGCTCCGTTACGGACATGTAACTGTCATTACTGCAATGTGGGCTTGTTTGGAATGGAATATGAAAAAAGGATTAATGGTGTAAACGATATGTAACTTAATGGACCTAAGTGGTAAACAAAACTTAAAAGGACCAATTCATTATAATTAAATAACTTAAAGGACCCCTGGTGCATTTTTGCCTCTATTTTATTTGATTCAACAATTTAAAAATTAGCATTTTGATTTGCGATCCAATTCAAAATTTGACAACTAAGTTAAAAGGTAAATTCATGAAGTTGGGCATGAGCAGAAACACAGTTTTGGTCAAAAGTCGGGGAAAAAAAATCTCAAGAATATTTGCTTACTTCAATGATCAAGTTCTTTGATTCAATATCTGAAAGAGGAGAGACATAAAAGCTCATAAGACTCTCAAGAATAGAGTTCTCGATATATATTTCGCCATCATCATCTGAGTTTAGCCCTGCATATACTAGCCGAAGCATCCAAGACCTTTCTGCTTTGAAATTGACAGATGTACTCCAAAAAAAGTTATCAAACAGAGGTATAACCTACATAGTTGTAGCAAGTGGAACTTAAGAATTACTATTCCTTACAATGTAAAAATGATCGTACTTATGGCAGATATATATACCTTCATATTCAACTTAGAAGAGTGTATCAACATTGTACTTATAGCAGCATAATGATCATGTGATGGATCTAATAATACACAAGATGCCTCTGCAGCAAATAGAGCAATAACGGATGGGATTCTTTGCCATGGCTCTTCTATACTGTTTTGAATAGAATTCAATAGAAGCCGAAGTCCGATTACTTCCTTCCTCTTTTGGCACTTCTGTAAGACATTTCAATTGTTAATCAATCACAATCTTTCAACAACGAACATATGTGCCACAAGAAGCACACACACACAAAATCATGAATCCAATGTAATAATTGAATTTATAATAATGTCATCTTGATGGAGCACTGAAGCCTAAAGGTAAGCCCTGAAAAATTCCCAAGGCACAATGATTCAACAAAAAACCATATTGGCTTTGCACAATTTTTGACTTCTAGGTGTCTGAGAGGCTTCCAAACTCTCATAGCCCCATAAGATCCTCTATCTCTGGTTGAACAGAGAATACAAGGGGCAGTTTTGTTTGAGAAAACATTTTTTTGATTCTCATTTTGGGTCTCCACAATAATTATAAAACTGTTGTCACCTAGTTTTCAACGAGTTTCTTGTTTTCAAATGTTTATACAGGAAATGGTGAATATACAGCATTCGTTATTTTCAACATTTTCTATACAATTTTTAAAACAAAAAGTAAAGTGAAAACAAGGTAATATGTAATTGGGACAAATATTTGGCACCCTTGTTCTTTCCAAAACATTTGAAATGCATCATTAAAAAATGCCCCTGGGAAAATGAACAGTCAGTGCAGCCATTTTTCCCCAACTCATCAGATTATTGCATAATAAAGTAGCTTTTCACAAGTAAAGAAAGTGTTAATCAAATCTAATATCTATTTATACACTCTTTTTCTTCCTTTACCACTTTAGATCTCTTATTAACAAGACACATAGTCATTTTAGGGATAAAAATGTCATTACCCTCTCTTTCTTTTTTTTCTTACATTCTCTTTCTTCCTTTTTTATCTTTCTTCCTACACTCTCTTTTCTCCTTTTTACTTTTCTCTTACACTCTCTTTCTTACTTTTTTTCTCTTTCTTCTTACACTCTTTTTCTTCTTTTTCATTTTTCTCCTACACTCTCTTTATTCCTTTTTTTTCTTTTTACCTTACTTTTATTTTTCCATAAACAATTCTTTTCTTTCTCTTCACTTCACTTTAGTTTTTTTTAACTAAATTTCTAAATTTATACAAACACAACTCTACTTAAATTACTCTACTAAAATTATCTTCTCTTTTCTCTCTGAAATCTATTTACACTCTTATTGATAATCTACTATCACCTCTTATTAATAATCTACTATCTATATTTTACTATATACTAATATACTAAAATAATTAATTAAAACTACGAGATAACTACAATGATAAATAAAAAACACAAGAACAAAAGATTAATATTTGTCATTAACAATTAAATTTTTTAACTACTGATTAATATTTAAATTAATACAAGAAGATTTAATAACTATTTAAACTACTGATTAATATTTATATTGATAATCTACTATCTCTCTTTTACTATCTACTATAATATACTATTCAACTAAAATAATCAATCGAAACTACGAGATAACTGCACATATAAAAAACACGGATAACTACAATGATATAAAAAAACACGAGATTAATATTTGCCATTAATAATTATAATTTGTGAAGACTATGATAAACCTACTATCTAAAAACACGAGAAGGCTTAGTGGCTATTTAAACTACTAATTAATATTAAACAAATATTTCTTATTGATAATTTACTATCTAACTTTTACCATCTACTATAATCTACTAATCAACTAAAATAATCAATTAAAACTACAAGATAACTGCACTGATATATAAAAAACACGGGATAACTGTAGTTATATATAAAAAATATTGATAATTATAATTTTTGAAGACTACTATAAACCTACTATCTAAACAAATAAGAAGGCTTAATGACTATTTAAACTGATTAATACCTAAAAAAGACAAACAATTGTCACTGTTATATAAAAAACACAGGATAAATATTTCTTATTGATCATCTATTATCTATCTTTACTATCTACTATAATCTACTAATCTACTATCTATATTTTACTATCTTCTATAATTTACTAATCAACTAAAATAATTAAGTGAAATTACGAGATAACTGCAATGATAAATAAAAAACACAGGATAACTGTACTGATATATAAAAGAACAAAGGATAATATTTGTCATTGATAATTAAAATTTTGAAGACTACAATAAACCTACTATGTAAAAAACAAGAAGATTTACTGACTATTTAAACTACTGATTAATATTTAAAATAAATATTTTTTATTGACAATCTACAATCTCTCTTTTACTATCTACTATAATATACTAATCAACTAAATAATCAATTGAAACTACGAGATAACTGCACTAATATATAAAAAAACACGGGATAACTGCAGTGATATATAAAAGCATGAGATTAATATTTGCCATTGATAACTATAATTTTTTAAGTTTATTATAAACATACTATCTAAACAAACAAGAAAGCTTAATGACTATTTAAACTGATTAATACCTAAAAATGACAAATAATTGTCACTGATATATAAAAAACAGGGATAATTATTTCTTATTGATCATCTACTATTTATCTTTTACTATCTACTATAATCTACTAATAAACACAAATAACCAATTTAATCTATGAGATAATTACACTGATACATAAAAAACACGAGATAGTTGCACTGATATATAAAAAAATACAAGGATAACTGCAATGATATATATAAAAACATGAGATAGCTGCACTGATATATAAAAACACGGGATAACAATACAGATATATAAAAAATACTGCACTGATATATAAAAAACACCAGATAATTGCACAATTGTTTTTAAATAATACTTTTACATTTTTAGATTTTAATATTTATCTATTTTTTATTTGAAACTCCTTTTTTATCTACTTTAATTTTATTTTTTTTATTTTCACGGGATATTGTCCAGACTACTTAAATACTATCTAAGTTCATTCATAAAAAGAGCATGACAGCACTCGTGCGTATGCACGGGTATCCTACTAGTACAAATAAGTAAATAACCAATACAATCGTAAAACCTATGCAAAAAGTAAATCTCAAATTCCCCTAATGAAGTTTTATATGATGATAGGGAAACAATAAGCGTAAACTGATAAACCCATTACCAACCTCTAATGCATTCTTAAATTTATCAAGTGTGCCATAAGCTAATCTCCGTATCCCAAGATCTGGAGAAGACATGCTAACAAATGCAATTGCAAGCAACCCTGACCCAGCAAGCTCCACGGGCTCTATATCTGCTTTTGACAGGCCGTGAATTGAGAAACGCAAGATAAATACAGGATCATAACGTTCTCCAACTTGAACGTGAGAAGAATGTATCTGTATAGGATGTTAAATAGTTAGTTCAAATTAAGACAGAAACCTAGAACAGGTACAAAACTACAAATAAGGAACACTGCTATGGAAAGGTAACTTAAAACACATGCCTCGGCCTTTTTCCTCACAGTTTCAGTTTCAATATTGTTTACAGATGGCAGCTCATCAGAGATACTTCTGTCATAAGGATAATAGAGAGCTGTTGACACACATATGTCAGAGTCAATTGGAAAGTTGTCTCTATGCTTACTTCTGGTCCATTCCTCAATTGCTTCTGAATTCAACCCAACATTCTGAGGCTGTGATCCCGTCATAGACTCAATTTGTTGCATCAGATTGTAAATAGCCAAATCAATCTGACTGAGTGTAGCACCATAGGAATGTTGTAGTAGTGCATGCAGTTGTTTTAAATTTATGCCAATGTCATTTCCGGAATCTAAAACAGTTTGACGAGCCTTTGTCTGCAAGAACATCCAAACCAATTTAACAATCTCCAAAGGTCCTCTAGAGAGCTCGGTAGTTGGTTCTTTGTGCATCTCATCTTTTACAGAATGGTCAAGGGAGGGGGGAACAACCAGACATTTCAGAATGCTCGATACAGGCTTCAAAAAGGAACCAGCTGGTTTGTGCACTGAATGGAGAGTGGGGGCAAACTGAGAGTGAGCAATTAAAAACTGAAGATATAGATCATATGATAGCATCCCCTCATAAAACCGAGTTAATATAACCCGAAGGGTTTTCATTGTTGTAGGATCGCTAAACCTATAGAGAAGAGCAGATCTGACTAATTGTTCGAGGAAGGGAATGGACTGTGATTGAATAAGATCAGTTTGCATCTCTACAGCCAATTCAAGAATATTTGTTAACACGAAAACTTCCAAGTGATTATATAGCAATGAAATTTTTGTGCTTTTTCCAGTTCTAGATTGATCAAAGTCTAAAGAAAATTTCCGAACAATAAGCTGCCAAATTTCCACCAAAACGTTTATGAAATATATCCTGGATGCTTCCAATTTTCTTTGCATTTTCACAGCAACCTCTTTCAAATCCCCACCAGCTTCATGAAACAATAATATTTTACAAAGTGATATCTTTGCAACAACACGATTGATTATGTTCAAAGACTGGTGAAGAGAATCATCATCGGTAGCTTGACTATCACAGTCCATCAGCTCATCATGTGTAGCAAATTTTGGGTAAATGGATTTGAACAGATTTAGTCGCTCCTTCAATTCCACCGAATCTCCATTAAGAGCAAAGTGATACTGCAACATATGAATCGATTTTCCAAGAAGACTACAATCAATAAGACAGAGAAGTTCTTGGACAGATGATGGGAAGAATTCTTCATACTCTTCCTCAAACATATCTTTCGATGAAAAGCTTTTCCACTGACTAAAACCTTTCATAAGGATTTTTGAATAGAAGAAGTGAGGTATATGCTTAAAATCTTTGTGACCCAGTTCCCCGGGTCCCTTTAAAGTCAACCTCAAATATGATAAAGAGGCGGGTAGAAGCAGTATAATCTGATCTTCTGAAAGAGCAAGATCCGAGGCTCTTGTCACACCAGTATCATGATGTATATTTCTACAAACTAAACCCAAAAATAGATGTCCAAATAGTGATGAATGCAGAGAGCTCAGTTCAGTGAGAATATGTAAGAATTTAGCTTTCTTTGCATTCATTTTGTAAATGCAATGAGAAAGACATTTCACTGGAGTAATCATTATAATTTTCCACATGACCAACAGCAAAGGATGAAAAGATTCTTGTTGCATATATTTCTGCTTATACAAAGCATTGACAGCTTCATGCAAGCATCTATCCGCACAATCTATTTCAAAATTTACAGAAATATTGACTACCTTACTGTAGATCTGCTCAAAAATATCAGCTATCATATTACTTTCACCCATCTCCCAAAATAAATCATATGGTACCCTGTTTCCAGTTGACAGCTGAAAATAAATAGACAAAGCGCTGAAAGCATCAGCGGCTAAGGAACACCCAACAGAGTACGAGGATATTTTAGTTGACAAATCATCCATCTCAACTCTATGGAATATCCAATCTACTAATTCAAGAAGCTGGAAAGGGGATAAAAACCGATGCAGTGCACGTAAAGCATTCAGTGTTGGAAGGAGAGGCACCATATCTTTAGTACCAACACACATCTCAAATCTGTCTTTGAAATCTAGAAACAGCTTCTGTTGAAGGCCTTTAAAGATTTTCAAAAAATTATTATCAACATCTTGAGCTTTTGATGCACAAAGGTGGGAACCAAATAAAGACCACATTTTGTCTAGCGCCATTGTCAATATATTTAAAACTGGATTACCAAATCTGTGAGCCTCCTCTCTGGATAGTGCATCTGAGATATCGATGCCAGTCCCTAGATTTCCACTTGATAAGTTCTGGCTACTTTCCAAAGAAAAGGATAATGACATTAAAACAGAAGGATGAAAACAAATGGTTTTAATCACTTCTTGAATGTTACGGCTTGACGGGCGAAAGCAGAGTTTATAGACAAACCAGAGCCAGCTTTTGCAACCAATAAATGAGCTAAAAAGTTCTGTACCAGAATAACACAGAGATTCAAAAGTTGCTCAAACTCGACCACTGGGATAACTTCACGACATAACTGAATCTGATGAGTCCAGAACAGCACAAGCTGCAGATTGGGAAGGAGTGGGTGATCATTCATGGATTCAGATAATTTATGCAGCAGAAGCTCTTGCATGTTAGGTAGCTTTGATGTGTGAGGACCACTCATACATATCATTGCAGGAAACATCACATGGAAAGGTGTCTGTTTTAGAACGATACTAAATGCAGCAGCACCAGCTTCAGAAGCATTTAAAAGTTGGCTACAAGTTGGAGAATCTGGATACAATGTAAGATCAGAGGTTCCAACAGGAGCAGCATTTTGACTATCACTAACAAGATCTGATACGGCCACATCCAACCCAGCATAGAACATTACAGGCCACAACTTAGAAGCATGGAGAAGAACACTATAATCAAGAAAAATTACTGATGATAAGAGTGAGAAAGGAACTCCAAGTAAGGCAGGTGAAATGACCATACAGGATGGCAGATTCGTCGATACTTTATCAGTACCTTCATGTATAATGGAGGATATGAAAGTTATGGCTGTTTTGGCCATCTCATGACCAGCCCTGCTACCTAATAATCTATTTACATCACCAAGTGCACTTCCCAAAGAACCATCAGGAGAGACAGATTCTCTTTTGCCAAAGAAGAGGTCACAAGTTTGTTTGTGTGATGTCCTCTTCACAAAGTCCAACAAATTTTTCAAAGGCTTCCACTCAAGAAAGACTTCATCATATTCATAACTGCCACCAAGTCTATCAGTCAAGTCTGCATTAACTAAAGCAGATAACAATTCAGCATTGACCTATCAAGAGTGCAGATATAATAATAATAATCATATTAGACAACCACAAACCACAAGAAAAATAAATTAAAAATGTCCAAAAATGTGGGTACCTGTGTTTGCAAGAGATATTTGACTGTATTGCAAGTGTACAATAATACCATAGATTTTTTAGGCAACGAGCAGGTTCCTGATTTAGATCGGATCACCTTTAGACACTTCTCCAGTACACATATGATAAAAGGGCTAAAAGCAGGTGATATATCTGCAATGAAAACTACTAGTTCAGCAATCATGATCCAACCAAAAGTTCCTTCATAATTTTAGTAACACCAGATAGTTTTTGATTCCAAGGAATTACCAAAACACTGGGACCATTACTGGATAATATGACCATAAAAAATGAGCTGATGCATTGTATTTCAAAGTCAGGTGGACAGATCCTAATCATATAAATTTACATGCCAGATCAAAAATGCAGTGGAATCAAAACAAAAAGAATCAGCCTACAATATGAATGATTTTAGACTTAAATCACATATGCAAAGAAATAAATGATGATATTATAAATTACAACTTAATTACCTTTACCAACTTCCAAATGATTTACATGATTCTTTAGGAAATTCCAATACTTGACTAAATTATTCCCAAGTGTAGAAACAGCATCACATAAGAATGCTATGACAAATGATGTCAAACTCTGTAAAGCATCCACCTCCAAGACATTATTAACAGGGGATTTCTTTCTGTGGAAACCTGGTAAAAATAAAAACCATGCTTCTATCTCATGGAGGTTCTTGTCAAAAGCACCGGTACTGAACATAGCTGCAATGGCCAACCTATACGCCAGATCCCTTGTCTCGTTGATTGGTGAAAATATAAACAATTTAATGAATGGCTGTAGATATTTGTACAGCATGGCTGGAGTTCTTATAGGAATTTCATTGTCGGGACACCATTCAAGGTGATCCACAAGCAAAGACAACAATGAGACCTGCACATGACTTGTTAACTCTAATGGATTTTTAAGGAGACCTTTGAAAGGTTCAAAGGAATGATCCGAAGTGAAAGGCAGAATCCGCTGCACAAGGAAAACAAAACAAAACAAACTTAAGATAACTCCTTACATATTTGCATTAGTTATTGATACTTTGCAGTTAAAATTCCCAAAATATAATTCGTTTGTTGACATTTTTCTGTCTACAAAGAAAACTAAATACCAAATCATTTCTAGTTTAAGTATAAGGTTTATAGCATTATGCTGATTTTGTCCGGGTCAAATAACAGCATTGCCAAATGCCACAAAGATGTAAAAAAAGTAGCTTCAAGTGCTGATCAGAGAGCAAATTTTAACAAATGAAGCACTAAGGTTATTGATAGACCAAATAAGCAAATGACATTGGAGGCAGGCACGGAACACATCTTAAAAGTTGAGAATTCTTTCTTGTTCAAAGTTCAAACTGGTCTATATTCTTTTATCTATTTTCTGGTTCCTATAAATTATTATAATTATAATACTATTACTAATACAGAAAAACACTATAATATAAAAAGGCATTTAAGAGAACAAGCAATTGTAGGAGATTTTATTATAAAAAAACAAATGCTTTTAGATCATAAAAATATTTTTTTTAAAAATGATAACTATAAGTCATGCCAACAGCCCTGAGATAATAGTGATGGTTTATTAGGTTTACTGCAGACTACCACTTAAAAAGTTTAATCAGGATCATTCAACAAAAAAGGATAAGTGGATGCTTAAGTTGGGGCTAGTAGCCAAGACACAAAGAGTATAACAAACTAATCTTCCAGAAACCAACCAAAATGCTAAACAAACAAAACCATCTAAAGGAACTAAGGCTAAATCAAAACAATAAAATAATTCACAATATGCATTTCGTTTCTTTTGTTTCTTGTTTGATCACAAGATATATTTCTATTAAATTACCGGCTTGAACATTAGTATCTCCCAGTTGATTGAATAAAACAAATATTTAGGGGGGAAAACAGAACATACATGATAATATCTGAGAGCATCAAGCACTTTAGACAGTAAGTATGATTCGGTGTCATTCAGAGTGCTTTCATCAACGGAATGAAAGTCCACACCCCATACTTCCCAAATGCTATTCGAGAGATCCTTTGCATTATCTGGTGCATCTGGTATTAGTGCACTGTCAACTTCAATATCTAGAGCAGAACTTATCCCTCCAACAATTATGTCTATGTCATTCTCGGAAGTATCCATTTTTAACTTCTTTCTACTGTTGCCATCATGTTCATGATGGCATGCATTTCTTTTCAAACCGGAGTTCTGGGCTTCAGAACTGGGGTCTAAAGAGGAAAGTAGATTTAACAAAACCTGCAGATCAGGAAGAAAAGCTTGAACATAATTCTGAATCTCTTGCTTGAGAGACACCATATCTTGCACGAATTGATCACCAGAACTAGAATTACGGTTCAAACCACTAAAAAGAGTGTCTAGCAATTTCAATATCTCAAGAAGAAGCCTTAGGGTACCATGTTTAACATAAGAGTTAGCATGATACAATCCCCTGTTAAACAACGACCTGCTGAATGGATGAGGAAACAAGGACTTCACAATGCTGTGGAAATCCATGTTGTCAACAGAGAGTCGACCATTTGAACCAGAATTGGCGAATTCCTTGGAAAGACCATTACTTACAGATGAAACCAAATCAGCTGCCACAGATATAGCAGAAATCCTGCAAATACATCAGTCATCATTGGAAAATACATAACGAATGGGACAAAAACTACACAGATAAGAGAAACTGCTCCCAAAACCATCATTGATATTCTTTTTTTCAACATCTCTTCATTATTGGATCAAAATTTAAATCTCATTGATGTACCACTGATAAAGACAGAGCTCAAGTTATTTGGCGGGTATTCACTATCTTTTGCAAACATTAATCATATATCATACATATAAAGTTATAGTTTCCAATGAAAAATAAAAATCCAACAATGTAAACAATACTAACCATGAATGTGCTTTATAGTCTTCAATGTTGTAAGGAAACTTCTTCAAATATGACAAACCAAAAGAAGGATCGGCATTGACAACAGCCAAGAGGAAATCCCTATGATACTGAACGTCAGTTGGCCTCAGGTTATTCTCCGTTAACAAGTCCATGATTCTCTTATGATTACCCTTCAACGGATTCGGACGCCTCTTCAAGTCAGGCATCAATCCATTACTAGAATCAGTACAAACCAAAACAAGAACATCAAAAGCAATTTTCGCAGCATCTCCACCACCTTTTTCACAAACATCAACCAACTGCTTCAAAGTACCACTCCCAAACAACACACTCCTCAACGCCGGTGGCACCAACGACTCCTCAACAAGAACATGGTCCCTCAACGTGGACAACACCAAAACCACAGTCTCATCATCATCATTTCCCAATCCAAGAAGCACACCGGAATACATCTCCTTCTGTTTCAAAATCCACAGCAATAATCCTGGCCTCCCAACCTCCAAAAACGACATTGCAAATTTAACAAACGACTTCCTCAATAAACCCTTACTCTTATTGGCAATCGCTGAAAATCCTGCGAGCTTAAAGTCAAAGCTCTTCGCAAATTCAGAAGCCAAACTTTGCCCTCTCTTAACAATGGAAGCCGCAAGCAACAGTGCTTCTTTCTGGCGCCTCATTTCCATACTGTTCAACTCCTTATATAAATCACTCAAGTAATCATTAACAAGCAACCGCGCAAACTTATCCAAATCCCTAGAAGTGGTTTCGGCTACGTCAACGGAAGAGCTAAAAGTGCGTTTGTCTTTACCATCGTGGTGACTGAGTATTGCGGAGATTAACTCGAATACATAATGCATACCTTGTTTTCCTCGCCTTAGTTTCAAAGATTCTAATAACTCAGAGCACTTAGGGGAACCGGAAACGTACTCGTGGAGAAGTTTTCCTCCATCGTCGCTTTTTAAGAGCTTTATGAACTCTTTTGTGGCGGCCGAGCATAGTTTTATCTCTGCCGAAGTGATTCTATGCAGCAATTCCTTCAGTTTAGGTTCGTGAGTGAATTTAGTATGTACGTTTATTATTGCGCCGCCGTTTCCTCCGCCGCTCCTGGCGGCTGATTCTTCTTGCATAGTGAATCAAACGCACGTTAGTGTTGATGAAACGTGATTTAGCAGACAACGTGTATTTTGTTAATGTGGGAAACTGGGAATGGTGCGCTAGTGTTTGTTCCCGGATTCTAAGTTGATTCAACGGAATAATAATGGGTGGGAACTGAAAATACCCGTGTTTCTTTTTTCCTGTCAAGTCGGCGTCTCTATTCCCTCTCATGAGAGGGTGGGTGACTGGGTGGTAACGTTGCTGGAAACCTAACTTGAGTGAAAAATACTATATTGCCCCAAAGAGGAAAAAGAAAGCCAAAAAAGCCTAAGTCCCAAGCGTGTTTGGATCCTCTCCCTAAATCTCCATTTTTCCTTTTTAATTCTCTCTTACTTTCACTCTCTCTCATCAATAAAAAATTATAAACAAATGATGAGAGAAAATGAAAGTAAGAGAGAGATAGAGAGGAATGAGAGAGATGTAAGGAGAAGATCTAAGTTTGACTCAAGTCTATCTCTGAAAATGAGAGCCTCAAAACTTACTAGGGGTGGTCCCAAATAATATTGTACGTCAATGAGCACTTTTCTTGGCTAAGAAATCAACACATCTATTGAACGATGTCTCTTGGAACATGGACCATGCTAATAGATCTTGTGCGTTGAAGGGCCTCCACAATCTTGAGAATAAGTGAAGCATAGGAATGCAAAAAATGGTTGCTCTCCACTTGGAATAAGTTCACAGCTTCCAAACATAGCTCTCACAAACTATTTGTAAAAAACCCTTAGCATGACACAACTCAAGACCCTTATGAATAACCATCAACTCTGCCAAGAGGACGTTCCCACTGTCTTGAGAGTAGGAGAATCCACCAACCCAATCACCTTTGTGATCCCGGATAATACCACCAACTCCAATGCAAGGGAGACTCTCCAAAAAAACTCTCATCCACGTTAATTTTGACATAACCAATTAGTGGTGGACTCCAGTGCTTCATGAGCTTAGTCGAGGCTGCGGAGGAGGTCTTCCATGGGAGAAGAGCAACGGGTGCAACTTGGGGAAGCTACCATGTTGCAATTATACCTACGGGCATTTGTAGGAAGGACATTGTGAAGACAAAGCCAAATGAAGTGTTGTAGCTTCGCTGGTACTTTGAGACGCCAAATCCATCTCATATTAATGTTGTCATCCCAGCTTCTATGTTGCTTGAGCAGCCAAAAATAACTACTAGAACAGCTGTAGCGGCCATAAGCAGCGGGTTTCCAAGTCCAAGCGTCCAGAAGCAGAGGGTCCAAAGCAAGGTTGTCAAACCCGGACCAGGTGGTTCTCCCGGTTGAACTGGGAACCAGACCCTATCTGGTCCAACTGAATCTGAGTAGCACTTGGGATGAAAACCGGGAATTGAAACGGATAACCAATCAAAAATTGGGAACCGGATAGGAAACCGTCAAAAAATTCCTATGCGGCTGGAAACCTAACTTGAGTGAAAATACTATATTGCCCCAAAAGAGGAAAAAGAAAGCAAAAAAAGCCTAAGTCTCAAGCGTGTTTGGATCCTCTCCATCCTCTCCCTAAATCTCCATTTCTCCACAGTAGCAGTGGAAGATACAATGGTTTGCAAAAAAAAAAAAAAATACTCCCTCCTTACCTGATCTTTTTTTTTGGTTACAAAATAAAAGAAAAACCAAAGAAGCAAGCCAACAAGCAGCTACGGCCTAACAAAAGCAATCCGCCGAGCATCCGCCTAAAGGAGCGGAGCTAGAGCCGAGGAGGAGACAGAGGTGAGTCCGAACAAGCGGAGCGGATAATCCCGGTTTGGCGAGAAAATCGGCACAAAAGTCGACTTCCGAAAGACATGTCTGCATGGTGACTTCTTCCTACGGACGGCGAAGAAACCCGCGAACCAAGGCCACATCATTACCATGTAAGTGAAAGACTTCCGAGCACTCGATAAAGCGCGTAGATTAAGAGAGTCGGTGTAGCAAAGAATTTTCCAAACCCCATCTCCCAACAAAGTTCCAAGCCATGAAGAAGAGCTCTCAACTCGGCATGCATGATGGTAGACGGCCCGGGATGCATAAAACGCACGAACAAACTCCGCCATCATGATCCCGAATAAGGCCACCAAAGGAAGCACTAGGAGGGCTAAGTTGTGCGCTACCATCGACGTTCAACGCAACCCACCCGGTGGAGGAGGCGCCACCGATCTCCATCCCTCGACGTTTTGTGCGTTTTATCGTTCTTTGCGGCGCGCAAAGCGGCGATCCGCGTCCTTCCACAAGCCATAGACTTGAGCAAAGAATCTTGTAAGGCGAAATGGCGTCGATTCAAACACAAATAAATTGCGAGCACACCATATCTTCCACATAATGATCGTGGGCAGGTGCTAGTATTAGATATCAAATCACGCATCCAAGTGAACGGCACAAAATCATCATTAAGCAAGGTGAAACCGGGTGGGCGCAAATTCTCCACACCTCCTTAGCAAGGTGGCACGCAAAAAGACGATGATGTAGAGTCTCGTCTTGGTCATTACAAATAGCACACGTTGGTGTTGGCAAGACATTCTCGATGACAAAGCACACTTTCTAGTTGGCGTGACTTGTGGCACAACCGCCAAACGAAAAAGCCGAACATTCGCGGAATCTTAGCAAGCGGATCCACATCCAATTACGATGGTGTTGTTGTTGTTACTATTCCCAAGAGATCTTGATAAGCGGACTTCACCGAGTAGATACTCAGAGTAGTCCCCGGCCAAGTCCAAGCATCCGTAAATCAGTAGGCCTGAGTCTTGGCGAGAGCATGGTGATGGCGTCCCTCCACTCGTGAGGGATTGTAGTGTCGCATATCAAGGTGCCAAGTTCCATCGACATAGATGTCTTTCAATTTAAGGTTGCTATCATGAACATGTATTAGCGAATCGAGGCCAAGAGGAGAGTGGAACAACCAAATATCATTCCAGAGGCTAGACTCGCCATTACCGAACTTGAAAGTAAACCCCTCTCCAATAAAATCCCGCGCTTTCATCATGGAGTTCCAAGTGCTGGACCACTTGCAATTTTGCGCCCCTAAGATAGACCGGTGTGGAAAGTACTTATCCTTCAAGACACGCACCCACAGTTTGTGAGGATTAGTAGACGCTTCCCAAAGTAACTTCCCAAGTAGCGCCGTGTTATTATACCAGGTGATACGCACTCCAAGACCCCCACGCTTCTTGGCTTGAGTGATTTTAGACCAACCAATCATATGCATGCCTGAGTCATTATTACCTTGCCATATAAAATTACAAACTGATCTGTCCACCATATCACAAATTGACTGAGGGAACCATTGAAGCTGCATGCCATAGAAGGTATAAATAAGGCCCGATGTAGCTAGTGTCAACCGACCAGCTTTGTTGAGAAGTTTGGCTTTCCATGATGCAAGTTTAGAATTGATTCTATCCATCACCCCATGAAAGTCCTCCTTCGTAACTCGACCTTGGAAGATCTTAAATCTCAGGTACTTATTAAAGGAGGAGGTGAAATCAATGTTAAGTATAGCCTTTACCTTAGCTTTCTTTGTCGCCTGGACGCCTCTGGAGGCAAGAATGGAAGACTTATCGAAACTAACACGCAACCCAGACATGGAGGAGAAGTAGTCCAGGACCCTTTTGATCACCTTCGCCTGAGCTACCTTAGCTTTCGCAAATAAGAGAATGTCATCTGCAAAGAATAAGTGAGAAATACAGGGCCACCTCGCATAAGTACAACAGCGGCGTCCACCATTATGACTGACTAATCACACGATATAAGTTCCCCAACAAGAGAAGGGGGATCCTCTCTCTCCTTACCTGATCTTTGGTACTTTTTGCTTGTTACACACAAATTAAGGTACTATTAATTTGTATTAGTCAAGTACTAAAATACCCTTTTTTGTAATTGTCTTGGGATGATTGAAATCAAAATAAAAGAGACTTTGCACAATAAATTCATACTTTGGAAATCTAAATGACTCAATAAATATAAACGGCATATTTGAAAACAATTGGTGAATTATACTTTGAGTATTTTGGAACAAAAATGAAAGACCAAAAGTACCAAAGATCAGGAAATGAGGGAGTAACAGTAAGAGTAATTTGTGCATTCAATTATTAATTTTGAGTCTGATTAAATTTAGTGTGCATTAAGTTCGTTAATTAATTCTACCCTAATTTTGAATTCATTATGAATAAGGAATTATAATTCTAAAAAGATTGATATTGCATCCTATGAAACACAAAAATAGTGAGGATAGTAATAAAATTTGTAAAACTTGGAATTGAATTGCCATTGATGAAGCAAGACTAAAGAACCAGAGAGATTCTGAGAACTTTGGAGAAGAAGATGAAAAGTAAAATGCGATTTCTCATTTAATCATTCATCTGTTACAGAGATAACAATATATATACATCGTTGAGTTCAAATGGGATCAACAAACTCTATAACAGAATTCAAAAAGATCCTAACTAATTTCTAAACAGATTCTAAAACTGAATTTACAAGAAGAAGGAAATTAATTTACATACAACAAGGGAAGTGAACCCTAGAGTAGAAACAGAGAGAGAACCGAATACAAAAGGGGAAAGTGAGAAGGAGTGTTCTCAGCTTGTTCTCTTTCTCTTAGTGTGATCTGATTCATCTTTAGTGCATGCTGACTGGTGTAACACCCCCTTTCTAAGCGACTAGTTTTTAATATATATATTATCAGAGTTTCATAAAATCATTGAAAGAAAGCGTTACATCAAAAACAGCCAATTGTTAAAACTCCAAAGTCAATAAATAAATAACTCCAAGTTTAAGATACATAGCACCAAAACAAAATCTGGGAATGAACACCAAAGAATGGAAAATAATAAACTCCAATATAGAAATGCAAGGTTATATAATAATCCAAACATAAAAGAAATGACAATCAACAAAACGTTCCCCCCAGGTGCTACGTATCAGAGCTGACTCAACCATACTAGAAGGGAGGCATAAGAATGCCCTCATTCGCGGGTACTGCAGTTCTTGAGCATACGAGGCAACACGACGCATGGGTGAGTCTTTTATACATATAATAATAATCAAGATACACACGGTATATGTTGGTCGTGAGCGAGAGCGAGCAGCTAATCCACAACAACACGCCACATTATCAAAGACACATCATCATAATTATAATGCATTCACAAGGTATAACCATTCAAAGGAAACATCAATAACATATGTATGTGTACATGCATGAGTGTAATATGCATGAGGATCCTTCATCACCGCAAATTTGCCTGGAGGGCACCCACCGCTTTGGACCGGAGTCCCACACTGCTTTGGCCGAAGCCTACACACCGCTTTATGCACATGCAATATGTGACTCAATGTCAATGCACCACAAACAACACCTATGCCACAATATTTTATTATGCACACCTCTTTATTTATCTCCTCAACTCTACCTCACCAACAATCTAGCCTTGTGGGCTACACGCCGCTTTGGACTGAGGTCCCACACCGCTTTTCCATCAATAATTATTAACATATAATTAAACTCACCGCTTTAATTTATTAAACTACGCAACAATTATTAAACTCACCGCTTTATATTTCTCAATTCAACATCATCCACATATAAGCCTCAATTTACAACGCCTTTAAGTTCTCAAGCAACAACATCTTTCAAATTTAAGTAACAACACACAAAGGAAGATTAAGTAACAATACATAGAAATTTGGGGTAACGATATATTGTTAGTTTTGGAAAACCTCTCATGTTCATGCTTTGATAACGTCACATTTTAATTTGCAAAACAGAAGTAAAACCTTGACCACTTTATTTATAAAAACAGCCACATTACATGCCTTCTCATTAAAAGAAAAACGAGAAAATTTCGGTTCATGAATAACAAAAAACAGTGAAATCGGTGACTTTTAGGCGCAGAATCAGAGCCAAAACAAAGCAGGAAGTGTGGAAAAACAGCGAGAATTTCGAGTCAAAACGGCGGTGAAAGCGGGGCTCTTTTAGCGCAAACAAAGACTAGAAAATAGCGCGTTCTGACGAAAAAAAAATACCTCGTTGATTGTAAAACAATGATACTTTGGTTAAAAAAAAGAGCAGCTCGTTGGTATAAAGAAACAAAAAACAACAACTATTTTAATGGCTAACACTGACTTACTAAAGGCCTAACAGCAGCACTCAAAAAAAAAAACAGCAGCTTGACTAGTTTCAAAATAAAACAACAGCTTTCTTACTAAAGAAAAAAAAACAACACGTACAATTTAGACGCCACTTCCAATATCCCTTAATACACTCTCGATCTCGTTTCATGTCTAAACATATAAACGAATCACCACATACATCTCAAATATTCAATTCGAACTAGAGCTCGCCACACATCACAATTTAATTCATTCTCAATTTAATCAATTACATACTCTTATTCATATGTGTAACAAAAATCGATTTTTAGCCTCATCTACCCACCCATCACCCATCGATTTCCAAATTTCATGAATTTACCCAATTCGAAATTTAATCATCATCAAGAAGTCATCAAACAACATCCATGATTCATCAAGCAACACCAATAGTTTATCAACAATAACAATCATTCATCAACAACATCCATAACAACATCAAAAATCCCACAAAAACCCCACCACACATAATCCAAATCCTAAGTATTATTATAGGTATAGAAAGAACCCCCATACCTTGAAAGCTTATGAACTCGAATTCACCTCCCCAAGCACACCACGAAATCAAGCTTCCCCTTCTCCTCCTTCAAGAACTGTGGCACGCAAAAGAAGAGCTTGGGAGAACAACACGATGGAAGTGAGGAATTTGAGTCTACCACACGAAAAAAGGGAAGAAAAAGGAAGAGAAAAGGATTGAAACCATTACCTAATGAAGAACTTGAGAATTTTCCCTCCTTTCTCCTTGCTCACCGTCGCGCTGCATTTCCCTCTCTCCCTCTCGAATTCTTTTCTCTGTTTCTAGTTGGAATGGTGTGAATGAGGTTCTCTTAGGGCTTTGGGGTTATTAGGGATGGGCTTGGGCCACTTATTGGCTTCGGCCCTAATTGCACCCCTTTAGTTACTTAGTTAGACCCCCTCTGCAATAAAATTAATCCCAACATTATTACTTAATTTAAATAAATACTGTAATCCCTCAAATAACCTAATTAAATTATTTTAGGGCGTTACAACTGGACTGATTGTTGCTTACTCATTAATGTCAAGTTGGTAAGTTGACTTTGACTGGAGTCATATTTTGTAACATCCTCCCTTAAGCTGGAAAAGATATCAATCATTCCAAGCTTACCCTGTAAATCAGAAAATGGTCCAGGACTCAAAGATTTAGTCAGAATATCAGCTATTTGTTCCTTTGAACTGATAGGTAACAGATGTAGAGTTTTGTCCCGTATTTTGTCACGCACAATATGGCAGTCTATCTCAATGTCTTTCGTGCGTTCGTGAAAAACCGGGTTGGCAGCTATGTGAAGGGCAGATCTGTTGTCACAGTAAATTACTACAGGGTCATTATGAGTGATCTTAAGATCTTTCAGCAGGTATAAGAGCCACTGTGCCTCACAAGTGGCTTGAGCTAATGCTCTATATTCTGCTTCTGAGGATGAACGGGAAACTATACTTTGCTTTTTACTTTTCCATGACACAATAGATGTTCCAAGAAAAAAACATAGACCTGTGGTTGATCTTCTTGTGTCTGGACAAGCTCCCCAATCTGAGTCACTATAGCCCTTCAAACACAGTGCAGAATCTGACCTGAAGAACAGTCCATTTCCAGGTTTATTCTTGACATATCTTAACACTCTCATGGCTGCCAGCATGTGCACATTAGTGGGTTTCTCCATAAATTGGCTCAATTTCCCAACAGCATAGGATAGTTCAGGTCTGGAATGAGTCAAATACAGCAGCCTACCTACTAATCTCCTGTAAACAGTGGGGTCACTCACATCTTCACCCATATCTTTGTGCAATTGCAACCCTGGTTCCATGGGAGTGGAACAGGGTTTTGTTCCCAGCAACCCTGTCTCCTCTAACAAGTCTAGAGCATATTTTCTTTGACATAAAGAGATGCCATCATTATTTCTTGCCAATTCAAACCCCAAAAAATATTTCAAGGCTCCTAGATCCTTAATACTAAAATTTTCATTCAAAATGTGTTTAACTCTGTTGATTTCTTCTATATCAGTGCCAACTAATACCAAATCATCTACATATACCAGTATGGCAGTAAAACCAGCAGTACATTGCCTAGTATACAAGGAGTAGTCAGATTTAGATTGAGTATAGCCAAGTCCTAGGAGTGTTTCAGTCAGTTTTGCATTCCATTGTCTACTAGCTTGTTTTAAACCGTATAAAGATCGTTGTAATTTGCATACAAGGTTAGGAGAGTCAAGGGCCAGACCTGGGGGAGGTTTCATATAGACTTCTTCATCAAGGTCCCCGTGAAGAAAGGCAGTATTGACATCCAATTGGTGAAGGCGCCAATGCTGACTTGCTGCAACAGCAAGAAGAAGTCTAATGGTACTCATTTTTATCACTGGGCTAAAGGTTTCTAGGTAGTCAATACCCTCTGTTTGTGTAAATCCTTTGGCGACCAGTCGTGCTTTGTATCTCTCAATACTACCATCAGCATGTAGTTTGAGTTTGAATACCCATTTACAACCTATGGCACGTTTCTTGGGTGGTAGAGGAACTAATGTCCAAGTCTCAGTTTTCTGCAAAGCATTCAGTTCAGCCATAATGGCACTCTTCCAATTGTTATCACACATTGCATACTCAAAAGAGGGTGGCTCAGTGATGGAGGAAAGGTTAAGGGTGAACTGTTTGTGGGAAGGGGATAACCGATCATAGCATAAAACACTAGAAATGGGATAAGGGTTACCTGCAGAGAGAGGCACTGATGATTCAGACTTGTGGATTGTATCTTCAAGTAATGAACAATGGTAGTCTTGAAGGTAGGAGGGCTGAGTTATGGTTCGTGTGGACCTCCTAAGAGCTGTTTAATCACTAGGTGGATCAAATGTATGAGGGAGGGAAGGTGGTGTAATATTTTGCTGTGGTGTTATGGTAGTTTGAGGTATGGCATCTAATTCTGGAAGAGAGGTAATATCTGGATTTTCTATCTGTGTGGTGGTAGTATTTGGATTTTCTAGCTGTGTGGTAGGATGAGGTGAGTTCATGTCATTTGGATTTCTTATTTGTGTGGTAGGATGAGGTGAGTTTATGGTTTCTGTTTGTGTATGAGGATTAGGTGTTTCTAGCTGAGAAGTGGTGTTGGTGGTGGATGGAACATGATGTTCACTTTGGTGAAAGTTGTCAAAAAAGGGTATGGAGTTTTCAAAGGTATTGCTAGATATCTCCTTTTGTGAATTACAGTTTGTTTGTGCAGCAGCAAGTTTATAAGGGAAAATTGACTCAAAAAATTTTACATCCCTAGATAAGAATATTTCTCTAGAATTAATATCAAATAAGAGGTGACCTTTAACCCCATGTTTGAAACCTAAGTAAATACATTTCCTAGACCTAGGATCTAATTTCTTTCTATTAGCCTGCAGAGTACTAGCAAAACATAAGCAGCCAAACACCTTTAGATTGGTTAAATTTGGAATGTGACCATACAAGATTTGAAAAGGAGTTTCATGTGATAAGAACTTAGATGGCAATCGGTTGATTATGTGCACTGCTTGACTTACAGCATGTGCCCAAAAAAAATTTGGAAGGTGAGCTTGGAAAATCAAAGCTCTAGCAGTACTTAGAATGTGTTGGTGCTTCATCTCAACAATTCCATTTTGTTGGGGAGTACCAACACATGAAGTCTGGTGGATGATTCATTTTTCTTGATAGAAAGTTTTGAGTAAAAATTCATTGCCATTGTCAGTTCTTATACATTTGATTTTTGTGTTGAATTGAGTATCAATTAATGAGACAAAGCTCTTAACTAATACACAGGTTTCAGATTTGAGTCTCATAGGAAAAATCCATGTAAATCTACTTTTATCATCTACAATAGTAAGAAAATATCTATAACCTAATATGGATGCAACGGAAAAGGGTCCCCAAATATCCATATGCACAATGTCAAAACATTTTTCTGAAATAGTTGTGCTATTGGGGAAGGGGAGTCTTTTCTGTTTAGCATAAAAACAAATGTCACAAGGAATATCAGTAGCAACATACTTAATATTTGGAAAATTTTTATTAATGCCAATCATTTTCTCACAAGAGGGGTGCCCAAATCTCATATGCCACACATTACATTGTATTTTGCTATCTAAGCTACTAAGAGTATTGATAGTTTGAGACTTATCTATTTCACAGGAATTGAAGTTGTTTATAGGTTGTGTGATGGTTGATGGCTTGGGACTAGGAAACACTAGATGATACAATCCACTCCTCCGTTCAGCTATCCCAATCACCTTCTCCATTTGGTTGTCCTGTATCACACATTTAGGTCGGTTAATATGCAAATCACAGTCAACATCATCAGTTAGAGATAGAAATCAAATTGAAAGAAAAATTTGGTATGTAGAGAACATCACTGAGCACAAGGGTGTCATCAAGGTGTATTGTGCCTGCAAGATTGCAATGCACAATGGTTCCATTTGGTAGGGTAACAGTCACGGGTTCAATGAATCTAAGGCAATCAAATAGTTGTCTAGAATAACAGACATGAATTGTAGCACCTGTGTCTATAATCCAAAGCTTTTCTTTCTTAGAATTAGGGAGAGCACAGATAATACCTGATTTTATGGTGGTGTAGTGATTGACCTTGTGAGATTGCAATGTGTTTGAACTTTGAATGAGTGCTAATATGGCCTTGTGTTGTTCTGCAGTGAAGCCTAAAAACCCAGCATTAGAACTTTGTTTCTCAGCATCATCCCCTTTTTCAGTAGCATCAGTTTCCTCATCATTACCCTCTCTGTACCTTCAACAACACAATTGTTGACAGAATTGGTACCTCCTTGTCCAAAATGAGGAGGGTATCCATGTTTCTTGTAACACACATCCACGGTGTGTCCAATCTTTCCACAGTGAGAGCACATTTTAGTGCCTCTTCCTCTTCCAAAACTATTTCTATCACCTCTTTATCCTCTACCTCTGTTTCCCCCTCGTCCTGCAAAATTGCCAACTGCAAGCACTTTCAATTCACCAGTAGGAAGAGCAGTGGCTCTTTCTTGTTGTATTAAGAGAGAGTATACCTTTGGAAGGTTAGGTAGAGGATCCATTAACATGATTTGAGATCTTACAGGTGCATATTGTTCACTCAGTCCCTTGAGGAATCTAAGAACCTTACCTCTCTCCCTATACTCTTTGAATTTAACTTCAGCATTACAACTAACAACAGATGCATCATTACACTTAGGTGTAAGCAAGAAATTTTCAAGTTCTTGCCACAATTTCTTCAACTTAGTGTAGTAGGTAGAGATAGAATCATTACCTTGATTTGTAGTATATATTTCTTCTTGAAGATCTGATATACGGAACATGTCACCTTGATAGAAGCGATCTTTGAGATCCTTCCAAATTTCTGCGGCGGTACCATCCACAATATGCTCTGAGATACCTCCGGCACGATTGAACTGTTAATCCACGACATTACCATGGTATTACACCGATCCCAAGCCTGAGAATCAATATTCTCACTTGACGGTCTTGGGAGGCTTCCATCGATGAAATGAACTTTGTTCTTCGATCTCAACGCTACCATCATCGATCTTGATCAGGTGTGGTAGTTACTGCCGTTGAGCGGAGGAGAAACGATCGCAGTTCCCGGATTATCACTCGGGTGCATGAAGTAGGGATTCATCATATCACTCTGATATGGCTTGCTCGAACCGTTTCCATTTCCATTGTTGTTCTCTGTTACAACCACTTCTGCCATCGTGAAGATGAAACCGAGAAGTGCTTCGAAGAAGAATGGAGAAGAAAGATAAACGGAAAAACGAACGATTGAATGAGATTGAATGAGTGCGAAAGCGGTGGCAGAGCCCCTAAAAAGGAGCTCTGATACCATGTAAAACTTGGTATTGAATTGCCATTGATGAAGCAAGACTAAAGAACCAGAGAGATTCTGAGAACTTAGGAGAAGAAGATGAAAAGTAAAATGTGATTTCTCATTTAATCATTCATCTGTTACAGAGATAACAATATATATACATCGTTGAGTTCAAATGGGATCAACAAACTCTATAACAGAATTCAAACAGATCCTAACTAATTTCTAAACAGATTCTAAAACTGAATTTACAAGAAGGAAATTAATTTACATACAACAAGAGAAGTGAACCCTAGAGTATAAACAGAGAGAGAACCGAATACAAAAGGGGAAAGTGAGAAGGAGTGTTCTCAGCTTGTTCTCTTTCTCTTAGTGTGATCTGATTCATCTTTAGTGCATGCTGACTGGACTGATTGTTGCTTACTCATTAATGTCAAGTTGGTAAGTTGACTTTGACTGGAGTCATATTTTGTAACAAAATTTATTATGCCTAATTGCATAACTGCTGATTGTTTACAGATTTTTTTATTGCATCAAATAAATGGTATTATCTTAACTTGCAAAGTATACATACAACAATGTCAATCCCTTAAAAAAAGAAAATAAACGCATAAAAATTAATTTAAAAAAATTGTTGCAACAATTTATTTCTAATACAATGGACACTCTTAAATACCAAGTATTTCCTTAGCCAGAACTTTCCCCAAACAACAGTGTTTTAGTTTTAAAAACAAACCGAAGATATTACTGGGATGAGTCGCGGACTAGGTCGCTCTCTTTAAGACGTTTCGTGGCACTACTCAAAGATGCAAGTAGGCTATCAACCACGACGTCCCGTGATAAAACAACTCGAGTTGATATTCACGAATTTTCACCAGCCTTGTGAGAAATTCGCTCTAGAAATACACCCTCAATATGGTTTATAAAAAACCACTCTACATGGTTTATGAAAACCACTCTTAGCTTGGAAGAAATTCTTCAAGCTTTCAAAGGAACAAGAAATGATTTTAGGGAGAAGAGAGAAAAGGTTGAAGACAAAACTCTTGATCTTCAATCCTTTGGTCAATTTGCAAATGAGGAGAAGCTCTCCTTTTATAGGCTACAAGGGAATATAGCCGTTGGAAAATAATCAAGAGCCAACGGCTCTAAATTAAATGCAAAAATCCGTTGCAAAATAAATGCAAAAAACTGTTACGGTTTGACTTGGTCAGTATGACCGTTGGAGTCAAGCGGTCAACGCCTCAACGGTCAACAATTTTTAAAAATATTATTTTCTTTTTTTTTTCGAAAATAAATATTTTTTCTTTTAGAAAAAATAATACACCAAAAAGCCCGGCTCTGGCCGAGCCAGCCGGCGGCGCTCGCGTGTGTGGTGGTCACTTTGTGTGTGTCTTCACCCATCCACAAAATTAGGTACCCCTTGGGGCCCAACCCAATGGATAAGATTCCCACTTATAAACACTCTTAAAGTGTCTACTCTATCCAATGTGGGAATTTTTCAATTCACGCACTCTAAAGTTCCAACATGAAGTACGGTGCTCAAAGTTTGCAAGCCTTGGAATGCGAAATAGGATGCAAAACTGATGAGTTTCACATATTCAAAAGAACGAAATAACATAATTAAAAACCACTAACAGTAAAATTTTGCATATAAAACACGTCGGCTCATCACATATATCATTGTTTTTTTATAAATATAGGAAGCATAATACCTCTTCATTCATTTTGTATAGGATAAAATGGTCAATGATAGACTTCGCCATGCATATGCCACTAACGATAAACCTACTATGAATAGTCACTGGCCGGATGTTGGGCCGATCAACATTAAATAGATAAGTTTGCTTGAAATTTCCATCCAATTCATATGGTTCATTCACCTGCATATTGAAGAAAAAATTTATTTAGAATAGGATTTGTGAATAAAAGCCAACAAATGAGAGGAAGATAATCGGAAGGTCATCACAGTTTCATATGGATCGGCATGATTGATACAGAGGTGCTCATTGTAAAAGAAGAAGGCCACACCCCTGTAAGGCAAAAAATGCACTACTCGTGTGGTCTACAACTCTAAGTTCATACAGGGGTGCATAAAAAAACAAATTCTCAAATAACATGGTTAATAATTTTGAATAGGTGAATGATTACACAATGTTCATACTGACCATGTATTTGAGATGGAACCAATGACATGGTCGAGAACGATATAATGAGACAACTAAAACATTGGAGAGATAAGTATTAGTATGAAATATTTTATGTAAATAAAATACAACACGTAAAGCACCCAAATGTATACATGCATGTCAGGAACGTTGATCAATTGTGTGAGGTTAACGTTGTTGTTAACCAACAGAAAGATGGTGAAAACTCCATTGGTGGATAAGAGATATTGAAAATGTACAACGAAATGTAAGGGATATTAAACTCCTCACCAACGTTTTTCGTACCCCTTATATATACCCTTTATGAAATAATAGCTGGTGGGGAATTTAGGTGTAATAGCAATGTTTAAATATTTGAAATTCGAATTTGATTTTCAATTTTTTTCTTTCAATTAATATAGTTAAATTATAAGTTTAGTAATTCTGGGTATTCGAAATGGCCCATGCTTCGTACAACCCCCCCTCTACTCACTAGACACCCCATTTTGGGGTGAAAAGAGCAAAAACCCTTGCTGAAAATTGGTTTTTATTTTTTTTAAATATTAAACACTGTTCGGCGCACGATTGATTGACCTAGGCCGAATCTCGCAGCACCGAACCTGCTAAGACACCCCAAATTGGCCAAATTAACATCTTCGACCAAGCGAAGGTCGAACACAGTTGAATGTGTGAGGGTCGAACAGTGCTGATGTTGGTTTTTTTAAAGAGTTGTATACCAAAACTACCTTCAACGATAAAATAACAATTTCACAACGATAAAATATAGATAGATAAGTGCCAACAGTCAATATAGGTACAATTCGTGCAATAGAAAAAGTTACGAATAACTAGAATTAAATCCAAGAGCAAAGGCAAATACAAAATACAACTACTGTGGCCTAGGCTGGGAGACATCCCTAGCATGGGAGACACAACTAAAGCTCCTAAGCCCCCTCTTGAATGACTTTGCAATTTCCTTCAACCTTTACACAATCTTCCAGCCACGGGTCCCACGTGGAATCCCAGCACTTTCCAGCACGTGCTCCATCTCATCATACAGGCCAAGGGTCTTAGGCAAGCCTTGTAAAGCAGCAAAAAAATAATGTTAAAAATGCAAGCAAAAACATTGAAACACTAAACTAAATCATCATACCTCTCTAAACTCTGAAGCAAGCAAGGGGTAGTTGTCTGGTTTGAGGTATGGGTGGGATACACTCCTATACCAGGCAAAGTACTCTGGGACTGTGCCTGACATCCTAGGAACTACTGGCTCACCTTGAGGAATAAGGTGCATATTGAAATCTATCCATGCAGACTCAGCTTGCTGCTTAGTGACTACCGCACGTCCAGTGGTCTTAGGGTCATCAGGGATGCCCTGTATCAACCCAAACTGTACTCGATCGGGGTTATATGCCACCATAGCCGAACCATGACGTAGATGCCTTTTAAAAAAGGTGATCCCCTCCATAGGTCTGTGATATGGGTTCACAAATGGCATCCATGTCACTTCCTCCGACTTGAGATGATCCAGAGCTGCCCTGAATTGAGCCAGTGACCCATCTGCCCTCTTGCACTCCCACCTCTTAGCCCGTGTCTCCACTTCAGTGTACTCATCCCTCAACCACTTGGTACCAAATATCTGCCCCTGGAAATGTTCAAAAATACAGGCTTGTGATAATCTTCACACTATCATCAATAGACCTTTTTCAACCAGTTAATCTTCACACTACATCCTCTCTCAGGTAGTTGAGAAAATGCATCATCATGTGAACACCCCAGGCACTGAACCAAACAATCCTGCGCCTCGATCTTGCTAGGCTCTACCATGTCATAAAATTCCCCTGTGACGGGAGGAGCTGTGAGACATCATCTAGGGTGATTGTCATCTCACCTACTGGAAGGTGGAAAGTGTTTGTCTCACCGTGCCATCGCTCCACAAAAGCAGTACCGAGGAAGTGGTTGACTGTAGCAAATCCCACATCATGAAGGGGCAAAAGGTTTGTCTGAGCAATAAAGGCTTGAATTCTTGGATGCATATCTACATCAATAGCATGATTATGAAGTTTCTACTTACCCCCCTCCTTAGGACGCTCCTACATCTTTGATTATAAAACAAACATAAATCCAATAAACATACACCAATCAATAAAGTAATTGTAAATGCAACTTATTATTAGAAACATAAATTGTTAAATAATTGTAAAGTTACCAGGCCGTCCCATATGTTCCTAGATGTGGGAACCATAAGCATAAAGGACCCTACGATCATCTGGTCCTCCCGGATAAGGGAAAGTGGATGATCTGTAAGGAGCAAGAGCATCAGGAGCAGGATCATCAGCTGGCTCAGCCTCCTCACCATCAGAATGAACATCAGCCTGAGAAGGTGTGGAAGGCCTATCGTGAGAAGTGGATGGGCGAGCATGAGAGGTGGATACGCGAGCATGAGAACTAGATGGCACGTCCAACTGAGCAGCAGCATCATCATGCTCTATATCATCGGCTCCAGCATGAGCGTCTATATCATCAAACTTCAATGGTGCCTCCTGTGGAGGGTCAACCTCAACAGGGTTCCCGCGTGCACGTCCATGTCGTCCACACCCACGTGGCATCCCAAGAGTCCTCCCTCGGCGCACGGAGGCAGTGGGACAGATCCTTTCCTCCTCGTCTCCATCAGTGCCACGTCCCTGTCCACGCCCACGGCCCTCGGGCTGCTCCTGACCAGTAGTGCCACCTCCACATGCACGTCCACGTCATCGTATCATTGTGTTAGCCATATTGTCAAGAATCAATTGAAATGTCAAAAATCAGTAAAAAAACAGTCAAAATCAGCATACAACAACAATCATGGGTTCAATCCCTTGTGTTTACAGTTTTGGCTTTTAATAAAATTATTAAATCTTTGCTTAAAAAAAAAGAATATAGATATAGATTTTTTTTTTTATTTATTTAGACATTAGACTTTATTTGATCTTATATCTAATGCCGCTTGGCATGCAATTGGAAATTGACATCCAATTTGGGGGAAATAATTTTTTTGGCAATTGGGTTTCATTTTTTTTGTCCATTCTTTTTAAGTTTTGTTTTTTTTCTTTCTTTCTTTTACTTTTTTTTGTTACCATCTTATTAGTGTGTCGTTTTCATCGGCTTTATCGATGACTAATGTACATCGGGGAAGTTGGTTGCCCACGAGTACTCGGTTTTGTTGGCGTGTGTGGTTATATCCTCCCAATAGAGTTTTACCGATGACTAATCTACATTTTTTTTATATTTTTATATTTTAAAGTTAGATGCTAAATAGTGTGCTTTAGTGTACTTGATGGAGACTAAATTATTTTGTAACAAAATGCGTAACGTGAAATGTTAGATAGTATATTTTGGGTTACTTTAGTATTAATTTTTTTTTATCTATTCAAATACGTCGTTCGTCAGTAATCTATTTGATTGAAAAACAATTTGGTGCCAAAATACATAAAGTATGATTCTAGGCAGTGTATTTTGGGGTACTTTAGAATCTTAAAAAGATTACATGTCCAAATTGATATTTTCTTCTTTATTTAGATAATTTCGCATCAAGAAATTGGGTTTCATTTTTTTGGTCCATTTTTTTTAAGTTTTGTTTTTTTTTTCTTTCCTTCTTTTACTTTTTTTTGTTACCATCTTATTAGTGTGCCGTTTTTATCGGCTTTATCGATGACTAATGTACATCGGGAAGTTGGCACCTACGACGAGTACTTTCGGTTTTGTTAGCGTGTGTGGTTATATCCTCCCAACAGAGTTTTACCGATGACTAATCTACATTTTTTTATATATTTTTTTATTTTAAAGTTGGATGCTAAATAGTGTGCTTGATGGGGACTAAATTATTTTGTAACAAAATGCGTAACGTGAAATGTTAGATAGTATATTTTGGGTTACTTTAGTATTAATTTTTTTTTATCTATTCAAATACGTCGTTCGTCAGTAATCTATTTGATTGAAAAACAATTTGGTGCCAAAATACATAAAGTATGATTCTAGGCAGTGTATTTTGGGGTACTTTAGAATCTTAAAAAGATTACATGTCCAAATTGATATTTTCTTCTTTATTTAGATAATTTCGCATCA
Organism: Oxytropis ochrocephala; assembly: GCA_020916435.1. Taxonomy (NCBI): domain Eukaryota; kingdom Viridiplantae; phylum Streptophyta; class Magnoliopsida; order Fabales; family Fabaceae; genus Oxytropis; species Oxytropis ochrocephala. The sequence continues at coordinate 43,947,586 of CM037089.1, forward strand.
AGAAATTGGGTTTCATTTTTTTGGTCCATTTTTTTTAAGTTTTGTTTTTTTTTCTTTCCTTCTTTTACTTTTTTTTGTTACCATCTTATTAGTGTGCCGTTTTTATCGGCTTTATCGATGACTAATGTACATCGGGGAAGTTGGCCGCCCACGAGTACTCGGTTTTGTTAGCGTGTGTGGTTATATCCTCCCAACAGAGTTTTACCGATGACTAATCTACATTTTTTTATATATTTTTATATTTTAAAGTTGGATGCTAAATAGTGTGCTTGATGGGGACTAAATTATTTTGTAACAAAATCCGTAACATGAAATGTTAGATAGTATATTTTGGGTTACTTTAGTATTAATTTTTTTTTTATCTATTCAAATATGTCGTTCGTCAGTAATCTATTTGATGGAAAAACAATTTTGTGCCAAAATACATAAAGTATGATTCTAGACAGTGTGTTTTGGGGTACTTTAGAATCTTAAAAAAAAATATTACATGTCCAAATTAGTATTTTCTTCTTTATTTAGATAATTTCACATCAATAAGTATTAGAAGCATAATTAAATTGATATTTACTTTTAAATCAATCTCTGTATGAAACCTACGTACGTGTTTCACTTTTTAATTATGTTGTCTTCTTTTCTCTTTAATTATAAGTTAAGTTTCATGTGTACATTTTTTTGGTATAACTGGGTATCCTCTACGCGGAACTCTAGAGACTAATCCCTCGAACCGGTAAGACACTATTATGGGTTAAGTTTTTATGGTTACATTAGATGAATATGGATAATGTTACTATAGGTTGTTGTTTATTTTACAACTTTAAACTGATTGTGTTATGACTTCATCTAATATGTGTGATTACGCTGTTGTTTATGCTCCAACTTTAAGCTGTTTGTGTTATGTCTTGATCTAATATGTGTGACTTTTGTCTTTAAATGTGATGCCTTTCTAATACTTAGAATTTATTTAGTCAAAAAAAAATACTTATTAGATTTTGTTTGATGTTATTATTTACTGTTGTTCTTATACTTATTTTCTATAGAGGTTTACTCTTTAACAAATTGTTAGTCAACCCGTAAGGCGAGAATCATGTTTACAATCGATTATATATATATATATACACATACATATTTGACATGCATTTTAATGTCAGGCGAGAATAATTTTTTAGTCTGCATCTCAATTTTTTGTCCTTCAATTGGATTGCTTGTGTACGTCATTTTGCCTATTATTTTCGCACATTACAATTCAAAATATCACCAATTGATTCTTCAATACATTTCCCACATGAAAACTCAATAAAACAATCACCAACCAATTATTCCAATCTGCATCATCAGACACGTATACACACAGTGTATCAACGTTTTGTAAAAATGTTTCTAATTTCCCTACCCTTCTATTCCTAGCCAATCAATGTGGAACTAGGCTTTTTTTTTGTTTCCTTTCTTTTAATTTTTTTGTTACCATCTCATTAGTGTGTAGTTTTCATCGGCGTTATCGATGACTAATGTACATCGGGGAAGTTCGCTGGCCACGAGTACTCGGTTTTGTCGGCGTGTGTGGTTTTATCCTCCCAACAAAGTTTTACCGATGACTAATCTACATTTTTTTTTTATACTTTTATATTTTAAAGTGGGATGCTAAAGAGTGTGCTTTAGTGTACTTGATTGGGACAAAATTATTTTGTACCAAAACGCGTAACGTGAAATGTTAGATAGTGTGTTTTGGGTTACTTTAGTATTCGGAATTTTTTTTAACTATTCAAATATTACGTTTGTCAATAATCTATTTAATGGAAAACCAATTTCATGACAAAATACATAAAGTGTGATTCTAGGCAGTGTATTTTGGAGTACTTTAGAATCTTGAAAAAATTACATGTCGAAAGTGATATTTTATTCTTTATTTAGATAATTTCGCATCAAGACGTATTAGAAGCATAATTAAATTGATATTTACTTTTAAATCAAACTTTGCATGAGACCCACATACATGTTTCACTTTTTAATTATGTTGTGTTATTTTCTCTTTAATTATGAGTTAAGTTTTCATGTGTACATTTTTTTGGTATAAAATGGGTATCCTCTACGTGCAACTCTACAGACTAATCCCTCGAACCGGTAAGACGGTATTATGGGTTAAGTTTTTTTTTTTTTTTTACATTTGATGAATATTGATAATGTTATTATAGGTTGTTGTTTATTTTACAACTTTAAACTGATTGTGTTATGACTTCATCTAATATGTGTGTGAATAGGATGTTGTTTATGCTCCAACTTAAGCTGTTTGTGTTATGACTTGATCTAATATTCGTGACTTTTGTCTTTAAATGTGATGTCTTTCTAATACTTAGAATTTGTTTAGTAAAAAATAATACTTAGATTTTGTTTGATGTTGTTATTTACTGTTGTTCTTATGCTTCTTTTCCTTAGAGGTTTACTCTTTAACAAATTATTAGTCAACCCGTCCATCGGACGGGTCGTAGGGCAAGTATCACTAACATACTTATACACTTTCTTATTTGTTTATAGATTTAATTATTTATTTGTTTATAATAATAAAACCTCTAAATCATTTTAATGATCATACTCCATTTTTTTAAATATTTGATATTACCATTATTAAAATTATCACTATATATGGATATCCATATTAACTATTATATTTGACTAATTAGTCACCTTTAATTGGAAAAAAATCTAATATAATTAATTGTTAATTGATATTATATTCATTAATATATACAATTCTAGTGTGATATTATATATTGAAAAAAGAAAGTGCAAATATGATATAAACATCCAATTAGATATATAGTTGACGCTTTTAATTGCAGTCATTTTAAAGTGATATTTGATTAGAGAAATAGTTTGAACGATAATTTTATTGATTGTGTTTTCATATTCATACTAAACCAACTATATTAGGATAGAGATCAGAGAATTAATGTAACCCAAAAAAGGCTAGATAATTAATAATAGGTACCAAATGCACAAAGTGATGACGTGTTTAGGTCATACACAGAGGATATGATAACGTATTTAGGTTATAGTTAAAATTTTAATATTTTCCTAATTATTATTTGACAATGATTTCTATTTGACTTTTTTTGAAAAGCAACCTGTTTAATATTAGGACCGCCTTAAATCTCAAAAAAAAGAAGACAGTGCATCATGGAAGAGCTCTCCCCAATAAAAAGAAAGATCATCAGACAAAAACACACATACCCCAAAAGACTCCTATACCCAAGTAAATACATTTAGAAAAAAGATAATAAAATTTATTCTGATGCAGATTGAGAAGTCTCAGCCACACCTTTCAGAATCTACATAGATTCATACACTATTTCCCCTGTAACAACCAAGAAGAAATTAAAAGGAAATGACATTATATGTGATGATGAGTCAACGTTAGAAGTTACAGAACAATATACAACCTAGGCACCCTGCTAAAATCCAATCAAAAAGTGCTGAAATGCAACATCCCCTAAAATTTCATATGACAAATTGAAATAGATGTGACAATAAGAAATTTCTTTTGGAATGAAGATGTGGGAAGACAAATTCCTTTTCAACTGGAGAGGATTTTTTTTATTTTTTTTTGAGATTGGAGTGGAAAATTTCTTATATAGATAGAATTGAAACCTCTCTCTCATTATTTAAGTTTAAATTTAAATTTAAAAACAATTAATTATGAGAAGGATGATTTGTAAATTCAAAATGAGAGTGAATTGGCTGAATAAAAAAAATGTGTGGTATAATTATAGTAACATAAAGTTATTATATTATTTGAAACGAAAGACTGTAACGTAGAATTGTACGTGTGATATAATAACTTTATGTTACTATAATTATAAAAAAAAATGTCTGGTATAATTATAGTAACATAAAGTTATCCAAACATACGTAATTTGGTTTGAAGTATTTGAATCACCCTCTTAAATTACATTATCCCATCCAAACACACTCTAAATTTGATGATGGAGAAACAAAGCAAAGAGAAAATCCTTATCAAAAAAACCAAATAGAAACTATAGAAAAATAACATATTACTGTAGTAAAAAGAGATCGGTGAAAAAGGAGCATGTTATTAATTTTATTTTTAACTTCTTAATTTTTTAAAACTTCAATATTCACTTACCAACATCATTGACCTAGTGACATCAATTCTTTAACACACTATGAAAGTCGGCCTAACGCTTCTTGAGTTTGATTTCCTCAATGAATAAATTCGGTGTTAATTAATCTGCAAAAATTGCTCCTAAACATAAGTAGAGATTAGTTTTTCATTTATTGAAAGTGTTTGAATGACACTTCGTGAATAACCAACAATTATCCGAATATATATATATATATATATATATATATATTTATGTAATTTCTTTTTTGGTCAAGAGAAATTTATTTAATTAAAAAAACTAAATATGAGAGTAGGTTTTGTACACCTAGGTCCGTACTCCTTACCTCACTCCAATCCCAATCCAAGCCCAGTTCACTTCAGTTTTTAGTTCCAAAAACTTCTAGGTTTTCTTCGCTCTTCAACACTGCATACACTTCTTCTAGATTTTCTCGCTATCATCATCGTCATCCAGAAGAAGCAACAACTCACACGAACTCACCTGAATCTCCATCCAATGGCCTCCAAGTTCGGTTTAGCCGGTGATATTCCGGAGCGGAAAGTTCGTCCTATATGGGACGCCATTGATTCCCGACAGTTCAAAAACGCTCTCAAACACGTCACCGCACTCCTCTCTAAGCACCCTAATTCCCCTTACGCTCTCGTAAGTTTCATCTTAATTTCCTGTCATTTCTTTATTTCTATGTAATTTCTAATTTGAAGGAAGTTGTTTGAATGTGTTTGGTGCTTTGGAAATTTTCAATTAGGCTCTTAAAGCTCTCGTTCTCGAAAGAATGGGGAAACCTGAAGAAGCGTTCTCTGTTTCGCTTAATGCTAAGGACTTGCTTTCTACCAATGATTCTCTTTTAACGGACGATCTCACTCTAAGTACATTGCAGATAGTGTTTCAGCGTTTGGATCATTGTTAGTCTCGTTTTTTTTTAATTTTGATTTATTTTTTGGCTTCTAGTTGCTTTTTGGCGTTTCTCAAATTTGTTTGGTTTTTTGATCAGTGGAATTGGCTACTGAATGCTATGAACATGCGTGTGCTAAATTCCCTATTAGGGGATTATTGACGGGGTTGTTTAATTGCTATGTTCGGGAATACTCATTTGTGAAGCAACAACAGGTTTACCCGTTTGTTTCTCTCTGTGTGAATCTGTGTGATATTTATTTCATTTATGTTATTTTTTGACTTTGTCCTTTTCTGTTTTCTGATTGCCAGACAGCTATCAAAATGTACAAGCTTGGTGGAGAAGAAGAGTATCTTCTTTGGGCAGTTTGTAGCATCCAATTACAGGTTTTCCTCACTTGTTTATTATCAGCAAGTTATCTTGTGTGGCGTGTGTTCAAGTGTTTGTTTCGTGTTTGAGTCAGCTTGAAGGGTGTTAGAATCTCTTGATAAGAGACAGGGATGAAGAGAGAAACTTCTATTTTCTGAAAGCGATTCTCTTGATTAAGAGTGGGTAGATATAGTTATTTATAGTGTTACTTTTAGACTAGCTAATAGCTGTATAATTTAAGTTTTTAACTAACTGCCTGTTGATCAGTTAGCTAGTTAAAGCCTAACAATCTAACAGGAACCTAACAATCTAACTGACTGAAAATGCTGCATGTGTTTGAGTAGTAAAATTACAACTCTAATAAAGGGGGATGAATATGACTTAAAAGTGAAATGGCATGATATAATGGATAGATGCAAGGAAGTAGAATATATTTACAACATCATGAATGGATACTGCTAGTAAATTAGTAATATGTTGATTCTGAGAACAATTTATGCTGGCCTGCTATGTTGCACGAGTACGGGTACGGTACCAGTACCGGGGTCGGGTGCTGGTACGGGATACGTGATTTATCAAAAAACCAGGTTACGGGTACGTGACATAAATTTGATATAAACGGGACTAAAAGATAGAAAACACAATGAAATGTACGAAGAAATTATATATAAAGTAGAAAATAGAAAAAAGATCTACCATCTAATAGGAATAGTTTTAGTATCACTAAAAAATAGAATGAAAATATTGAGTTTTTATGATACGATCAACATATATTTATATATTGAGCCACAGATGTAGGTAGAGAAGTACCCACGAGTACCCAATGAGTACCGGTACCGGATACGTATCGAGTACGGGTGCGACTCTGATTTTGAAGTACTTGTGCTTCAGAGCTGGCCTGTGATTAGTGTTTTTGTTTCGATTAGTTAGTTTTGGGACAAGCATTATTCTTTTTCCTCTTTCCATTTCCCCATTTTTTTTTGTCAAAGATTTTTTTTGTAAGAATAAAATATTCATAAATACTAATTGATGAAATGCTAATTTTTTTTCTGCCTATGACATGATTGCAAAAACATTCAAGTATGCAGCTCAATGGAAAATTACAGAGGAATACGTTATATTTCTTATTTATGCCACATAATTGAAGTAGCAGATTCACAAGAAAAAAAATCTAGTTGTAAAAAGAAATTCTATATGCAGCTAGGTTAAGGCCTTTACGTCACCTGAGCCAAGACCAAAGCTGCTGATTATTGTAATAGCTCTGCAGCGTCTGGTCTGGTTTCTAATAGAACCCCAAACAGATTCTAATGATAAAAGTGAGAGACTTTGTATTAACTAAGAACAGAGGAGTATTACCTTTGGAATTGCATTAAAATAGTAACTAAAGTGGCTATGGATGGAGGAATAACTTCCTTGGAGATATGGAAAACACAATAGAAGAGCAAGATAAGACCCTGGAAACTTTTCGCCTCTGAGATATGAGATCACTCTCACTCAGCCAAAATTCCCTTAACTCACACTCTTCTTATGCACTTTCTCTTTCCTCTCCTCTGATTCCCTCAATCTCCTCAGCCAACCCACTGCTGCTACGTGTACAGTTGGTTATTCCCCTTTTTTTTCTCATCATTCCCTCCATTCTCTACTCTAGTACTAACTGTTCCTGATAAATACCCTCTCCAGTCTCCCCTATTTGGTATTTCTGATTTACCCCACAACAAAATTCATATTGTGAAATTAAGTGAGATTCACGATTCATGAGATTCACTGGAGCGGATCTGGATTCATGTTGAGATTCTAGTGCAAAAAAGATTTACATTCCGTATTCTGTTTGGCTTCATTTTGAAACAAGATACATATTGCATGAATCGTCCGTTACTCATAACCATGATACACACACACACACAATTGGCATTAGGTGAGTGGTGAGACAGCTATGTCCAGGTGACATTGCCTGGAGAGCAAAGAAATCTGACAGAATGGTCATCGATTGTTAGATTTGAATCTGATGTGTTGCAATGAATGTTATTTCATATCAGTCTTTCATGTCTAACATTGAAATCTTTTGCTAAACCAAACTCCTGAATGCCTGTCTGCTACTGCAGCACACTAGCATTCTGTTACTTATCTGTAACATGCTGGATCTTAGGCATCTAGATTCTGTGTGATGCCTTCAGCAATAATTAATCGTTGTTACATTGTTTCTGTATTTCTTTCAGATAAATTAAATTATTCTTGGCAATGAGCTTGATATAATTCTGTTAAAACATTTCTATTGATTTTATTTGAACTGGACTCCTGATAGGTACTCTGTGGCAGTGGAGGAGATAAGCTTTTAGTTTTAGCTGAAGGCTTACTTAAGAAACACGTTGCTTCACATAGCTTACATGAGCCTGAAGGTGATTTTCTAATTATATCATTATTATTATTGTTTTGATAAAAAAACTAATTCATCAAGACAAAAGGAGAATATTGCTGAGAGATTGAAGGATAGACTTCTAAGAAAAGAAAAATACAAACAAAAGAGATAAACAAAATCAATGAAGCCAAGCTACCCAGTCCCTATACCCATCTATGAGGGAATTCTGACAGACAACACAGCTAAAACATCGTAAAAAACTGGTCCAAGGACATACTCAGCATTTTCTAAAGATGTTAAGTAAAGAATTCCATAATGAAACAGGTAAAGCTACGAAACAGTATAAAAATAGATGCACAATTTGCTCAAAGCTTGCAGCATATTTAACATTTATCCTGCGAAATAACCTTGTGTTGCCTACAAATGTGCGTATAGCACTGGTATTAATTCAATCATAGGCAGCTGCCCTAGCAAAGGACTTGACTTTGAGGAGCGATGGAGTTTGAACTTGCAAATTGGTTTATCAAGATTGAAGGAGGACCACACTAGATATTGGAAGAAGGGTTTACACAAATAACACCCTAGAAGGCTCAAGAGGCCAAATCCTTTTATTAGTCAAGAAGATCCAAGAAGCCAAGAGAGACTCCAACTGAATAGACTTTTCATTTGAAGTTATAAAAAATTGAAAATTCCAAGGAAGAGTGGAAACACTTAAAAGTTGCATACAGTAAATTGTGTAAGGAAGAAAGATGAAGTCCTAGAAATTCATATTTAAAAGAGGAACCTCCTACCCAATGAAACTTACCTATTATGGACAACCATAAGACTCTGCTGTGCCATTAAACAAAACATGTCTGTTCTGAATTTCTGAATTTCGAAAATTGGTTGCAGCTCTTATGGTCTACATTTCCATATTGGAACAACAAGCTAAGTTTGGGGATGCTCTTGAAATTCTTTCTGGGAAATTGGGATCACTATTGATGATCGAAGTTGATAAGCTACAAATGCAGGTAATCTCAATAGCTTTCTTCCCATCGTGTAGCTTATGCTATTTGTTATGACTTATGAATTACGAATATACATGACCATCCCATAAAATTGAGCGACATTAGTATTTGGGAGGATGCTGTTCCATGGATGATGTGGTGGAAGTCACAATTAATTAAATAAATCTATCTGTTACAAAGCTGGTGCGCAAAGTGTTCCATTCGATGCAGTATTGTAGTGGAAATCTGTATGTTATAGTAATACTTGAAAATAAATCCTTTAAGTCTAACTCTTTTTGAAATCCCTATTGTAATAAGTCAAAAACTTCTAAAAAAGTGCATACATGTTTTTTTATTGAATTTTGATCTGTGGTGCACTATTGAATGTTGTTGTAAACCAGAATATCAGAGAAACCGACAGAAAAATAGGTTGAGAGAATCTGAAAGAACTTTTGTATTGATTAATACTGACAAATTTGAATAAAGAGTAACTAGTTGTATATTTGGTTATTTACACTGTTAGTTATAGAGATGCGGTTATAACAGACCCCAAAGCCACTCACAAACTCTAACACAGCTGTCTTACTGACAGTTATTGCTGCAGGAACTAATTGGTTTCAGCAATAAGAGCACAAGCCCTTTTTAAATAGAAACAAAGGCCCAACTTAACTTCATAATACCTCTAAGGCAAATTGGTCCTGAAGTCATTTAACTTGACATATGGAAGATTATTCACATCAAATTGACATATGGAACCACGCAAGGCTACTCTTTACCCAGTATAAACCGTGGCCTGAAAATCCCTTTGCTTGATCTTTACTTCGCAGTGTAGAATTTTGATGCCAAATGATAATTAGTAAAGGTGGTTTGGGCAACGTCGACAATGGAGTATTCAGAACTTTAAAAGTGAGATAATGGTTCTGTCGAATGAGAAATCCACAAGAAGGGTTCAACACCAAAGCATTATTTAATGAATAATAATTAAACATCTAATTTTTAACTAAGAGTGTAGTTGGACTTTCCACCTTAGCATCATTAAGCTACATCAGCATTATAGCAATCACCCAGACACTTTTTAATGGAGTAAAATAGAAACTCAAAAAAAGGACAAGATCGTACATATTTTAAGACTAAAAGAATCTAGTTGGGAAAAAACTTACAGGACTTGAAATCAAAATTTGAAATTAAGTTAAGGGGCTTTAGGAGCAATTTTGTCTATCTCTAACATTCTCCACTTTAAACTCAGGGAGATATTGTCAAACACCCTGAGTTCGTCACGGAGAACTTAGAACCAAGCTGTAGATAGAGGCTTGGTGAGTGACAAATAGACTCTTGCCTAACACCTTCTCATGAGCTAAAAAGATATCAAACTCCATGTGCTTGGTGCATAACAAAATGACCACAGAATTGAATTGGATTATGTGAGACAGGGGCTGCCGCTGAGATTATTGGAGAGTATGTGGGAAATGAAAACTGGTCTTTCGCTCAATTAACGGGAAATAGATCCACTAAATTTCAGTTGAGAATGAGCAAAATTGTAAGCACCCGAGCACCAGGGGAACCCTATCTTAAAAGCTAGTTGTTAAGGGGGAAGAACCAATCCACTGAAGTACTCCATCAAGCATCCCATACTACTAGATGTGAGACTTAGGCACAACATGATACCCATGTCCCTATATCATAGCTCAAGTACTCCGCCTTCGAGGGCAGACGTCCTCAGCGGCTACACTCAACTACACTTGGCTCGGTGGCACGTCACTCAACTCCCTCGTTGTTTAGAACCCTCCGTGGGTAGCCTTTCCTTATACCATTTGTTAAACTCCCTAGAATTCTGGGAACACTCCCTTAAAAACTAGTCGTTAAGGGGGAATAACTAAACCCCTTAAGTACTCCACATCCCATACTAATCAATGTGGGAGTTAGGCATCCCATGATACCCACAAAACTTCTATAATCAGCTTTTGCACTAAACGAAAGTTTGCTTCTTGAGCATCACACAGTAAACTTCTATACTCACTAAATGAAATTAGGACCAAGATAAACACACATACACACCAGATGCTGACTGTAATAATCGAGATCAGACGCCCAATGAGCATCACATAACTCAATTAGTGACAGAGGCTGCTGGACAGATGCAGGCTGAATCAGGAAGGCATGATTGGCATTTTTTCAGAAAGTGTTAGAATAAATATGCAGCTTTCTCTTAATTAAAGAGACAACATCACGCATATCAGGGGTGCTTCGTTGAACATACAAAACTAAAGAATATAATGAGAATTAGTCCTATGAACTTTGGCCAATGGAAGACTTGATTTGACCTTGGAGCTTTTGAATTCCCAAAATTTCTCTTTTGTTTTGAGAAACGGACAGAAAATAGGAGTGGTTTTACAGAATATATCACGGCCGAAGAATTTTATGAGAAGATTTATATACAAAAATGAAAATATATTATGAGAATTAGTCCTATGAAGGAGTGTTGTCCATGGATAATGTGGCCTTAATTCCCAAAACTGTTCTTTTATTTTGAGAAATGGACAGAAAATAGAAGTAGATTTTCAGAATATCATGCCAGAAGAGTTGGTATTTCAGACCCTTTTGGCTTTATTAATAAAGTAATAAATAAATTACAACTTGGTTGAATCAAGTAATGAAGATTTAACTTACTATGAAAATTGGATTGTTTTCATGGCTTCTCTGTGGTGTTAGTTCACACTGTTTCTTTCAAGATTTTTTCTTGTTTTACCTGCAAAGGGAGGGAAGCTTCCCCCCTTTCAAATTTCAATTTTGTTGTGTATTATTTTGACTTATCCTCCTTCTCCTTCACCCATGTATCTTTTCTTTCTCTTTCTTTCTAATTTTGTTATTCTTTTATAAAATAATGAAAAAGGAATCTAAAGCATTATTTTCTATTGTTGTGTTTGACTTTTCTCATTAACCTCTATACTTTGACTTTAAGTTGACAGGGGAGACTCCTGGCTCGGGCAGGTGACTACACTGCTGCTGCTAATATCTTTCACAAGATTCTAGAGTCATGGTATGCCTTGGATACTGACTTCTTGTTTAGACACGACATCTCAAAAGCTTAGAGGTTAACTGGTGGTAGTTGTTAAAAGTTAATTGATAGTGATCTTGGTAGGCTTTTCCACTAGTGAGGTCTGGTACATTTTCAGATTTTAGTCTTAATGGTATGACCTCACGTAGTTTTTCTAGTCCTTCCACTACCCATATCTCTTGGACTACACATCATTTGATTTGCTTTTCTTACTGAGACTTCTTTAGGTCTTTTTCACCACCAACGTGGAAATCACCTTATGCGGAATTTGATAATCCTTTTCACAATGGGTGATACCTTAGCTTTTATTCTAATACTTTTATAACTATATGCTACTTAAGCTTGAGTGAAACTTTTCTATCGCAAATTATAAGACTACACATTATTTCTGTCGAGATATTTGAATTTCGGTTATTATATTATGTAAATATTTTGTTGCAATTGCAAATTAGATAGATCTCGACATACATATACTCTCTCTTTTCCTCCAATTCGCAATTCCCACGCCTCCCTACTACCTGATTGGCAGTTAGTTAGTATACTCTCCAAATGCTCTTCAGGTGCATCACACCTCATGCTTGATTAGCTGTTCACCTTCTTGTGAGCCTTTCATAAATCTCAACCACTTTGGGCCTTTGATCCGTATCAACTGCCTATAGTATGCGGGGTCTCCAAACTTGATTGCTGGCTGTGTGCTGACCTCTTAATGTATCAGTCTGTAAACTACACACGACTTGTATATTTCTGTTTTTGTTATCTCTATTTTACAGCGTTTTCTTATGAAATGGTCCACATATATGTGATACTTGATCTTAGGCTTCTTGAACTGTCCACTTTTTTGTTTTCAAATTGTCCTCTATTCTTGATTTGTGCTTTTTTTTTAATGATATTCCTGAATTATAGTTTTCTTACACTGTACTAACTGCCCAGTTTTTCTGTCATTGATGTTTCTTCTTCATTTGGCAGTCCAGATGACTGGGAGTGTTTCCTTCATTACCTAGCCTGTTTGCTGGAAGATGGAACCATTTGGTGCAATGAGGCTGTTAATGATCCAGTTCACCACCCAAAATTTATCAATTGCGAATTATCTCACTTGACAGATGAACAGGTGAATATTTACTCATTGAGCGTGTTTATTTATAACAGCAATTTATGCACAGAGGGGATTCATGTATAATTATAACCTATCACATGAGTGCAGTTTGACAGTCGAATATCTATTGTGTCAACTTCTATCCACAAGTTAAAAGAAGATACTTTTGATAACTTCATAAGAGGTCCATACCTTGCAACTATGGAAATTGAAAGAATAAAGCATTTACGTGGGACGGGAAATGACGATAACTTAATGGATTGCGTCGTGCAATACTTTTGCAGGTACCTTATAGCACAAAACTTATCACTGCTATAATTTCTTATTTTTCTTTGTAAGTGTCATGCATGTAGATGTAGTCCTTTGTGAGGTGGCTTGAATGAAAATTGATATTGGCTACTGCCGTTCGGTTGGGGAAAGACCCTGATGGAAACCTACTAGAAGATTGCATAAAGTGAAAACATTATTTTCAGTTTCTACAACCATATTATAATCCGCTGTTTACAGAGTTGTTTGAATTCTGTGTCAATTTTCTAGTATGTTTCAACTTTCATCATATTTTTTAACGCAAGGTTGGCTAGTTATATGACCATGTTATTTGAGTAAATTAGTTCCTTCCATATTTAGTGTGTTTTGTAAATGTACGACTTGTTTGATTTAAGAACTGTGTTTAATGTTCACAGGTTCGGTCACTTGGCTTGCTTTACTTCTGATGTTGAGATGTTTGTTGAAGTCTTCCCTACTGAAAAGAAGGCAGAGCTATTGGAGAAGTTGATGAAAAACAACAACACTTTATCAATGCCGCCAACCAAGACACTTGGGCTGTCTATAAGCCTTTTCAAAATTAAACAATCATTGCTTGACGACATTTTCAAGTCTTCTGCAAATGGTGGGTCTGATTCTGCTGCATATATGTTCATTTATTCATTATTAGTCCCTATGTTCATTTATTCATTATTAGTCCCCTAGAAATTCCTATGTTCTGCCTAGTTAGAGATATAAACCATGCCTGAGCCCTCACCTTATGGATTAAACTCTTAGGAGAGTCTTTGACATGGCTTTAGATGCTCTACAACCCAATGTTCATTATTCAGTTTAACAGATTGATGTACCTTTCAAGATATACAACAAGGAATAGATACTATTAGTTTAATACATCTCCTAGCTTATGTATCTCTTGGTTTAAATCAATATTTCACAGCGATATCTCCACTTTGATTGTTGGTACAATGTTTGTTTTTCTTTCTACTACCAAAATGGTCACTTTTTCTAAATACATTCCTAATTGATTTATTCAATTCTGTCTTATCTTTTCCTCGCGAGAGAAAAGAAAAAACTTCTCCAGATTTGAACCTGTCCCTTGTAACCTGTAAGTCAAGCCTGAGTCTTTTTATCGAGTGTTAATGTAATTAATACAAGCTCATCTTAACTTGTCTTAGATCTTGAGGTCTATTGTGTTCAAATGTTTGAAATGTATTGCAAAAACCTTCCACTTTCAAAGGATTTGGATCCACAGGAGAGCATGCATGGTGAGGAGCTGCTTTCAATGACATGTAATATTTTGGTTCAGGTATGCTGGATTACATTTCTCTATTTCTTTTTTGCATCGCATTGTTAAAATATACTTTGAAAATATTCTACTCATTTTATAGCTATAAATTTTTTGTTTGAATCTACAAGTTGTTGATAGATACTAGTGTTTTGCTAGAGTCTATTGCCTAAACATATTATTTTGGATTTTTTGGGGGGGGAGGGGATGAGACACAGATATTACTTGTTACTTGAGAGGGTTTTCGATGGAGAATATGGATAAAATAGTCTTATCCCTTTTCTGTTTTGCATCGCATTATTAAAAACTATTTTGAAAATATTCTACTCATTTTATAGATACTAAGCTAGAGTCTATTTACTTGAGTTGAGAGGGTTTTCAACGGAGAGTATGCTGAGAATTAGCAAGCTTTGCTTATTTGGTGCGTGCAATACTGTTTTTGCAAAATGTTGTTCTGTCTATTTGGACTATTGGTTGTGTTTTTTGTTTTCCTTTTTAAGTCGAAATTTTATTGTCTGATCTTGTAGTTTGTCTCTTTTTCTTCTCTTAAAAACAATTATGGCTTTAGCTGAAAGTGGCCCTGGCTTTTATGCTCATTTTCGTTTTTAGCATTAGACTTTTAGCTTTTTGGAGCTGACTGTTCTATTCTATATCTGTTGATAGTGTTCCCTGAAAAAAAATCTATTGATCGATGATTCTTGTTTTTGGCGTGTTCTATTTTTTGAATTAAAAAGAAAATAAATGGCTCGTTATCTCTTCAAAACGCATCTAACTTAGTAGGTATGATTTCTGAGAATTTAAAAGAAAATTTAAAACTGGTAAATTGTTTGTTTCTCAAGTATTTGTAAAACCAAACATGAATTCGAGTTCTAAATTTGAATTCTTCACTCTGCTTTGCATTTGTGAATATTCTCCTGTACCATGTCTTTAACATTGCTAAACATTTATGTGTTTTAGAAAAGTGTTACTGATAATTTTTCACATTAAAATGATTTATACAATGCTCTGACTGATGTTAACGGCTTGTATTATTGGTGTAGTTATTCTGGCGTACTAAAAATGTTGGCTATTTGGTTGAGGCAATTATGGTTTTGGAGTTTGGCTTGACAATACGAAGGTCAGCAATAATTATTATGCATTATACCTTGGAATCCACCATGAAAATGCATTAAGTTGAGGAAGCATTGCATTGGACTTGTGTAGGTCATGGTCTATCATGTGGTACATCTGGTCAATGCTTTGTGTGTCTAAATATGCTATATGTAAATAATTAATGCATTTGTGAACTGACACAGTTAAGAATCTGCGTGGTTAGGATATCAACTGTCCTAAGGTGTTAATGGTGTAAAAACTTGTTAAGAGCTCAGCTTAATATTTTAGAAGTGGGCTTAAAAGAGTTAATTTGAGCTTATCTTATGATCTAAGAACTTGTGTAAATATTTGAAAGAGATTGTGAAAACAGCAGTTCTACATTATTTTAGAAAAAATCATTTTTTAAATGATCACATTTTTGTATTGTCTATCTGTTTTTATCAATTTTTGAAAATAATCAGAGTGAGAGAATTCTGAAATTTGATTATAATGAGAAGCTAATTTTTAGTAGCTTCTAAGAAGTAATCTGATTTTAACGAGTGTGGCCGCTGAGAGATATTTTTAAAAAATAATTTTTTTTGATTGAATTACAAATTAACTTCTTTACTTTAAAAATCTCTAAAAGATAATAATTATTAATTTCAGTTAAAAATGACTTATTTTAACCTACAGCTTGATAGAATTGTTACAGTTCATTGTAAATTGTATTGATTTTGATTGAATTGAATGAATACAATGTGCTGCTATTTATAGCAGATTATTTACAAGGATAGTTAGTGTAACTAACTCTTAACTCTAATAACAGAAATATAACCAACAGAAAACTGTTTTAACAGTTTTCTCTAACTACTCTATTACCAGATTTATAACAGAATAGAAACTACTCTATTACTCCCCCACAAACTTATGTGGTGAGCAGTGAAATGCTTGAAACATTAAGTTTGTCCCTAAGATAGCAAAAAGGACCCTTAGCTAATGGTTTTGTAAGTATATCAGCAATTTGTTCTTCTGCTGGAACATGGCAGACTGTCAAGGCTTTACTGAGCACCTTCTCACGAACAAAGAATAGATCTAGTTCCATATGCTTGGTCCTTGAGTGAAGTATAGGATTGTGACTTAAAGCTACTGTGCTCTGGTTATCACAGTAGATAGTAGGTGTAGAGTGAGAGATTTTTAGCTCATGTAAGAGAGATTGAACCCAAAGAACTTCAGAGGTTGTCAAAGCCAAGCTACGATATTCCGCTTCTGCAGTAGATCTAGCTACCAAGGATTGTTTCTTTGACCACCAACTAATGAGATTAGGACCTAGGAATATACAAGCACCTGATGTGGATCTTCTGTCATCCACATCACTAGCCCAGTCAGCATCACAATATGCTTGGAGAGATAAGGGTGTCGAGGTAGAAGCTGGTTTAAGTACAAGACCATAATCCAAGGTGCCTTTGAGGTATCTAAGTATTCTTTTAACTGCTGTCCAGTGAGTATCAAGAGGCTGTGATAAGAATTGGCATGCTTTGTTGACTGCATATCCAATTTCAGGCCTAGTTATTGTTGCATATTGAAGAGCTCCAACAATTGATCTATAGAGGGAAGGATCTTCAAAGTAATCAGAGCCAAACCGAGATAGTTTCAATTTTGCTGGGAGAGGAGTTGAAATCCCTTTTGCTGTCTCCATACCAGCTCTTTCAAGTAATTCTCTTATGTACTTGGATTGGGTGAGGATGAGAGAGCCATTTTTGACAGCTTTGACTTCAATGCCCAGAAAATAGTCAAGAGATTCAAACTTCTTTAGAGCAAACACAGTTGTAAGTTTGTCTATAAGAGACTGAACAACATTACTGGAACTACCAGTAATTATAATATCATCAACATAGATCAAAACATAGATACAGCAGATTTTGGTGCTGTAGACTAGAAGAGAAGGATCACATTTACTGTTTACAAACCCAAGGCTAAGGAGAGTCTTAGTGAGACGATCATACCAAGCTCTAGGAGCTTGTTTGAGGCCATAGATAGCCTTATGCAACTTGCAAACTAAGGATTTGTCTTGATGTTCAAAACCACTTGGTTGCTTCATGTAGACTTCTTCTTCTAGGAGACCATGGAGAAAGGCATTGTTGATGTCAATTTGTTTGATAGACCATTGATTTGTGAGAGCTAAAGTCAGAATAATCCTCACTGTTATAGGTTTGATCACTGGAGCAAATGTCTCTGAATAGTCACATCCTTCTCGTTGATTGAAACCTTTTGCCACAAGCCTTGCTTTATACTTGTTGAGAGAACCATCAGGATTTTCTTTAATCCTGAAGACCCATTTATTGCCAATAGCTTTCCTGCCCGGAGGTAAGTGAACTAGAGACCAAGTCCCATTCTGTATTAGAGCATTGTATTCAGCTTTCATTGCCTCATTCCATGGTGGAGAACTCAATGCTTGCGAGACAGTGTGTGGTTCAGCCGTAGTGAGCAGAAGGGTAGGGTGAAGTCTAGGTTGCACAATGCCATGTTTAGCTCGAGTCATCATAGGATGAGTGTTCTGTGGGTTGACAAGGGAAGAAATAGGTCTGGTAGGGTGAGTTACTGGTGGTATAGCAGGAGGTGACAGAGTGTGTGTAGATGAGTTGGGATCAATGGTGGAGGATGCACTAGAAGGTAAAGGTGTAGAAGGATCTGTAGATGGAGGAGGTGAGTGTGTAGGTGCTGTTGGTGGTGAGGGTGGTGGAGAAGGAGGCTGTGTGTGGATAGTAGCTGTAGGTGGAGACTGATTTGGCATGTGTAATGGAGGAAGAGGGAAGTAGGTAGGAACAGTGGGTGAAGAATTGACAGAAAATAGTTTCATATAAGGAAAATTAGTCTCATGAAATAAAACATCTTTGGAAATGAACAATCTACCTGTGGAATCAAGACATTTATAGCCTTTGTGGCTTGAGGAGTATCCCAAGAAAATGCATTCTGCAGTTCTAAACTGAAACTTAGTAGAATGATAGGGTCTAAGAAGAGGAAAACATGAGCAGCCAAACACTTTTAGAAAATTGTAATCAGGGATTTTATTATATAGTTTGGTATAGGGAATATTGTTCTTTTGAAAGGGGGAAGGTAATCTATTAATGAGGTAAACTGCTGTATGAAAAGCATGGTCCCAATACTTCATTGGGAGAGAAGCTTGAGACAGTAAAGAAAGGCCCATATCTACAATGTGTCTATGTTTTCTTTGTAAATTGTATTGATTTTGATTGAATTGAATGAATATAATGTGCTGCTATTTATAGCAGATTATTTACAAGGATAGTTAGTGTAACTAACTCTTAACTCTAATAACAGAAATATAACCAACAGAAAACTGTTTTAACAGTTTTCTCTAACTACTCTATTACCAGATTTATAACAGAATAGAAACTACTCTATTACAGCTCATTTCAGGAGGTCGCCATAATAGGTTACAGAGTCAGGCTATAGAGTTAATGTGGAGTTACCTCTTATTCCCTCTTTGCTTGTTGAAACAACTCATGAATAAGCAGTTAATGCATAATCACTTAATTCATCTGTTTATCCAAACACCCTGTTGATATAACATTTCTAATATTTGTCTCAAATTAGTATCAGTGTTTGAAGTATTTTTTCAGTTAAAATATTTTTCTGTGAATTAGAACTGCCCTATTTATTTTATCTCTTGTATAAAAGTATTTGGGCTTATCACTATGTATGAAGGCTAGCCACCAATTTATGATGACTTTCTGACTTTCAAACCTATTGATGCTGCAATCTCCGAATATTACTGTAGTTGTATAAGGATGAACAACAAAAATCTTTTGTATTTTCAAGTTATTAATCTATCTTTATATATATATATATGTATGCACTAAATGCTTATCACTATATGTATATATATATATAGTGATAAATGCCTATTTCTTCTTTTGATAAATTCCAATGTGATTCCCTAGGGCCTTCATACTACTAGCTTTGATATATTAGATGGTTTCATTTAAACTGGCTGATCATGTGCTAAATGCTTATGATTCTTTTAGTCAATCTTTTTTTTTTTTGAATAATAGTGTTGATGCACCCTTATTGTCCTTTGCAGACATGTATCACAGTTCAAGATATTGCTGCTGCACTTGTATTGCCACTTTGGTGCTCTTTCAGTGGCACATGAATGGTAAGGTAGCTCAACGCTCTGATTATTTGTTTGTGTTTGCTCTCCATATACAATTTGTTGTCACTATCCTATGTAATCTAGATTTTTCTTCTGCTCAGGTATAAATCACTGGATGTCAAAAATATCTTGATGGAAAGTGTTTTGCACCACATTTTGCCTCAGATGTTGACATCTCCACTTTGGACCGAGTTAAACAGTCTGCTAAAGGATTACCTGAAGTTTATGGATGACCACTTCAGAGAATCTGCAGATTTAACTTTCCTTGCGTATCGCCATAGAAAATACTCAAAAGTATGAAATCTTTAATTATTATTTCTTTAAACTTTCCTTCTGAACTAGATTATATATATGGAGCTTATGAATGCATAAATTTACAATTGCAAGCTTCTTTTCTTTTGAATGTTTCTTCATGCATAACTTTCTAAATAACCCAGTTACAATATTCACATCTCCTTTGTAAAAAGATTATTAACCTCTCTGCACTGCCCGCCTCGCCCAAAAAATTAGTCGAACACAACATTGACATTTTGTGGTTGAATCCTCCGCAACATTTGACTAGGTTCAAAGTCTTTGCATAATTGTCATAAGGCTAGAGTTCAAATTAATAGGGGTGGAGTGCACTGTTCCTTATGTGGATAACATTAAAGGATTTTTTTGTTAACTAATGTACTGTTGTCTACTGAATGTTGTTACAAATGAACTCAAGATTTGATAATGTTTTGTTGTATTTTTAGTGAACTGCTATACTCAAAACATGAATAATGCACGTCCACTTTGTGCGTAGTGTGGTTGATGTTGATATGGCATGACAATCTTTTATTATGTTGGTTCTAATGTAATGTTAAAAGCACAATGTCGATGTTTGAGTTGATTGAACTAAAATGCACATTTACAATATATTTCAGGTAATTGAATTCGTCCAGTTCAAAGATAGGTTGCAACACTCTAGTCAGTATTTGCTGGCACGAGTTGAAACACCCATTTTACAGCTAAAGCAGAGTGCAGATAACCTTGAAGAAGAAGAGGTGATTCATATCCTCCAACTTTAGTACATGTTTCCTCAATAAATATGATGGTAGTCTTAACAAGTTCATATTTTGTTAGGGCTTCCTTCAA
Source organism: Oxytropis ochrocephala (assembly GCA_020916435.1). Classification (NCBI taxonomy): domain Eukaryota; kingdom Viridiplantae; phylum Streptophyta; class Magnoliopsida; order Fabales; family Fabaceae; genus Oxytropis; species Oxytropis ochrocephala. The sequence goes on from CM037089.1 coordinate 43,968,386, forward strand.
ACCTTGAAATGTGGGACTCACTTCCTTGAGCTGTCTAATGAGATTGGGTCGAAGTCTTTGACCTTCAATGAAGACTTGCAGTCACGGCCTTGGTGGACTCCAACAATGGAGAAAAATTACCTTTTAGGTCAGTTTTTCAATAATAATTCTAGCTTAGAAACTATGTATCTTGTGTTCTTGCGACTATTTCGCATGGATATGTTCAAAGAATATGAATCCTCAGAATGTGTCAAAGTTAAAATGAATCTCAAATTGGCATTTAGCCTTGCAGCAAACCATGTGAAAGTGTATGTGATGTTGATATTGCAAATCACTAGTTTATATCAGATAGCTTTTAACGGATAATCTTGTAGAGTAAAGTAGTGGTGTTTGGTAACCACTAGTTTATACTGTTTCATTATTTCTCCCTCTTTTATCCTTATTATTTTAATTAAATTCCTTGTTTATCCTCCATTAAATGAAAAATCTTTTTCTATCTTCAAGCCTTAATCGAAATTGTCCATTTATGTTATGTCATTTATATTAGTTAGTTCAACTGCTAATTTTACCAACACTTTAAATTTATTCTTCTAGCTTATCTGCTATCCATTAATAAAGCCTTAGCTGTTCCTTGACATTGATAACTCAAGCAAATGTCCTTTGGGCTTGAAGGGAGGTCAAAGCACATGTCCACCGCAATCTTGCGGTGTCATTGATTTTCTCTCTGCTAATGGGATAAAAATTATTGAGTTTACGACAGCTCTTGCAGCAAAGCACCTAATCAACATTGCATGATAAAATATAAATACTGGAAAGGCACAATAAAATATTTTAAACAACCTGATTTCAAAGATACAATTAAGGAGTTTTGAGCAAATGTTGGATGAACAGTTTCAATTTAGACTAATTAGATCAGGGACTTGACTGGATCAGAATGGGGGTTTATTTTGATGGGTGGGTTTATGAAAATCATAATAAATCTGAAAATAATTAGAGTTAGCATCTCAACAGCTGGTGGGGATCAGAAAGATATTTTTTCGCTTATAACTGATAACTGGTAAAGTACAGTTCCAAACTTCCAACTTCCGTTGTTCAGACTTCAGATTATAATCTAGTAGCATATTCCAATGTATTTTGGGCTTGTTGGGTTACTATAGTAAACTTTGTGGATGTGTGACTTCTGTTTCAGGGCCATTTGAAGGGATTTCTTATTGTCCTCGAGAAATATTGGTAAGTGAATTTTGTCCCGAGAGATTTGTTGCTGGCTTATTACATGTTTGTTGCAGTGAAAACTAAACTATTATTACTTTTTACAATATTTTCTTCCTTCATGCATTTCAACACTATAGACCAAAGAGAGGGAGACTAGTTTAAAGAGAGCCATTGAGAAGAAATCCCTACTTCCGAGGATGATCTATCTTTCAATACAAACTGCCTCATTATCAATCAAGGAGCACGTTGAGATCAATGGTTCTGTTACACCAGACATTACTTTGGAGCTGAAATTATTGCTGGAGCGCTTTGCAAAATTTTTGGGCTTTTCTTTCAGTGAAGCAATAGAAGTGGTCATGGGTTTCTCTAATGGTGAAAGATCTGTGGTATGATTGCTTAAAGTTTTTTGCTACAATTGTAAAATGTTTTCAGGAGATCCAGGAAAATAAGACTTACTAGTACTTCTTTAATGTTTTGTCATGTTATATCCACTCAAATGCAATTTTTACGTGAATATTGTTCCAACGGAGAACTAAATTGAAATAACTATGCCATGATCTGGATTTTGGAACTTATATAAAATGAAACGAAAGACATTTATTTAATATTAATACTGGAATTAATACTTGCAGTCTTGCCCTCTAGATGTAGCGGTGTAGAATATCGAGCTGTACTAGAAATACATTTATAGTTTCTGATCGTGCTTGCAGTTGCATTCTAGCTACTTGTAGGTTGCATAACGCGTTTGAGTTTTTTTTTCCTGTAAATTTAATTATCTTACTTATATATGATTGCAACTAGGAATTTGATTCATATCTTCAATAAAATATGTTGCAGGTTTCTGACTCCAACTTGATTGACTGGTTGAATTTCACTGTATTCTTGAATGCGTGGAACCTGAGTTCCCATGAACTTGTAAACCCGGATAGAAATGGACGTAGGCCTCATATTTGGAATATCTTAGATTCTTTGTTGGAGAAGTATATTATGGAGAAGGTTAAATCCATAGAGCCCCAGCTGTGCTCTCCTTGGAGCGACATTCAACTTCTGATGCAGTTAGTTACAGAACCTTTGGCGTGGCATGGGATTGTGATTCAGTCTTGTCTAAGATCCTGTCTTCCATCAAGTAAAAAGAAAAAGAAAAGTGGGTCAGCTTATCAGTCTAGCTCAAATCTATCTCATGCCATCACAGACTCTGTTCAGCACTTATCTCGTGTGTTGGAGGATGTTATGAAATGGATAAGTAAATGGAACAGAAGACCTGAAGATGAGAATTTGGAGGACATTCTTAATCTTCTTCGGAAAGATGGGCATAATGATGGGCCAGGAAGGTCTTTCACTGTTTAGAAACATTTATTTCCTCTATGAATGATATGGAACTTGGTGATCAAATCTACCAATCTATCAAATCTTGGAATTCAGCTAATGTTGCCCGGAAAATAATGACTGGGAAGCTTAAAGTATTGATGGAATTTTCTGCCATATGCGACTCTAAATTAAAGCTATTGCAGTCTGTAAAACAGCAGATAGCTCAACTGTGAATAAGCGTCACCAGATTGTTGCTATAATGTTATTCAGCTGACAAACGACTCTTCGACCAGTCCAGATATAAAACTTCAATTCAGGGTTTGAGAAATTGTGCTTCAGTTCTGCTGTTATATTTATTAGTTTCACCTACAGAATCCATTTCAGAAGCTTCTGTGGAAGTCACGGTGTTTTGTTGCTAGCTTACTACTAACTCTTGTTTTTGTTCCCCATTGCTGTGTAATTTTCTGAAGAGTGTACATTTATCATCTCCCCCCACCCCCCTTTTTGAGCTGTTGCCGGATTTTTCAGAATTTTAAATGTTTGTCCGAGCGAAATTTTTGGCAATGTATTATTGGTTTGATTGTTTTGAACTAAAGTTTATTCTTTAAATATTTTGATCAGATCTTTCGTTAGGCACATGTCGGGTAAGAAAACTGATATCTTCACAAATCCTACGCAGGTGTTAATGGTGCATTTTATGAACAATCATGAATGGTGTATAGATGGACATAACATCACAAGCATTGGATTTTCAGAAATTTCAAATCGATGGCCAATATTCAATACGGGTAAAAAGCTAAAATGGGAATTAAGATGAGAAAGGGGCGAGTCCCCTTTTGCCCCAAACCCATTCTTCACTCCCTCCTCCCCCAACTCCTTTCCTGTCCACGGCTCTTTGATTCCGCCTTTGCTCCTCCCTCCCTAACAAATAATAAAACTCAAAAGTCAAAACCAGATACCCTAACTAGGGATGGCAATGGGGCGGGCGGGGTGTGAAGTACTCCCGCCTCCCGTCCCCCACCTCCCAAATTGTCCCGTCCCCATCCATCCCTCGCGTTCACACCTCGAGGGATTTTTCTCCCCATCCCCATCCCCACGGATCTCACGGTCATGAAGACCTCAATAAATAACAAAATTATAAATTAAAATATAATAAAATTAGAAACATATATAAAAAGTAAGACTAAAATTCAAAAGTTTAACATTTTTATTAAAAAAATATAAATGTTAGTCTTAGTTTTATATTTTAATATTTGAAAAGTATAAAAGTTAGAACAATTTAATATTTTGTTAATATTTTAAATTCAAAACATGTATAAAAAGACTAAAAAATTAGTTACTTATAAATAATATATATCTATAATAAGTATACATATGTAATTTATTCTGCGGGGTCATCATGCAGTGTGATATGATCCCCATCCCCATCCCCACTTTGATTGCGGGGGGATTTTCTCCCCCGTCCCCATCCCCACAGGGAAAAATCTTCCGCCCACGTGGGTATTTCGAAAGCGATCATGAGGATCCCCTGCGGGTAGAAATTGCCACCCCTAACCCTAACATATGGATGGGAAAAATGTGTTGAACATGATTAGTTTCTCAGGCTGCATTTGATGACTATTACTCTGTCGATCTTTTTCATGGGAAAAAAAATCGTTTCTATGGGCAATTTTGAGAATGAAATTTAGTGTTATTAGTGATCCAATTGAGTTTCACATGAATATAGAAATGTATATGATAGGCTATGCGTATTGTAGTCTGTGATGGGCTTATTTGATGTTAGTTATGCATTACAAAAGTTTCACATAATGAGAGTAGAACTCTGGTCACATAGTCTTCTTTAGGAGATAGATTTGCATCCACCAACTTCAGTACATTCACCAACCAATGTTGTATACTTGACATTCCAATATGAGAGGGAGGAGGACATAGTTGTAGTGCAAACTAGCAAGGCTAAGTCCATGGACAAAGAAGAAATAGAAGCTCCAAGGTTTCTTGTTTAGTTTTGCAAATAGGACAGGATGGTGAGAGCACCACTTTCCTTCCAAATAGAGCTTCCCTAGTTGGGAGAGCATTTTGACATAGGTTCCACATGAAGTGTTTGACCTTTTCATTAACTTTTGATTGCCACATAAGGACCCATTGAAGAGAGCCTGCATTGTTAGAGCAAGTTCCCTGTAAATTAGGAGAAGAGTTAAGTTCTACCAGCCTTTTGTATCCTGATTTTATAGTATAAGAACCATTCTTCGTATAGGGCCAGTATAGATGATCTTTTGTAGAGGACCAAGATATAGGAGTCTTGATGACTGCAATTTTGGACTGAGGTTTTCTCTAAGTTTTTGAGTATGCCACTGGTGATCCTCCTTAATTAGGTCACTCACTCTAGAGACACTTTCATTGCTCCTCATAACAACTTTCTTCCTTGTAGCTAGCCATTGAAATTCTCGTGATATGAACATTGCTGCCGGGCCAATGGACCACCCGCCATAAGCTTTTTTAGGAGTCGTTTTCCTTGCAGGATGCTCTTCCAAAGCCATGATGATGACCAGTCTTTACATTCCGAACTCAAAGTTTTGATAGTAAATACTTTTAAGAGTAGATGCTCAGTAGGAATTAGGGTCATGAAGAAGTCTCCAAGCTTGTTTTGCTAGCTGGGAAGAATTCATTTTACTAAACTCTTTGAAACCTAACCCCCCACCTACTTAGGAGAGCATAATGTGTTGACATTTTTCTAGTGGATACCTCGATGCTTGCCATTTCTAGCCAACCAAAATCATGCTATAATGGTTGTAAGATCAACACATAATGTCTTAGGAAGAGTTAAAATTGACATTACTTAACTGGGAATAGGTTGCACTACTGCTTTGATCATAATTTCCTTGCCTACTTGATTCAACAAAGATCCGTTCCAACCTTCCATTCTGGCTGCAACCTTTTCTTTCACCCAATTTAGGCCCTATATCTTATATTTATCCCAATCCACAGGAGTACTCGGATACTTACCTGGATTATCCCAAATAGGAATTAAGGTAATCTCATGGAGTCTATTTTTTAACCCAGTTGAAACCTTGTTGCCACATATGATTCCAGATTTCTGTTGTGTTGATCGTTTGACCTAAAGCATTAGTGAAGATGTTAAGGACGACTATGATTTGATAAATGTCATTAGTGGAGATGTTAAGGATGACTATGATTCGATAAATGTCAGCAGGGTCATCTTTAGATGATAGAATAGCACCATCTGCAAAGAATAAATGAGTGAGAGTGAGAGCAAGGGAAGAGTCAGCCAATTTTATCCCCTTAAAAAAGCCAGTTGCATGAGCATTAGTAATGATCCTTGGCAATACATCAAAAACCAAGATAAAATGGTAAGGGGATAATGGATCCCTTGTCTCAGTCCTCTCTTAGGAATACATTTCCCCGAGGAAAAGCCATTGGCTTGATATGAGTAAGAAACAGTAGTGACCAAAGACATAGGGTCTGTTTGATTTGCAAACAAGACAGTACTGGACTGGACAAGCTTTTGTCCAGTACACTTTTTGGTGAACCATGGACAGCACAAACAAAAAAATGTAAATTTTAGTATAATTCTATTTCAAATGTTTATAATGATTTTATATAACATATATTATAATGTGATTAAAAAATTATAAAGAAAAACGTACGAAGGAGAATATGGAAGAGAGAGAGAGAAGGAGAGAGTAAGAGAGAGATGAGGGAGATATATCATGAGATGAAAAGATATAAAATAGATGAGAGGTAAAGAGGGGGGAGGGAAAGAGAGATGAAGGAGATAGGTCATGAGATGAGAAAGCATTAGAGGTAGAGAAAATGATATAGAAGAATGGGATGAGAGAGAGAGAGAGAGAAAAGAATGAGATAGGAGAGAGAGGGAGAATAAATGAGAGAACAAAATTATTGAATAGGAAATAAAAATAATATTTTGGTATATTTTTGGGTGATCAGGAAGTTTTACTGTGGGAAAGAAAGTTGTACTGTGGTTTTGTGAGGTACAGGAATCTGGGTCTTTGTCCAATCCCTTGCCCTCATTTCTGTCCAGTACTGTGAACAGTTTTCAAATCAAGCAGGGTACAACTCGAGTTGTCCAGTCCAGTCCCTTACTGCTTAGCGAATCAAACACACCCATAGTTCTAGCAATCCAAGTACCATCAAAGCCAAAGACTTCTAATATCTTTTCCAAAAACATCTGACCAACTCGGTCATAAGCCTTGTTCATATCAAGTTTGATAGCTACTCCTTTTCCTCCTTTACTACCCTTCCTCTTGAGATAGTGAAAGGCGTCATGAGCCACTATTAAGTTGTCTTGTATCAGTCTGCCCCCAACAAAGACACTCTGCTGGGGTGAGATGATGCAATGCATGATATGCTTCAATCTTCCAACAACTACCTTAGAAATTACTTTGTGCAAGAAATTGCCAAAAATAATAGGCCTTAGGTTACCTATTGACTCTGGGTTAGGAATTTTGGGAATAAGGGCTACTATTGTATGATTAATGCCATCCCCCAATTAAAGAACCAGTTTGGAAAAATAACCTAACAGCAAAATTCACCTCTAGTTTTATAATGTCCCAAATTTTCTAAAATAAAAGACCATTCAATCCATCAGGCCAAGGATCCTTATAAGGCCCAAGATCAAACACAACTCTTTCTATTTCACTATCTTAGACATCAGAGGTGCTTCTGATTTATCTGAAAAGTAACACTATTAGGTACAACACCTAAACGGGTTTCAATGTTAGACATTGTGTGTGGGACATAAATATCAAAAAAATAAATAAATCTCTTATACAATTAAGATACTTCTGCTTGTCCTTCCAGTCCAAATCCTTAATTCTGATTAATTTGTTTCTGTCTCTCCTCTAAATAGTTGAAGCATTGAAAACTTTAGTATTTTTATCTCCATATTGAACCCATTATTCAATACCTAAGACATCATCTTCTAATCACTTTGTTGATCCAAGAGGGGTAATAGTTGCAAGGAATGATCACATCTGGTCGTATTTCATACAAAAGTTCTCACCAAGGCTAGCTCGAGCAAAGGTGGAGCCCCGACCATATTCGTAGTTTCACATGGGAAGTCAATGAACTCTTTGTAGAGGGTTGTGTAACCTGTAAGAGAGAACGCCTTTTGAAAATTTCGTATGAACTTTGTGGTGTTAATAATATCTTATTGTGGTGTTACTATGGAAAATTTCAGGCATTTCACTTTGCTTATTCTTAAGTGTCAATAATGATTGAATCTTTCACTCTGATGTAATATAATTTGGTTATATTTTTACACTAAAAATAGTTGCCCAAAATCCTAAATCACAAAAAAATTGATTAACGAAAAAAGGATACAAGGGAATGCAGTTCGCGACTTCCCTATATAAAATGAGAAATAGTTTCACTAATTACAAAAGTTAAAGAACGAAAAGGAACATCAAGGAAATATTGGAGGTGAAAGCTAGCTTCCCTCTCTGAAATTTTGGAAAGTATGCTTTGGAGGATCAACCTTTACTTCTTGTAAAATTGATGACTATATTGGTAAATAAATTGGGAAGATGGGTATATTTTTTTAGTATAAACTGGGTATGCTCTGTGCGCAACTGCAAAGACTAAGAAGATGGGTATATTGATATATAGTTTTTTTTGTATGACTATTTTGCCATTTATTTTATTAGTAGTATATTTTTTTAATAAAAGGATTCCCATAAAACAGCTCTAATAGGCATCAAACAGTATAACCAACATCTAACGTGCCTTAAAAAACAGACCATAATTTATAAGAATTGGTTATCAGCATACCCTGGATTTGGAGAAACTATAAAGTATTAGAATTCAGGGGAGGGGAAAAATGAAGAGAATCCATAGCCACAAACTTGAAGAATGAGCTGGTTATCTTATCCATTGTCACAGACTCACATCTCAACTGGAGTTTGACAATGGCATTTTGGTGGAGAATGGAGTTGGCACATCATAGTCTGTATTACCTCCATCGGCAGATCTATCCCCAATTAAGATGAATAAAGCATCATAAGTCTAAATTTTATGTTCTGTTTTATAAGTTCTTCATGGATTTTCAAAAATAGACATTGACTTTCTGCAGAAATAGACAAGTTCTTTATCGTGTAGTATGTTTAGCAGTTTGTAATAATTATATGTAATTTTTAACCCATTATTAGAGAAGAAAAATATAAGTAAAACGACCTTTAGGCTTTAATAGTTTGATTTTCTTCAGGGAGAAAATCTATTTCATTCTGACCTTTAATAGTTCTTCATGGATTTGCTCCTTCCGTAGAAGAGAACTGCCTATATAATGCAGATGTGCAGGCTGATAATTTTGTACAAAGCATCCTAAGCAACTGAAATTACATTGTGTTACTATGAACAAGCATGTGAAGTTGATCCTGATTATTCGGACATTTAAGTCTAACAAGCAATGACATCACACCACCGCCTATTAGGACCGAAACAATTATCCAGCAAGTTTTAGGAAGTTTACTTGGAGCCAGTCTAATCAGAGCCAAACACGCAAGCACACGAACAGCGGAGGCTCTATAAGTGGAGTAAAAACAGAACAAGCCTTTTAGCATAATAACAATTATGTTCTAAACAACAACTTTAGTATATTGCAGCAGCTTAAAACATCTTAACAAGGTTAACTAAAACAGCAGGATCCAGCAGAGGTAATAATATACAATTTTTTAGCTAGCACATCAAAAGGGAAAAGGGGGCAAGTTGAGTAAGCAACGTGCTTTCTACAGAGTGCTAGTCAATATACCAGTATATGACAACTTACTCTACCATGTGTCCAATACTGGGTAGGGACCAAAATGTGACATTACATGTTAATTTATTAGGCCACAAATTTCAAGCATCTGGTATCATTATGCACATTTTGACACCTATTAGAACAAAAACGCATACCACATCTCACACAAGTGTAATTGGCAGAAAAACCACAAACGGTACAGAAGTGACGACGCCGGTTGAGCTTGGAGGTCCAACTGCTGCTTTCCAATAAGAGGGAACATGTGCAGGCAATGATTCTAAGTTTGCCTGCATTTGTAGGAAACAGTTTAATTAATTGAAAATGCAAAACCAAACCCAACTAAGTAAAGGGTACAAATATTAGCGTAGTGACATAGGTTTATGTAAGTTCTCTTCTCAGCTTAAAATCACTCACATCATGCAAGAGCTCAAGAAATGTTTTTGGGGCCTTCCTAGCTTCAAGTGCTTTTGCTTGTCTGGTTTTCCTTTTGGTGCCTTTAGATTGCTTTTTCTGCATATACACTGCAAAAAAAAAAAAGAATTAAAATGAATTTCATTATGTGTCTTTTTCTGCATATAATTGCCATTTCAACATAATAAGATATGGAAATAGGAAATAAACCTTGATCCTCATCATCTAGAGAAGCTTCATCATCGTCAATATTAGGATCAACAATTTCAAAACCCGCATTGTCATTCTCTAAAGCATCCAATCGTGCAAGAGCCGCCTGGGTGCGATTGTCAGAGCTAGCAAGTGCAGCCACCATTTTGGAAGCAACTTTTCGGGTTCGGCTCGACATACGGCGAGCGGAGTTTGAACCTTCGTCCTCCATTTCTAATTTTTCTATTCTAGGGTTTCAGAAAACACAGAGACAGAAACAGTGCGATTCCGAAAGCAAAGCAGAGAGAGTGATAAATATGACAAGGTATTAGTGTTCAAACGAAACGTAAAAAGTGATCACAGGAGAGCACTCTGGTTAGCACAAGGTGATGGCTTGAAATTGAAGTAAAGGCTAAAATAGTTGGATGAGTAAGTAGTGTTATAGGAAGCATTTCATCGAACATATGATATGCCAAACTAATCTAACATTGTTTTTAGCCCGTTCCCTAATGCATGAATTGCGATATGTCAAACTAAGTAATAACTTTTTCGAAGTAAGCAGATTCACCTTTTGAGACGGTGTGGTCAACAAGAGGAAGCGAGGCCGGCGCGGTGTGTATCGTGCTTCTGAACCGTCGTTCCCAGGCTTAGCCGAAGTATGTATTCATCTAAGTGCGGTGCGGTGCGGTGTTTTTACAAGTTTTTAGCCCGTTCATTAATTTCGTCGTCTAAGTGCGGTGTTTGTTTTGTTTGTCATCTTGGTGTGGTGTTTGTGATTTTCCGGTTTGTTCCCGTGTTCATTTGGTTCACATCGACAGATCAGCTCCGATTCATCGCAGATTCAATCAAAGATTAGAGCCTCAAAATTACAGATTCAGAGACATGGGTACTCCGGTGACTTTTACTTTGTTACATTTGTAGGTAATTTACCGTTTGATCCTATTAACTTGAATGCCGTGAGTTTGTTCGCAGTTTCATCTTTGTGTTTTGAGCGAAGTTGTATTATCATCATCAATGTACTCTATCAATTTGAACGAATGAATATAATTTATTAATAAAAAAACAATATTGTCTTTTTTTTTCTTCGAATTGTTATTGGCTACTCACAGAGTGTTCTAAAGGTCGACCCCTTTGTCCCAGGTAGATTGAGCATAACAATCCAAGTAAATCGAGTATACATCTACCATGGTTAAAGAGTGTATAAGTTTTTGAAAGGAGACAACAAAAAAAGTGCCTCTGAATTTTCATATGGACTTTTAAAACAGTTTTAAAAATGAACCAATTGAACGGTTTAACTTGTCAAATCATAAATTGACAATGTTAGTTATTTCATTGGCTCAATTGCAACTTCATTCTAGTTCGAGCGATTTAAAGTAGTTGAACCATGATCAAAAAGCCTCACTGATTTGATGTGATGCTCAATTCAATTTTCAAAACATCAAAAATATATATTTAATCAAATCATCAACTATTCAACAATATATGCATTCATTCAATTCAACTATATTTTTTTTATTTGTATTTTTAATTTTTAATCAAAACAACCATTACCAAATTTATTTTTATTTTTATTTTTTTAATCAAAACAACCACTACCAAAATTAGCTATTTAGTCTTTTCTAAAACTCACTTTTTGAGAATAAGTATGTAATTTTTAATTATTCTTTCTCACTTTTTAGTTTTTGTAGGATTCACTTTCTCACATTATCTCTTAAGTTTTTTTTAATCTCACATTTAAAACACATTTTTCTCTTTCCTCTATCACTCTTATCTTTCTCTATGTTCTCTCTATCTCTTTCCCCTGTTCTCTCTCTCTCTTTCTCTATTTCTCTCTCCATCTCTTCACATTTCTATTTTTTAAACTATCTATAATTTGTTTAATCAAAACACCCACTACTAAAATCTCTATTTTTCTTTCATCTATTTAATCTTGATAAAATATTAGACGAAAAAACATCATTACTTTTATAAATGAATATTTTATTTTTTATAACTTTTTTTTATCTTTCTTTTGAGTTTTAATGTGTAAACACTACATGTTGTTGGCAAAATTTCATTACTCTTTATTTCTTACGAGGAAACATAATACATTAACGGGTAGACATTACATATTTTTGGTATGGTTTTTTTATTTCTTATAAATGAACATTTTTTCTTTGAATCGCAACAAAAAAAAAAATTAGATATTGTCAAATAAATTATTTTTTATTTTTTATATTTTATTTTGAAGGAATAAACATTGTACATTAATTGTTGCTATAACTTCATTACTATTTTGTACCAAAAAAATAACTTCACTACTATTAATTCTCTATAGTGGAACATTAACATTATCAGAATAATTATTTTATATTTTGTTTTTGAGTTTTTTTACCAATAATTGAGTGGATTTTATTGAAAAGGCTGGCATATGCAAAACGCAAAGCTAGGAAGATATGGCCAAGGCAAAAGTACACCAATTCAATAGCCGGAGCCAAGATACACCGGAACATTCACACAACACCCACAATGAAACACCTAAAAAGATAACAACAACTCTGGCCGAACAATACACCCCTAAAACTATCACCAAGAAAACCCCAGATATTTCTTTTCTGGCCTACTTAGATGAAATAACAAATAAATACTGCACACATACACACTACAATTTCTCACACCCGCATTTGAATCTTGTTCGACATCCCCATATTAAATGAAATTGCAAGACGACCAATAGTGAGAGACAAGAAAACTCTTTGATAAAACAACAAGAACCGTCCCAATTGCCCATTGATCACCGACGATCACACCTAACGCTAGAGCGATTTTGCTGTTCTTGAATCTGCTTTTACTCTCCTCGAATCTAAAGAACAATTGTTTTACTTATCTACGTGTCTTAATTAGAATTTGCTATATAATTATAGAAATACTTATCTAAATTTTAAGAAAATATTGAGTTCTCCCCAACATTTATCCATTCACCTAGGAAGGAAGAGGTACAGGTAGTTAACTACATCTAATTTTCTTTATCTAAAGTACATTGAACATGCTTTAATCTAAATAAATACTAAACCTTGAATATTCACACATTGTCAAGTTAATTAAGCTAAACCTAACTAAAACATGTACCTAAAATTGACTAAAAAATGTCTCAAATCTTGATGCTAATTAACAAATTACCTCCTAATTTTATTATCCTCTTAGGACTTGTTGTTGTACGACTAAAACAGAAGTTGTAGAAGAAAAATCTTGAGAAGAAACATAATCTCCAATATGTCCCAACTCATCAATTTCACTCCATTCAGACAATCCAGTAAGAAAAACAGGATTTATCCCTTGTTTTCTTCCCACAATCAAAAGATCAATAGCACCATCATTAATATCTTGAATTGCTTCAATTGTTTCTTCACCATTTTTAACAACAACTTCTCTATAAACCACTCTTTGATTCACCTCATTCTTAACCCAAAACCAAGTAACAACTCCATCATCAAGTTTCTTCTCCATTTCATGATCTCCAACACTATTAAAAGATAGAAAACGTATCACATTAAGTGACACATCTTCATTATTTGATACCATTCTATCAGCATAAACAAGTGCTTCTCTAGCATCTGCCCCACCTAGAAACAACATAACAAATTTATGTCTAGAATGACAAACAATATTATTGCCTATTGTTGTTGTTTCAAGAAGACCCTTATCAACAAATATTGCAATAGAACAAGGTGCATGATTCAACACTTGTGAAAGCATTGTTATTTTGGTTCCATGGTTATAAAATCCTGTCCTTTTGAAAGGTAAGATGATTAAAGAAGCTTCTTGTTCAAGTGCAAGTTCACATATATCTTGAAACATTGATTGCTTGGGTGCCACAGTAGTGAAAAATTGTAGCTTCACAAAATCTTCACTTTTAATTTGTTGATATATTTCAAGTGCATTTATGGTGGTTTTCCATTGATACATAAGTGGAACTTCTTGTTTTGCATGGTCTAAGAATAAAGGGTTGGCTCTACCTATAAGTTCAGTTAGTTTAAGAGTTGAAACTGAAATGGGGCTATTTGATGTTGGGTTTGTGGCATCAAGTAAATGAATGAGGCCATTAGGGTTTTCAATGTCTAGGATACATAGAATTATTCTAAGTTCTGAATTTGGTGGGTTGTGTTGGATGTCCCTCCATTGGTTTAAAATGTATGGTCTTGTTGGATCATATAATATGCTGATCATAGGAGTGAAAGTTGATGTCAATATTGCTGTCATTAGCACCAATAAGGTATAACCTGGTACCTTCAAAATCTGCATTTGAATGTACAGAAAAGTATATTAATTATTTAATTAATGACTTCTTTAATGCTTCTATAAAACTTCAAGAAATTTCTAGTTCATATGTAATTTTCAAGTTTCTTATAGATTACTTGAATATAATATACATTACACTACCTCTAGTCCACTTTATAAGAGATAATGTAGTTTTTGGTTTATTGAATAACTGATGATGTATTATGGTCTATATTCTAGACCAGATAGATATACATTTAGGTATTCAATGAACCAAATACTGTCTTCTCTCTTATAAAGTGGTTATCTAATTAAATTGAAAATGATGTATCTTCACACATCATTTCCAATTTATAACTATATATATATATTACACTATTCAAATAATTATGAAAACTTTCAGGGCACAAGGACAATACTTGACAAATCATTTGAAACTCCAACAACATTCAATGCTATTTCTTGAAAATAGAACCTCTATGTCCTCTTGACTGAGACAGTGACCTAATCAATTAATGTCGTCATTTTGATAAAAGCAAAGCGAAACAATGCCTCAAAACTCAACATTTGAGGGGCGACAACAATCATTGTTAGAGTTTCAAACGATACTATCTACGTAGACCTTATATATGGAAGGTGGTCCACCCTAAAAGTAGGTGTTTTGAACCATTAATTAATGTAAATTTCATGAAAGTAGCTAGGAGCTTTACTTACCTGTTTGTCTATCAAATGAACAAACAATATAAGTTCAATTTGACCTCTTAAACTCAAAATGAAGCTTAGGGTTAGTCCATCTCTGAAAGGCATCTTCCAATAGAATGCAGCAATCCAAGTAGAAAAGAATTTGGTCAAGTAGCCAGATAAAACCAAGACAAATAAAGGTGCCAAACTATTCCAATCAGTAACACTCATAGCAAAAAAATCAGTATATTGTCCCACCAACATAAAAGAAAATGGTAGAAAAAAATCTGTCAAAATAGTCTCACTCTTTTGAACCAATGTAGCACCTAAACGAGGCCCATCAGGAACAGCCAAGCCCAACCACAAAGCCCCATTAACAATTGCTATACCAAACATATCAGTCATAAAGCCCATCACAAAAACCCTAAAAGAATTGCAACCACAAAAGATTGATCAACTGGTTCCCCTTCTGGAGTATTATTATTAATCCACACCATTGCTGGCCTGACACATAATAAAATAAAAGCTACCAAAACCACAAGAGAAACCATATACCATAATGCATTCTCTATTCTTTTTTCTCCTTGTAGTCCTGCTTCAAATGCTACAATTGTACCAACTCCAAATACATCACTAATTAATGCTATTGATAATGCAACTCTTCCAACATCAGAATTTAAAAGGTTAAGTTCTTTGAGAACATTGAAAAGAACAGGAAATGATGTTATGCCTAAATATCCAACAAATATTCCTATTGCAGAAATTGAGGATAATTCTTTGTCCATGTTTTTTCTCATGTATAGTGCCACTATAAATACTACTATGGTTGGAACAACTATACCAAATAATGCTGTAGTTACATGCATTTTTCCTGATTTTTAATAGGCTTGGATCCATTTTTACACCATAGATGAACACAAAGAACATAAATCCCACTACTCCAAGATTGTTCATTAGGAATCGCTCTGATTCAAGACTCATGTGTCGTTGATACCATTTAATGCGTCCCAGAAATGAAGGTCCAACAATCACACCACCCTGAGAAAACATTAAAATTTTATTAATATATCTCATTACAAAAGAATATATATATATATATATATATATATATATATATATATATATATATATATATATATATATATATATATATATATATATATATATATATATATATATATATATATATATATGATGTCATAGAAAGCGTTTTTGTGCGATGACTAGGCAATCAAAACCCTTGAAATGGTTTATGGTGATCAAATGCTTGAAAATTGCTGATGACCAATGTCAATACCCCTAAGTAGAAGTTTATGATTCTCCATGTTTGCACAGTACTTAACAGTAACCTCATTAGTGTCGATTTAGCCCAATAGACAAAAATGAACATCATTGCTTAAATGTTGACTTAATCGATTTTTCGTTGTTTTCTCTCAAACAGACACGAATCAAGTCATCATTGAAGATAGTATAAACATGGAGGACCATGAACTTTAACCTTTGGAAGACGACTTAGATAATCGTTGCACTTTGAAGTAATTTTCAAACATTTGATCATCGTAATTCACTTGAGAACTCAGACAACCTTAGTCATCACTCATCGGCTAATTTGACATAACTTCTAGAAAAATTGAAATAGTGAAAAAAAAAATTAATAGACCCGAAAACAATGAAACTCGTCTCCGATCCAAAATTGAAGACGAATTTCAATTCTTCCATGTCTATATTTTGTCCGTATTTCATTTTTTTTTCTAGAATTGAGACTCGAAATAATTAATGATGATAAACAATATATATATATAATCAAAAACTTACTATAATTTGAGAAATGATGATAGGTTGTTTAAGAGGCTTAAGAATAAAGCGAACAACACGAGTGATGGTGGTAACAAGAATGAGGTGGAACAATAGTAATGAGAAGGAATGGGATAGAGGATTGTCACCATTAAAGATGCCAAAATGGTGAGATTTTTGTGGTACTTGACACACAATGGGAAAAGAAATTGAAGACCCATTAACAACAATAAAAGTCACCATTTTTTCTTGAAGAATGCGAGAAGGAATAGAATGATTTTCCCATTCATTAGTTGTTGTTGTTTGTAGCAAACGTTGTATTGGGAGTAACCTAGTCATGCATGAAATTTTCTGTAAACCATGCACATGGAAAATTACACAGGAAAGTTGTGTGTGTGTGTGTGTGTCTGAGAGAGAAGAGAAACAGATCGTAGAGAGGATTGTGGATGTACGTCAAAGTGGGAGAACTAGTCTTCCCATTCATTCTATGGCTAACTATTTTTTGTGTTTTTTTTGTAAGGTAAAGATTTTTAAAAAACAAAAAAAATATTCTTACCATTTTTATTTTATAATAATACTCCATTTTTATTAATTTAGGATTCACTCATAGTGCGTAGACATCTACGAAATGTCAGAAATTAATAAAAAAACACGCTGGTGAAATGGATAAACTGAAGTTAAAGTTATTTCATACTAAAAAGCTTTTCTCTTTTGAGTAACCTTTCAATTTATATATACTTTTTAAAATTTTACATACACTAATAGCTTATAATTTTATAAATGTTGTTATATATTATTTGTATTTCACCTAATTTTGAAAAATAAAATCACAAAACTTTATTAGCTATATTTATAAATTATATATTTCATACATATTTAAGTCAAGTTTCATGATATATAATTAGCATGGGTACAAACTAAGCTCTAAGACATATTTTGGCCCATCCTTTTCTACTCCTCCTTTTAAAAACAGCCAAACTACTCCTACCCCCAAACCACTTCTAACTCCCCCCCCCTCTCTCTCTCTCTCACACACACACACACACACACACAACTTAGTTCCTCCTCCTTCAACCCCAGTGACTCTCTCTCTCTCTCTCTCTCTCTCTCTCTCTCTCTCTCTCTCTCTCTCTCTCTCTCTCTCTCTCTCTCTCTCTCTCTCTCTCTCTCTCTCTCTCTCTCTCTCTCTCTCTCTCTCTCTCTCTCTCTCTCTCTCTCTCTCTCTCTCTCTCTCTCTCTCTCTCTCTCTCTCTCTCTCTCTCTCTCTCTCTCTCTCTCTCTCTCTCTCTCTCTCTCTCTCTCTCTCTCTCTCTCTCTCTCTCTCTCTCTCTCTCTCTCTCTCGTTATGCTTTTTTTGGTTTAGGTATGATTTAGTGCTAAAGTACCAAATCCTTAAAAAAATTGAAAAAATAGGTGTGGTACTAAGTATCAAACCAGTATTGAACCTCATTACTATACCTATTATTTCAATTCTTTTAAAGACAAGTGTGGTACTAAAAGAATGAACAAGAGATTTGCTACGGAGACCACGTAACAAAGAGACTTATGGGATGGAAAGGTTGGTCGGTGTTCATATTTATTTTAATTTTTAAGGCCCCGTTCGGGGTGGTTTTCTGTTTTGAAATTTTCAAAAACTAAAACCCGTTTCTGTTTTGAGTTTCAAAAATTTCAAAAACCAAAACCAGATTCGATTTTGAGTTAAATATTTTCAAATATCAACTTCAGTTTCAAACAAATATAAAAATAAATATTCATCATAAATTTATCTTAATCAAAACTATATATAACATTAGGTTTCAAAAAGAATTAAAATATTACAAATATATGGTCGGATTGGTGGATGAATTGGTTGTCCGGGTAGTGGTCGGTGGTGGTTGGCGGTGGTCGGAGTGGTGGTCGGATTGGTGATCATTGGTGGATCGAGTGATGATCGCTTGTGGTCAAAGTGGTGGTCGGTGGTGGTCGATTTAGTGGTTGACGGTGATTGGAGTGGTGGTCATAATGATAGTCGGTAGTGTCAGATTTGTAATCATAGGTGGATAAAGTGGTGATCTGAGGTGGTCATAGTGGTGGTCGATGGTAGTCGGAGTGGTGGTTGATTGTGGACAAAGTGGTGGTTAAGGGTGGTCGGCGGTGGTTGAATGGTGGTTGGTGGTGGTCGGGGTACGTAGCTAGTGGTGGTGAGGTTGATGATCAGAGGTGGATGAAGTGGTGATCGATGATGGTTAAAGTTGCGGTCAAGGTGATCAAAGTGGTGGTAGATGGTGGTCGAAGTGGTGACCTGTAATGGTTAAAATGGGGTGGTTGGAGTAGTGGTCGGTGACCATTGAAATCATCGAATTTATGTTTTTACTAACATAATTCTGCTTCGTAATTTTTGATAGGAGTAATTTGGGAAAAACAAAAGTGGTGGAGGTATATGGAATGAAGGTGAGCGTAAAAAAATTATCTTAAATATTCTAGAGAGCATACAAACATGGGGCCCATAATATAATTTTGGGTGTTTTTTTACCCCCACCATATTCCCTTATACCCCCACAATAAAGTGAAACCCCAAAATGCCCTTCAATAAACGTTTTTTTTTTAAAAATGACACCAATCGTATATATGTTATTTTGACATATATACGATGTTAAACTTTTAGGCATCGTATATATGGTCATTGTGCGTATATACGATTGATACGTTTTAAGTCAATCGTATATACACTTTGAATGGGTATATACGATGCGTTAAAAAGGAACATCGTATATATGTCCCACCAAGGGTATATACGATGGCTATTTTATTTGTTTTAATTTTTTTAAAAAAAATGTTTTAAAAAGGCTACTAAAAATTTGTTAAAGAGTCAAAACTAATAAAAAAATTATAAAAACACCACTAAAAATCTAACAAAACCAAAATAAGTCTATGCAATTTTTTTTTAGATTTTTTGGAGACTATGAAAATTAAAAAATTACTAAAAAATAGTAAACGATGGAATTTGGGATTTTGAGGCCGTAGTCCCCTAAGAAGTCCGTTCTACGGGAGTCATGCTCGTTGATTTTTTCGGATTTAATGGCGGTGGTTTCATTACAATCGGAGTAAGTTGCCCGAAAACTGATTTTTTAGCCTAAATTATTCGTTCGACGTATAACATCGTCACGTGTTAACGAACTACACACTAAATAATTTAATTAATTAATTTTTATTTGACTAAAAAAACTAAAAAAAAACTATAGGGATCGTATAAACACCCCCAAATCGTATATACACCATCATATATACCATTTGGGGGTGTATATATGATGTGTAATTTTGGCCATCGTATATACCCCTACAAGGCGTATATACGATTGGTCTTCAGTGACATCAATCGTATATACGCCTTGTGGGGGTATATACGATGGGCAAAATTACAAGGTCGTATATATGTTCATTGAACATATATACGATTGGTCTTTTAGTTTAAAAAAAAATACGTTTTGTCAAGGGTATTTTGGGGTTTCACTATTGTGTGGGAGTATATGGAGAAGTGGTGGGGTATTAAAAAAACAACCCTATAATTTTTGGGTTTTGCTTTTCCCACACCCCTCCTACTCTTTCACACCCCTTAACAAATTTTATTCCAAAAATAATCTTGCCTGAAACACTGTGAGGACCTGTTTTATGACTGTTCGAACGACCTTGTTCGAACAAGTTCAAACAACACCATGCGAACGCAATAAAAATGGTGAACGTGGTGTGAGAGTCCATTTTTTGTAATAAAATAGGGTGTTCGAACACCCTCATGCGAACAGGTGAAATTAGACACAAGAGGGTGTGAAGTCAAGATTTAACACACACGAACGATGTCATTCGAACCTGTTCGAAGGCCCGTGTTCGAACAGGTGAAATTTCGTGAAAAAAAAAAGAGATTTTGGCTGGCCTTTTGACTGATTCAAGAGTTAGCTAGGGATATGAAATTTTTTTACGCACCTATTGACTGAACTATTAGCGATGGACGCGTGTGTCGCTAAATCCCTCACAACATTATTTTTAGCGACGGATTTTGTTTCCCTCGCTAATCCTGATTTTTTTTGTAGTGTATGGTCACCGAAAAATTTAGTAACTATTACTAAGGAATTCCTTAATATCATAAGTCGTTGCCGATGAGCTATATTTAAACTCTCTTTGTTGTTGTAGGGCTTTACAAAATAGAATGATCTTGAAGCATTTAATATTATAAAAAAAAACTAGAGGCATGAATTAATACTCTATTTCCTATGATTAAAAAGATCTAGAAAAGTTAAAATTGCAGTAGTGCTTAGTTATATTTTACTATCTCCGTTCTATATTACATGTCATTTAAGATTGTGACACGGTAATTAAGAAAAATAGTTAATTTTGTATGAAAAAGAGAGATTGTGAGTTAGTTGACCAAATTACCCTTCATTAATGATAAAAAAACACCCTTCATTATTTAATATATCTCTCCTTCATTAAAAAAAAGCCTAATTAAAAAATATCTTAATAATTTTTTGGCATCCCTTTTTTCATAAGTGTTACAAGTTGATTTAAAAAAATTAAAAAATAGAAAAATGTTCATTGTTAAAGACTAAAATTAATTATGTCAAAAAAGACTAAAATAAAAAAAACCCAAATTTATAAGGACGACAAACATATTTAATCCATTTTTATAAAACACAAACTGTTTTTTTTGTCAAGAAAATAAAAAAATTTATGCACTTTTTAGTAAATTTGGGAAAAATGTGTAAATACACATAAACTAGTAAACTGCCCATTGAAGGTAAACCGAGTCTTTTTTTTTAAATAAAAGAGGGTTAAAAGCTCAAGAAGAAACTACAAACGAACGAGTTGGTGAAAAGTAACACCCTTGTAATCAACATAGTAAGCATTAGAGATCAACCCAAAAGGAATATCATACACAACAAAACTATCGGATTGGGAACATCCAATAGAAGCAAGGGCATCAACACAAGAGTTCGCTTCTCGATAACAATGACTAATACGAACGTCCCTATTAGCGTCAAATAACTGTGAATCTGCTTGATCCAGATTACTGCCTTGTGAAGTAGCTGAAGAGATCTTTGTTAAGTTGTTGACAAACCACCAAGCAATTCTCCCTAACATCAATCTTAGAAAAGCCCATCTCTCTGGCCAACAATAAACCCTCCAAAACACCCCAAAGCCGAGTCTTTGTGTTTCATACACAAATCTTTTGAATTGCGCATTTTAACCAGCAATTGGAGAATAATGATATAATATGGAAATAAGCTTAAAACATCTTCTACATTATTTATTTTTTATTATTAAAATTCACACTTGCTCTTTGGAGGGACGCTTGTTATCAATAGGTGGAAGGTAACCTTGATCAATTTTATTTTGTCTTCACTCCTTCTATACTTCTTTTGTTTTTATAAAACCCCAAAGAAGGTTATTTTGGAGCTTACTAAATTGCATCAAGGATTCCTTTGGGCAGAGATGTTGAAAGAAACTCAACTTCTTTTATTTCATGACTGTTCGAACGACCTTGTTCGAACAAGTTCGAATAACATAATGCGAACGCAATAAAAATAGTGAACGTGGTGTGAGAGTCCATTTTTTATAATAAAATAGGGTGTTCGAACACCTTCATGCGAACCTGTACGCATGACCCCATGCGAACAGGTGAAATTAAACACAAGAGGGTGTGAAGTCAAGATTTAACACACACGAACGATATCATTCGAACCTGTTCGAAGGCCTGTGTTCGAACATGTGAAATTTCGTGAAAAAAAAGAGATTTTGACTGGCCTTTTGGTTTGTTTACATCCTTATGAGATGTGTTTTGAGTAAGAGGGAGTGCGGGAAAAGCAAACGCCTAATTTTTGGACTATAGTAGGACCCATTTATCGTAATCAATTGTAGGGCCATAAAAAATGAATTTTTGGCAGATAATAATCAGAGGAATTCAACTCGGTGCAGCTTAAATTTAGCCGCCAAAGTGTCAGGGTACAGAATTAAAAGACTCAGTAGTAGTAGTAGTGGTGTGGGATCCCACCTTTCGTAATTAATCAAGTGCGTAAACTTTTTAATTATACAGGCATTTTTATTGAAAAGTATTAAATAAATGGTTGCTTCTTGTACCAAAAAGATGGTTGCTCTAATACAGGACACGAAGAAAAAAAGACTTCTGAAGCTAAAAAAAGAGAACTTTTGAAAAACTGAATTGATATCGTTATGGCTCAGTTTGCCAAAAAATAACGGATAAGTTAGCGGATAAGTTAGTTTATAGTAGATGAGATAGTTAATAGCAAATAGGTAGCAGATTGAATTTAAAGTGTTTGGTAAAATTATCAGTTGAAGTAGTTTATAAAATAAAATTACGTAAATAGACATTCGTAATTAATGCTTACAAATGAGAGAGAAATTTATTTAATGGGGGATAAGTGAGGAATTTAATTAAAGTAATGAGGGTAAAATTGGGAGAAAAAATGAAACGCTATAAGCTCAAACGCTACTTTAAATAGTGTTTCAAAAAACACTATAAGCTAGTGGAAAATGCAGCTGCTTTTTCCCACCCTCAAAGTAGAGAATCCATACACCTAGCTATTTCAATTGACTTTATCGCAACTAAAATTTTCTCTTCAAAGGAGGCTGCAATATCCAAGAAATCCTCGAAACAACAAAGGTTTGCACCACTGGAGTTATGAAACAATCATCAAGATGCAGGTACACCGGGATTACCTCTGGATACCCCAACTCAACAAGATATTAGTTATTCAGTTTAGCAACTCAACCGACCTATTAGTAATCCTACTCCAGGCGCAGGTAGACCAGGATTACCTCTAGATACTACTCTCTTTCTTACAAGCAAATTAAGTTGTAACAGTTGTTGTAGATGAGTTGAGTATCCTTGTACTCACATAAGCAAGTTCTTTGCTTATAAAAAATACCTCAAATTGTCATATGCACCTTATTTTTGCCAGCTAAATCTCCACTCCAACTCAAGTCTTTTTTTTTTTTTGCTTAATTACACTACGTCCCCGTATTATCATTCACTCACGATTTTAGTCTCGAAACTTTTTTTCACGATTTTAGTTCCCCTATTTATCCAATTTCTAAAATCACTGCCTCTCCCAAATTTGATCAAACATTTAGCTGACATGTACTCATGTATCCTATGTCGCATGCAACGCTGAACTGCCTTGTGTGATTATTTAGTATCTCGGTAAAAATCTAAATTCTTTAGTCACATTACTTTTTTGGTAAAAAAACGTGGTGCTGAAGTTTTCAAAAATGGCTAAAAGACTTGTTTTTTCCCTTCAAAGTTGGAGCCATTGATGGTATAAATCATTCCTTCTCAAGTATAATCATTTTGGTCTGCCATTCCCCCACTATACTCCAATGCACAAATTAAGTTATGTTCCTCTAAGAACATCATTTACCAAAGTAGAGTAATACGATATCAATAGAAGCTAGCTAGGAGATCTAATATATTATGAAAGTGTGTTGCTTTGTTCCCGTATAACAAGACAGCTCAAGTACCCTAAAGTCGATTCAAACACACCTTAAATTTGAAACAAGACCAGAATATTATATTGCATCCAACACAATGGCCAACCAGATGATTTACATTGCATGCATGCATGCATTCACACAATGGCTCAACGATGATAGGAAGGGAGAGTCCGATTTATTAAACAATAGTTTATGAAAAAATTAAATTCGGTGACCACACCAAAGTTATATTGTGTCAAACATGTATTAACCAGTGTTTTCATTTACTCGCTCACTCACCACACAAAAACTAAATTGTGGCTAGCTAGTATGTACTAACCGTTGAATTGTTGTATATATATATATATATCACTACAAAAAAAAGTCATTTAGCGACGCAGGATTCCCTCACTAAAACACCAAAATCCCTCGCTAACGTAATTTAGCGAGGGAATTAGCGACGACCCAAGTCCCTCACTAAAACGCTCCTCGCTAATTTTAGCGAGGGAATTAGCGAGGGAATTTTAGCGAGGGAATTAGTTAGCGAGGATTTAGCGACGAAAAAATCCCTCGCTAACCTAGTTTTTTTTTTAAAAAAATGCACCCCATATAAGACATCCTTTACCACCCTCTCACTCCACCAATATGGAAATGAAAGAAAAACCATTATAGTGAGTCCATACATTTATCATTTTATCACACACAATCATTTGGAAATATCTTAAACAAACAATAAAATTCATTAACAGAAGAGTGGCACAGTTACACAATCAAACTCAGTAAAAATGTTTTTTAAGTAGCAATTGCTTACAAGCTAAAATTTAATAAAACATCTGCATAACATAACAAAACGCAGTAAAAAATTCAAACAGTTCACAAGCTTTTCAGTAGCCTTAGTTTCACCACTACAATAAGCAAGATATAACCAAATAGAGTGCACTTAAAAGGAATGACAAAGTCAAAAAACAGAACAAAATGGGAACTGATGGGGTAAACAAAGGGCATTCAATACCTTTTATAAAAATTCTTATCAGCAAATATTGCCTTGCAACCAAGTAACAGGTATAAAATATCTTCATGTGTATAAAATTTAAAATATAAGATTGAAAAAGAGCAACTTCCTGTGTAACTAGACAAGGGCTTAAATATAAGACCATCCTATCACAATATTATTTGTAATAACTTTTTCTTAATGTACAATTATTACTTAATAATTTTTTCATTTTTTTAAGCTAAGATGTACCACATTTGAGCTTATATAAATCTTCCCATTTCAAAATTTAAATGGGAGAATCCAAATAGACTCTTTTTATTAAAATGTCAACTATCATACAATATTGGAAGAATTCAATATAATTATAAGGTCTTTAAACTTAAGGCTTAAAAGGTATCCAGTTAAAGCAAAATGGGTAAGTCATATTAATTTACCTCATGACCTTCTTTGACAATGAGCCTAGACAAAAGGACGCGCGCCAATGAAAGTTGTTCCTCCCATTCTTGTCCGCAAATAAGCTATTAGAGACTCTCACACACATGTAGAGGAGTGCATTGCTTGAAATGACACAAATTCACAACAATATATATGATATGATAAGTTCTATTGATATGGCAACTTACAAAGCAGAACCAAACTTCTTCAAACCAACACATCACCACACTACTTGATTTTAGCCAAGCATTAACAAAGACAAG
This sequence comes from Oxytropis ochrocephala, assembly GCA_020916435.1. Classification (NCBI taxonomy): domain Eukaryota; kingdom Viridiplantae; phylum Streptophyta; class Magnoliopsida; order Fabales; family Fabaceae; genus Oxytropis; species Oxytropis ochrocephala. The sequence goes on from CM037089.1 coordinate 43,994,145, forward strand.
GGAACAAAAGAAAATGCACAGAGTGAGAAACATCTATGTTCTCCTAACACCATATTTGGATTCTATTCGCAACTTCAAAATGTACGACAAAAGTGACTTAACATATATTGAATTGATTATGTTTGAAACTAATTGAAGGATGTTAGAAACTTAACTATTCTAGAATTTCATATATTGAATTGATTATGTTTCAATTGAAATAGTTATAGTTAGCATCACAAACGAAGATCATGGTCCTAAGAAATAAGATCATAAGCAAACCAAGAAATTAACTTAAAACCACATCTATTACCTTAGACGTTCATTCAATGGAACTCAGCTCTTGCCACATCTATTCTGAAACAGATTCATCACTAATTACTGACCTTCTTCCATTAATTATCATCACTCTCTCTAATCTCATAACTTTGTGTACCTTCGATCACAATTTCAAGAAAAGCAATAGCATCATCATCAACAAAAATAGATGAAGAGTCATTATCATTTTGATTCTCAACAAGACAAATAGAATGAGAAGTCAACCACATATCAATACACCCAACATGATTCTTTTTCACCATTTTCAAAACCACTCAAAAAAATCACACATTCAGGTTCTTCTTCATCAACAACTTTATCATGATTCTTCTTCTTCATCAAAAGGGAAACTCACAATGTAAACCAAAAACAAATCACAACACCAAAAACCAAGAAAAACCAAAAACAATGAAAACCAAATCATAATAAAAATCCAAAACAAAACATAGTCACAGTAATACAGAGCTGAATCTCTGCTATTGAATTTACAAAGCAATAAAAACCAAAACCAAATCACAAAAACAAAAAATAGGGGTGCCGTTATTCTAACTAAAGATCTGACACAAAATATCAATAATTGAAAGCATATAAGAAAGGAAGCTTGAAGATATATATGTTGTACCCATCCAACGTGCATCATCCACAAAATACTTCAGTACTATTCCCAAAAAAACATACATTTAGAAACAAAGAATGGCAACGGCAATACATTACAATTGATACTTCTACCTTACTTTCCAGATTTTTTTTGAGAAATACCTTGATTTGTTGAAGTTTGTACTTTTATAAAAATCTGAGGGTTTAAAAGAATCTGTATCTTGAGTTGATAAAAATCTGTAGTTCTAACGGAAGTTTTATTGCCAGAAGCTTATTTGTTGTCCAGATTGAATAGCGATTTAGGGTTTAAAAGAATCACAAATGGGATTTAGGGTTTAAGAGAATCACAAATTAGGAATTTAGGGTTGAAGAGAATCACAAATTGACAACAGATTGAATAGAATCAATTTCAACAATAGATTAACAAATCATGGATTAACAAAGTCAGATTGAAATTAATAGAGGGTTATGAAGCTCTACATGTGATTAGTGTGCAAAATCATTGGAAACGTGGTGGCGGCGGCGTGGTGGTGGCTAGTGGCGGTGTTGGTCGGCGCCACAGGTGAGAGAAGAGAGTGAGATGAGAGAAGAGAGTGAGATGAGAGGCCGACCCTTTGCAGTGCAGGGTCTTTAGGTTTAAAAAAAGTACACCAAAAAAAAACAAATGTTAAAATATAACAGAATTAGCGACGGATTCAAGAGTTAGCTAGGGATATGAAATTTTTTTACGCGCCTATTGACTGAACTATTAGTGATGGACACGTGCGTCGCTAAATCCCTCACAACATTATTTTTAGCGACAAATTTTGTTTCCCTCGCTAATCCTGATTTTTTTTTTGTAGTGTATGGTCACCGAAAAATTTAGTAACTATTACTAAAAAATTCCTTAGTATCATAAGTCGTTGCCGATGAGCTATATTTTAACTACTGTTGTAGGGCTTTACAAAATAGAATGATCTTGAAGCATTTAATATTATAAAAAAAGCCCAAATTTATAAGGACGACAAACATATTTAATCCATTTTTATAAAACACAAACTGTTTTTTTTTGTCAAGAAAATAAAAAAGTTTATGCACTTTTTAGTAAATTTGGGAAAAATGTGTAAATACACATAAACTAGTAAACTGCCCATTGAAGGTAAACCGAGTCTTCTTTTTTTTGGAATAAAAGAGTGTTAAAAGCTCAAGAAGAAACTACAAACGAACGAGTTGGTGAAAAGTAACACCCTTGTAATCAACATAGTAAGCATCGAGATCAACCCAAAGGATGATCATACACAACAAAACTATCGGATTAGGAACATCCAATAGAAGCAAGGGCATCGGCACAAGAGTTCGCTTCTCGATAACAATGACTAATACGAACGTCCCCATTAGCGTCAAATAACTGTGAATCTGCTTGATCCAGATTAATGCCTTGTGAAGTAGCCGGAGAGATCTTTGTTAAGTTGTTGACAAATCACCAAGCAATCCTCCCTAACATCAATCTTGGAAAATCCCCTCTCTCTGGCCAACAATAGACCCTCCAAAACACCCCCAAAGCCGAGTCTTTGTGTTTCATACACAAATCTTTTGAATTGCGCATTTTAACCAGCACTTGGAGAATAATGATATAATATGGAAATAAACTTAAAACATCTTCTACATTATTTATTTTTTATTATTAAAATTCAGACTTGTTCTTTGGAGGGATGCTTGTTATCAATAGGTGGAAGGTAACCTTGATCAATTTTATTTTGTCTTCACTCCTTCTATACTTCTTTTGTTTTTATAAAACCCCAAAGAAGGTTATTTTGGAGCTTACTAAATTGCATCAAGGCACTACAAGAAAATCGCTGATTTGCCACAGACATTTCCGTCGCAAATGCACAAATTTCCGTGGCAAAACAACATTTGCCACGGACAAAAATTGGTGGCAAAAACGCTCGTCGCAAATCCGTGGCAAATTTTTCCGTCGCAAAGCCGTGGCAAATTTTCGTCGCAAATACGTGGCAAATTTCTGTGGCAAATCCGTGGCAAACCTGTCGCAAATTTTTTTTAAAAAAAATGGAGCAGTAGTTTCCTACTACTCCAACTTCTTCACAAATTGGGTTATCTTTCAATCTGCAGGTAAAATGCAGTTATCAAGTGTTAACTCATACAATTAAATGGTATAAACTACATATTCATCAAGATTTTAAACTTTAGTAAATAAGTACAATTTTCATATCCAATTTGGTATCAACAGTAGATAGTAAACAATAATTGCAAAATACTAGTAAATAATTTGACGTTGTTATAAACTTATAATAATGAATTAACTCTCAACTATTCTACATTGTTGCGTCAATTTTATGAAGCCAATACAACTCTATCATGTTCTTCATCTTCATACTGCATACAAATTGACTAGCTTGCATTAGGAATCAGAGGAAACATTCACTTCACCTTGAGAATTAAAATGCAGCATCTTGAATCATACCAGAATATGGGGCAGGTTCTTGGGGTTAATGTCATCACTAACTCTCTGAATGATTGAAGTTATAACCTCTTACAAGCTTCGAGTATCTGAAGTTACATGACAACATACAAACCATTCAACTAATAATATTTTATTTAGCACAAAATAACTTGAATACAAGCAATAAACAACTTGGTTGTATGCAATTCTGAAATTTCAATGTGAGGCAAGAACAATAGGCAAAATGAACTCCCCCTCTCTATTGATGAATGTTAATGGGGCAGATCTTCTCTATTAAATTATATGGGTTTCCACACTATGTCATTGAAACCCAACCACATTCAAGTGGCATTCACGAAAAGATAACAAAGTACAAAAAATTATTGAAACTAATATTTGCATGATATCAAGGATAGATGATGAGTGAGCAACACACACTACAACATTTAGACCCTATGGCAACGCCTAAAATTTGAACCCGTTGCTGATATATTTTTTTTTAATTTTTTTTTTTGGCGGCGTAAACCGTTCCCATAGAATCTCTGACAGCGGTTTTTGTTTAGTCTTGATCCAGCGCTTTATAAGCGTTGCCATAAGGTCTACGACAGCGTTTTTGTTTAAGCTTTATCCAACGGTGTATAAACGTTGCCATAGGGTGAATTATTAAAAAAAAAATTCAGAAACCAAAAAGCCCCCAATCCACTCCATCACTCTGCACTCTCACTCCACTCCATGCTCTGCACTCTCACTCCACTTCATCGCTCAATCTCTCAGAAACCCTCAAATCTCTCAGTTAACAAAAATTTCTCAGAAACCAAAAAACCCCCAAAACCAAAAACACTCACTCCATCGCTCTGCACTCTCACTCCACTCCATCGCTCTGCACTCTCACTCCACTCCATCGCTCTGCACCCTCACTCCACTCCATCGCTCAATCTCTGAGAAATCAACACACTCCACTCCATCGCAGCGATGGTGAAGCACGCCTCCTGTTCTTAACCCTAACCGACCTAATCCTCAACTCCTCCGACGTCGGATTCAACACACTCCACTCCATCGCAGCGATTCACTCTCACTCTCACTCCATCGCAATCTCTCAAGCATCACAATCTCTTTTCATCTCCCTTTCACCGGTATTTCTCCCCATTAAACTTTCCACTGTTCAATTCGATTTCTTTCTTGAAAAATCCTCTTCTATTAATGTCGATTTGGGGTTTCTAGAATTTATTTGATTTAGGGTTTCCTTAATTTATTTGATTTAGGTTTCCTTATCGTCTTTTCAGTGCCGTACATATGGCTCTGTTGGTTCGGTCGAAGTGGAAGGTTACGATTCTCGATCTCGGAGAAGGTATAATCCTTCTTTGGAATGGTTGTTTTTGAAATTTTATTGTTTATATGTGTGTTAAGTTTGTGTTTGAGAATGGAGAGGAAAAAGGAATGGAGAATAAATAAATATAAAATATATGATTCCATTGTTTGTAAGGGTTAAAATTACAAGAGTATTAGGTGAAATTTCATCTGGTTTCATTCAATTTCATCCCATTTTAAACCATTCAAATAACCAAACGTATCCTTTCTATTTTTGTACATTTAGGCTATTTCACCTATTTTTATCAACCCAACCCAAACATAGCTGTTGTCTAGTCAATTTATTTGGACTGATTGGTATGTGAATTGCACTTGTTATAGACATCAGTTTCTTTGGCTTGATAAAATGTAGTTTGGTGAAAGCATTCTTATTAGAATGTTATACACATTTTTATGATTTTACGAGTAAGAGGGGATGGATGGGAGAAACAGAGAAGAATGTTTGTTGTTTGTTTCTTTTAATTCTTCTGCTGCATCATAAGGTTAGAGTGAAATCACTATAGGGGCTCATTGTGGATCTGAGTTTGCTGAGAAATGTTAAGTTCCTTCTTTATCACTCACATGTGTGTTTAGATCTGTTTGGTCTGCAACAAATAGGTTAAGGATCATAAGATAATTATTCTTTCTAGTAAGAATAACGAGAGATATGATATGGTACAACAATTAACTACAATTCAAGATTTCACAAATTAGGACCAAAAATGTCGGGGCCTAAAAGTGACTAGTAAACAAAATTCTTCTATACTCACCTCGCGAGACACGATCCACCGATCTCATGGCTTATTGATGCGATGAAATATATAGATCATTTGCCAAATAACCACAAGTATAATAGTCATCAATTGAAGATATTACTTTGAAATTTGGCTAAGACAAGGAATTTAAATTTAACCATATAATAATACCTTCTTTGAGTAATTGGAATGTCAAAGTCTTTGCGAGAACTTGATCGACCCATCATATTGTTCATGTGTTCTTTGCATCAAACAGTGATTCTCCAACATAAGTATACGCTCCAGAAATTAACTGTCCCCCTGGAGAAAAGTAAGGCAGTTCTTCCAATGCTGAGAAGGATGGCGATGTTTGGCAAGTATAACAGTAAAATACATAGAACACTAGTCAAAAAAAAACCACAAGTATAATAGTCATCGATCACGACCTTACAAAATTTTAGCCATATAATAATACCTTGTGAAGCCTGAGAAATTGGAATGTCAAATTGTTGCGGAACTTGATCTGGACCATCATATTGTTCATGTATTGCTTACTATAATTTCTCATATTTTTTTATCACTCACATGTGTGTTTAGTTATTAATATATATTGTGTTTCAATGATGCAGGTAGAATTTCATTCCAAAAACATCTCCATTTGAGTTACAAACTACAAAGGGTGTAGGAAAATGGACAAGGACAAAGATTTTGATCTTCAACAACTTAAAGCTAAATCAAGTGCGGAGTTGCTTAAGAAGTATAAAATCAAGAGGGAAAATGAGAAAGCTTCAAACAAAAGTAAGGGAAGCAATTCAAATCAAGAAAAAAATCAACAACATATTGGAAGCACTCAACAGCAGCCAATTTGCCTCGTAAGAAGTTATTTCCAAGTTTTCGAAATCTATTAGGAATCAACTATATATATATATATACTTGTGCTTTTCTCTCTGAAAATTCACAAAGATTTAGAACCATTTCCATTTGCCTCGTAAGCAAGTGAAGAAAACAATAAATGGGGCTTGTTTGTGTTTCCTGTGGATTAAGGCATGTTACTATGACTTCGTTGGTTTTGTGCGTGTGTGTAGATGACGGTGTACTTAGGTAATGGATTGAGGCATTTTTTAGTTTCTTCTATTGATCCTTTTCTATTATGTTTGGATTTATTAAATGGGGCTTGAATTTGGGTTCTTTGATAGGAAGTAAGAATAAAATACTTACTGTTATTTAGCTTCTTTGATAGGAAGTAAAGCAATTAACAACTTCTGCATGCCCACGTGTAGCATTGTGATATTTACGCTTAATATAGTGTGTGATGATTAAATCTTAAGTGATTGCAAGTTACGGAAATGTGTTACATGTAGGTTTGATCTGAATTCCTTTTCTATGAACATGTTCAAAATGGTGTGTTGGTCATTGTTATTCAAAATGTGGGTTGATTTGATTGTGGATATGCATGATTTTATAATGTATCTTGTGATCTTTGAAAACTTGTGATGAGACATAAACTTGAAATTGTATCTTGTTATCCCATTTGTGTGTAATCCAACTTCCAATTACTATTTTGTAGAGTTAAATGAATGTTGGTAGTGTAACTATATGAAAGTAATGCCATTTTAGTTGGGCAAGGTAGTTGCAAATGAAGGTCTATTGATTTGAGTATCTGTCAAGAGGATTTAATTAAATGCGTAGTAGTATCTTATGTAATTTTGAGTATCTATCCACGATTATAATGTAGTTGGTAAAAATTGAATCTCTTGGTTCATGGACAATTTCATGGGAATGACATTTGTAGATTGTTCTTGATTGGAAAAGAGGATGACTACACACTTATTACTCTCTCAAGAATTTGCACTTTGACTTTTATCAAGTTAAAGTACATGTTAAAATCTTTGAAGAGATTGGATGGAAAAGTTACATAGGTAATGAGGTCTGCACTACATGTTTAAATTTGATGAAGGGTGATTCACAATATAGGAGCCTATAATTTCTTTGTGTCTATATTTTCCACTTGAAGCTCTTGACACTCTTATGATTCTAGTTGAATTGTGCCAATTACTAGAGTAATAAAGTACAAAATATTGCATTAATCGAATTTTTTTACTTTTGTAGCAAAATGATGAAGGAGATGGTCTTGATGGCTTGGATGATGAAGAGTTTGAAGACATATGTTGAAGACTAAAAGTTTTATTTCTTTTGTACTTTTGTTGTGCTTTTTGTAGTAACAAATTTTACGTTTAAGATACATTAATTGTTTTTGTTGTGTCCTTGAAGTAGCAATATAAGGATCATTATGTGTTTTAAATTGTTTCATTTTAGTAACAAATCGTTTGATTAAGAATGAGATCACGAATATATTTGCGGTTGTTTGTAATAATGTGATTTTATAGTGTTGTTGACATAGATTATTTAAATAAAGAGAATGGTTTTTCGTGTTATAGCAACGGTTTAAGAGTGTTGCCATTAGTAGCAGCGGTTTTGTTTTAGTGTATAAGGCAACGATTATCCCATTGTTGTCATATCGACAACGGTTTTAACATGTTGCCATAGGTGCTAAACGTTTTTGAATGTTGCCAAAAGGGGCAACGGTTTGCAACCGTTTCCATAGAGTGGAAACAAAAACCGTTGCCTTCTATCACATCATCAATGGCAGCGGTTTTTCATATCGTTGCCTTAGGTGCGAAAAACCGTTGCCTTTAGTTTAAACCAACGCCTCGAAGGTACAAAGGTTTCAAAACCGTTGCCGTAGGCTTTGCAATGATTTTTTGGCTTTAGGAGACGGTTTTTGACCGTTGCCATAGGGTCAAAATGTTGTAGTGACACTTGTGTGTAAAATATGACTGGTAACATGTATTGGTAGAATAATATTCATTTGAGAGAAACGTCTTAAAATTTTCTTCTTGTCTTGGGGAGTATCACAAGTCAAGCAGAGAAATATCAAAAGTATGTTTTCACGTCCTAAATGTGTGCTTCATGGTGCTTCATGGTGTCAACAAGTATTCAGTAGAAGTTTCACGTAATCAAGAGCGAGTATTGCGAAGTCTAAGAAAACATACGACTAGGCGTCGCCACGCGGACATGAGTGATATGAATCACATCAACCGTAGCAACAACGATTGCCATCATCTTTATAACAATGAATTAAAAAAAATTTGATGCAAAGAACCTTTTATCCCATATGCTTTATGTTATTATTATATTACCTCTGTCAACCACAGGAAGATGCAAAAAAATCCATTGTGCATTGTATGAAGTGCATCGACAATTGGTGTGTCCAATTTATCCTAGGATCTTCACCTTCTCAATGTCCTAGACAAAGAAAATATGATAAGTGTAATGTGGATCAACAGAGGTTCTTTGTATAAGCAAATAATGATACTTACAAAATCCAATTCAACATGGTGAAGGTGAATCCAATTCATCCCAAAATCCTCACATACCCTTGAAGACTCTCAATTCTAATCTAATAAAGTATCCTGAAAAATCCAACCACTCCTCGTCGGACTTCTCGAATCTGCATAGCGAATCATTTCTTTGTAACAACATGAGTACCATAATATAAACTAGAGAGTAGAGACTACAAATAACTGACACTTCCAACCATGAAGAGCTTATCATCATTACCATGATTGATTAAAGAAGTTCAAAGAGGAACTTCAATCACAAAAAGAATGCAATAATTTATTTTTCTTCGAAAACCGAAAATGAAAGCAATCTTGCCAATCGTGAGAACCACAGCAGCATAATTACAGCATCCAGCAGAAATTTTTGAGAAAGAAAAACGAACAATGCATCAAACCAAACACAAAATTAGACTTTTTAATGAAGCTTCTTATAGTTATCAATGAATCAAATGCACAAAATTCTGCACTTGTTGCTCTAAAACTCTGTTTTTCAAAGTTTTTGGCTACTCTTTCGATTCCATTGCCGACCAGGCTTAATCCCTCACTCAACAACACTTACTAACAACAACATTGACCATTCAAAACAACCAATTTCAAGCATTTAATCACTCAATCAAACCCACATTAAGATCAAACAACATGCAAGTCATTCTCACAACAAAAGATAGAAAATGAAAGGCTGTGAGGAGATAATAATTAATAATTAGTTTGGTGAAAGAGCAAACTCTCGAGACTACGCTGATGCCTAACAGTGTACATCCTTAATTAAACATGACTTTGGATACATTCATTCACACACAATTCAAAGACAAACATGAATTAAAAGCATTTCAAGTTCAAATAAATAGTAGACTATCAAGCTGTCGAGGAAGCTGCTCGAAAACAACGAGAAAAAGTGCTTCATCTTTAAAAATCTTTGAAGCAATATTTCCAGAGGAACAAACTTGACAATAAAGTATCACAAAAATAGAGGACAAACTGCTATAACTATAAGTACACAATAGTAGAAACATAATCGTAATATGTACTTACATCGGAAACTTCTCAAAGTTTTGTGTGTCCAAGTCTCCGTGACTATAGGTTTATATGCGACTTAGATTCATAAAGCATGTCCCAGAGTACCCTTGAACCATGGATGTGCACGAAAAACAAGTACAAATATGTTTACTGATTGACTTATGCGGAGTTAATAGCATGTGAATCTTCTCGAGGCATAACAATATGAGACAACTTCCAAAATTTCACGACTTACGAGGAATCATCAACTTCTTAACATGCCACACCCGTAATTTATTCATTCAAAGATATGAAAAATTAAAGAATAGGAACAACGAAATTATACCTTTATCACTTTCAATAATGAACTCCGTAGTTCTTGATAATGATTTATGCAAGTATCCACGAGATATATCTCTGATCCACGAAATACTATAAAGCTGTCAATCACCAACCTTATAAACTAAGTGAAAATTTAAAAAGACAAAGCGGTTTCCTAAAATACAATATAGTTTATGCAACTTTGTGTTCATTGTTCGATGTGATGTAATGATAAAGTTTTACACAGATAAAACAACGATGATGATGATGTCATAACAATTAATTGCACAACAAAGCGGTTTCCTAAGAATACTTTACACGGATACTAATATACGCCCCATGGAAAGTCTCATAAAACTTTTCTAAATTCTCATCCTTACATCTAATATTCAATGAAAATGGTATACGCCATAAAATTGCAAACTTACAATGAACACAAGAAAATATGACATACAAACCAAACACTAAACACTCAAATATAATACCAAAGCCTTGCTCACAAAATTGGTATGTTACCAAAGCGTTTAGAAAATTAATTATAAGGAAAACCTGAGTTAAGAAAAGAATGGAAATATAGAACATAAACAAACTTGATATGATAATTTTAAACTGTGAGACAGTGACCCCACTATGTACAAGTAAAACTTACCTACAGGAAGAAAACATGAAGAATATATCAGTCATTTCTGAATAATGAAATAATTCCAAGCATGTTTTCCAGTTAACAATCTGATACGAAACAGAAACACCAGCTTGTTAGGAAAAATTAATTACAGATCCTTAGCTTAATTGAAGATAAATACTAAATCCAGTAAAATAGAAATTTAGGGTTTAGGGTTTTTTTAATCAGTGAAATTTAGGGATAAATTAAAAAAGATAATAGAAATTACCTACAAGTGGGGAAGAGGAAGAGCAGCGGAATGGTGGAGTTCGGAGGAGAAACGGTGGAGAAACCGTTCCAGTGAGGTGCGACGGAGAGGGAGAGTGGAAGAGGGAGAAACGGTGGAGAAACCGTCTCTCGGTGGCCGTAGGCTCGATTAGCGATGGAGGAGGGCGGAGGAGGCCGGACGACGGTGGAGGGTGGAGGTCGGAGGAGGAGTTTGAGGTGAGGTGAGACGCAGAGAACGAATGAAGAATAGATTTTAGGGATAGAGACGTTCTAATAGGGTATCAGGCTCGTTTTAATTTTATAAATGCGTTGCCACGGACTTGCCACGGCATCTCAAATTCATAAAATTTTATGTCAAGTAGCAAACCCGCGCAGTGGCAAAGCCAGTGGGAAAATTCCCGCTCCTATTTTTACACGATACATGCCAAAATCAGTGGCAAATTCTTGTGGAATAAGCTCAAAGTGGCAATTGCTAGTGACTAAAACAAGGATTTACGGTAGTGAGGGTTCCTTTGGGCAGAGATGTTGAAAGAAACTCAATTTCTTGGGTGAGTTGGAAGGTTCATATGTTTGGGTGGAAATTACTACATGGAAAATTGTGTACTTGCAATGTGCTGGTTAGTAGAGGTATTATTGAATCAAATCATAATTTATCTTCCCCATTATGCTTTCAGCAAAATGAAACAGTAAGTCACTATTTAGTTGCAAAATTTCTATAGATGTGTGGTATTTGGTGGTTGTTGCATGGGTGGGAGTGCACATTGTTCATCATATAGATCCTCTACAAAGCTTTCTACAGCATGGTGCTTTCATCATAGGGAAAAAGAAGCATAAAGTAGGATGTTTAATTTGACTTGTAACTTCTTGGAGGCATTTGCGGTGCTAGGAATGATATAATCTTTAAAGGGGTAGTTGTAGATGGATCAGCTTTAATTAAATGAGTTAAGTTGTTGTACATGGTATTGGCTTATAAAGAGGGCAGGAAAGAAAGCGAATTTATCTTTTTTTGAGTGGTGTTCTTCGCCATACCTTAATTCGTTGTGATATTTGTACACGAGTTTGAATACCCTTTGTGGGTTAGGTAAGATGAGCTCAACTTCTCAACTCACCACTTCTGGCAAACCAACACACCACTTTTTTGGCATGCTCATGTCAAAGTAAAGGCACGATTCTTTGCTACACCTAATTAGTGTGCAAAAGGTCGTAGTTTGGTAGAGGAAAATAAGGGTCGAAGACATAAGATAGTGTTTGTTCGAATTCCTCATTAACATTATGAATAACCAATGACAAACATCTGCCATTTATAAAATGATTTAATCCATATATATACATCGCTGGTATATGACATGTTTTATATTGTACCTCAATAAATAAATGACATGTTGCTATTTAGTATGCATTAATGTCAGTGTAAATATTTTAAACTACCGCCTAATCAAAATTTGACACATCATAAAAATATTTGACTTTTATCATAGCTATCTTGAAAGTCACACATATCACGACATTTTTTGAAGCGAAAAACACTACAAGAAAAAGCGAGTATTTTAGTGGATTTTCCGCCAAAAAACACCTATTTCCGCCGCAAATCTGCGTATTTTAGTGATTTTTCCTTGATAAAAGGCTCAAATCATAGCGTGTTTCCGCGGAATTTTCGCCGATAATTTCCGTGGTTTTAAAATCATTTGCGCGGATTTTGCGGGAGAATTTTGGCGGATTTTTAGTGTTTTTGGCGGATTTTTCCGCGCAAAATTTTGTTTTGTTTTTGTTTTTAAAAGCGAAATCCGCCCATAAGCGGTTTTGGATTTCCGCCGAAAATGACATTTTTAAAATAAAAAAAAAACAATTCGAGATCTGGGTGGATTAAAACGCAACTTTGTTCTATTTCAATTTTTGGGTTTTTAGATTTGTTCTAATGAATCAGGTATGAATTGAATTAAATTGATATCATGCTAACTAACCACGTGCAATATGGTTAGAGTGTGGTATTAGTTAAAATGGTATTGACAACATCTCAATCAATGAAAAATGTATGGTTTCACTTCATGACAATTGCTTTAGGATATATGCCTCTCATTGTTTGCCAATTTGAAGTTCTTTCTCGAGAGCACTACTACTGCGATAGAAACGATAACATAATAACACTACAAGAAAAGTCCGATTTAGCCACTAATATTTGCCACGAGCCTAATCCGTCACTAATTTGCCACAGTTTGCGGCGACATATGTAAAAGGAAGGAAGCGCGAAATTTCCAGCTTGACTTTGCCACGGATATCAAAAGCGGTGCAATTTGCGGCGGAGGTTGCGTGGCAAGCCCGTGGCAAACCATTCAACTTAAAACACAAAGCGCGTTTCTTTCTCTCCCACTCTCGAGACCTTTCTTCACTCCCGGCCAAAACACAAACGCATTTCATTCTCCTCTCTTACTCTCTCAGTCTCATAGATCGCCACGACCCACCACCCCACGACGACCACGACCCACCACCCAACACCACCGTTCCTCCTTCATTCGCTTCTCCTTCTCTTCCACTTGCAACATCCTCTTTCGGTCTCCTCTCTCACTCTCAAAGAAACTAAAACCCTAACCATTTTCTTCTTTCTTAGATCCTTGAAATCATAAATCGCGAAGCTTCTACTCCCGAACTAATGTCATTTGAAGTTCGTTTCTCCTTCGAAATCATAGATCGCGAAGCATCGTTTCTCCACTTGCTTTAATTTGAAGTGGTTCCTCTGAAGCCCCAAAGTCGATAGTACATGAGATCACCCGATTCTTTGAGGTAACAATTTTGTGCATGTAATTTAGTATTTGTTGGTATTATCTTGAAATTTTATAAATTAATATCTTTGTGAACTTGTTAAGAGAGAGATTTGTGCATAGTTGAAATAACAATTTGATTTGTGAAAAGAAGGTAAGATACCTTTGTTTAATAGCAAACCAAATGGGAAAAATCTTAACTTTGTGATTTCTTATGAATTTTCCTGACAGTTATTGGGCATATATGTGGATTTGTTGCTTTTCTAATCACAAAATTGATGATATTGTTGCTTGATTTGTTTCCTTCGAGGTGTTTGTTGTATGGTCTAGGAAGGGCATTGGTTTTTATATTGACTCCTTTACTTGTTTGAAATAACATTCACAAATTTGAGGAATGGCCTCAAGTGCTTTTGCATAAAAGGCTCTTGACACCCTCATTACGCTCCTATTCTTCTTTTTCCATTCACGGAGTGCGCATTCGTTTACGTGAAAGCATCGGATATTTTGGGTCTCTCAACTTTTTCTAGAAGCTTACGCTCTCGAAGTCCATTCTTGATGAATCTCAAGTCCCTACACCTATCGATTACGGTATGTGTGCTATAACTTTTCCGTTCCTATGTTCTTACTTCATTCATGGAAAATATTGAACATGTATAGCCATTTTTGCAAGGAAAATATTATCTTTTGTTTTTATAGTTTTGGAATTTGAATTCTTTGTTTTTATTTAATTACAAAATTCATAGCATTTACAGGGTAGGTTTAACGTTGAGGTTTGTAAATGTTGGAAGAATATTTACGAGACTCTATATATCGAGTCACAATTGCTAAAAGCCTTAGAAATTTGTATAATTTCCGTCTTAATTGAAATTGATGTCGTGTTTTGTTTGGTTTGTTCTTTTAAATGGGCGGAGATGAATTTGCTAATGATTAATGTGGATGCGATTCTCTCAGCGGAGAGGGTGAATTCCACACAATTGGCTGATTCCACAATACAAAGCCTCTGAGAGAAATTGGAGGTATCTCTAGCATTGTTTTGTGATTTACACCAATTTAACCGTGTGATATGACATTCTCGGTTCTGACATCCACTTTGCATATTTTGCTTTTGATTTATTAGTTGCTAACATTGTTTGACAAATATGCAAGCTGTAATAAAATTAAGCTTAAAATCAAATGGATTACATTCAAAAATAGTCTTATTTATGCGATGGGAATTTGTGATGACAATGCGCATATTTCATATTATTTTGACATGCATCTCTTTTCTTTGGAATCTTTGTTACGCTATTTCTTACTTTGTCTCCTTAATGTCTGCTTTGCTTGAACTCCATAGCCTTTGATATCAAAGACGACCATAGGCGTTGGAAGTGCGAGTGCATGTATGTTTACGAGGCTTCAATTGTAATTCCATTCTTTTAGCGAGAATACGTTTGATCCTCTTGACCTGCATGTTTTACGGAATAATAGTGTGCTATTTATTACATTTTGTTGTCTTCTTAGTCCGCTTTGCTTAAAGCTGGATTGCCTTTGACATTGAACACGGGTTGAAATAGATATAGTAATGAGCATGACTTTTATATTAATATTAATATCATCTATCTCTCTCTACTTGTTCTCTGATCTCTTAGAACTTCAGTTGATTCAATTGAAATTTTTGTATAATGTGAGCGAATGAAATGTTGGTGAGTTCGGCTGAATTTGAACTACTTCTTTTTAAACTTTAAGCTTTTTATGGTTGGAAGAATAATGTATAGTTCAAATTGTCACTTTGAAATCAGTGATGCAATGAGAGTTTTGTATAATGTGAGCGATTGAGATGTTGTGAATTGGTTGAATTTGGACTCCTTTGTTAAACTTTGTGATGAATTTGGATTTTCGATATTTGATGTAGAAAGAAAGATGGAATTCAAATATCTGGTTTGATTATTTTCTTATTTTTGTTCCATTGATTATCTCTTTGTGAGATCTAAACATCGATGATTTGGACTTGGATTACTACTCAACACTTTTTTCCTATGTTGATATTTTATACTTATTTTGCGAGGATGTTGCAAGTTTGACCGATTTTTTGAGAAGGCGTTTGGAATAACGGTAGAGGAGAAACGACTTTCTATTAGTGGGCGCAATTGGGGAGAAGTTGATCTAAATGGTTGGTGATGTTTACATGAGCGGGCTTATGTGTTGTAATTGTTATTCTCCACATGATGCATTGCATATTTCTCGGACATCTCTCTTTGCTTATGTGTTGTAATTGTTATTCTCCACATGATGCATTGCATATTTCTCAGACATCTCTCTTTGTCATCCTTACTTGTTGTACTATGAGAAATTGTTTTTGTGGAAAAAATGTTTCTAGTAATTTAAAATGGCAGCATCATGAAGACTGATATGTAATATTTTAAGCAAGGGGCGAGTGCTTTACTATTGCAAAGAAATTCAATTGAACCCATTCGATCTCTCAAACAAGAACGTCAACTCCTTGCTTTCTACTCTTGCCAATCAAATATTGATGGAAATAAGTTTCCATGTGCCAAGTTCCAATACCCAGTTTGTTGGTGATGAAAACCGCCCACCTGCTCAGGTTAGTTTGTTTTGACCTTGATAAATCTCTTGTTATGATAAATTATAGATGGTGACATTTGAAAATCTTTTACAGTATCGGGTTTTCCGTGATAAAATAATGTCTATGGCTGATGTTGTATTTGGAGGTCAAGATCTTGTTGTTACATTTGAGGTATTGCGATCCTTATACCAAGGTGATTTCTTTAATTTCACGGACATGTATTAATCAACTACTTTTAGCTACTTATCATTTGTCTTATATACTTACGATTGCATTTTTGTCCTTTCATGAAAAGATTACTCAACTAATAATAATTTGTTTTATTGTGCGAGGAGGGCGATCTGATGTTGTATTCAAAGAAGTATTTTACAACTTATAACTATACGTAAGTGCCAAATATTTTCCCTTTATCCTATACTATTTCTTTTCATCTAACTTTTACTACTTAATTGTTAAATATGTACAGTATAGAGGTGCAGTATGCAGTTACGGACCTATTAAAAACATTTTTGTAGTGGTTTTATGAACTTACATTTTGCTTTGGTTTAGTTTTCATCTTTGTATTATTATTCATAAAAAAGGCTCAAACATTATCTATATTACTAAATGCTTTGTCAATTTATGATTGCTTAGTCCACACTATATCCAAGTCTATGCAAGAATTTCTCCAACCCACCCAACTGGACAGCTTGTGCAAAATCATGCTCTATTTGAATTTGAGCCTTTCCTACAATTGGTGGCAGATCTCTAAAATCTGTAGCTAGGCTGTCCATTCATCTTGTAAGAGGAATAAACAGTTACGATCTTTTTGCAGTTTATCATGCTCACCCAAATCATATAGGATAGATATAGGGTTGTGTGTATTTTCATATTTCTGCCTATAGCTTGGGACCGAAGAAAATTCTTCCTTCACTAGGAGCATTGCTCTTAATTCTTGTTCAATTGTATGTTGAGGAAGAGTTTAGTTTAGTTTATGTAATGTGGGTGTTTGGAGTTTGTATATGAATTATTATTGTGTAATGGATTTTGATTTTGTGAAATTTTTGGGAAAAAGTTGAAGTGGGTTTCATGGGGTTATGAGGATGAGTGAATTGATGTAATGTGGCTATAGTTTGGGCTTAACAGTGTTTTGGTTTATTGTTGGTTCAAAGATATAGAGTGAGATTGGGGAAGTACAAGAGAGATTGATTCATTGCGGAGGAAGAAGGAAAACTTGCAGGTGTGTGGAGTCCTGATGCCAAATTGATTGCTATTCTTGTAAGTGTGTTGATGTGTGATTATCAATGTGGCTTATCAAATGGATAGCCAACCTTTATGCATTCAATTCTCTGATATGTTTAGTGAATCTGTTTGATTGCACATGTGTGATTAGCGAGTAATTTGTACACATTTTTATTACCTATTTTTGGTGTAAAAAATGGAATATGGGTTGTAATCTTTGTAAATTTGCATGTAACCGAAATACAATCATTCATGTCGACAAACTAGCATCTAAATTGTCCGATTGGCATTGGGCTACATTGTTAAATGAAAGATGCTCTTTACCCCATTTAAGTTATATTTAGAAGATGTTTTTATGCAGATTCGAATCGACTTGTTGTGTGCATATTCAGTACATTGAAACTTCACACTTGAATATTTTCTAGCTTTACCATAATATTCTATTTATATCCTATTATTTATAAGATGTTCTACCTTAAATTCAACTCATGCCTTTATTTTGTTCATACGACCAATAACTCCTTCCTTGAAATTAATGTTGTGTTTACGTATTATGTTCCTCATTCATCTGTATTTTCTATTTGCAGACATCTTCTTTCTATCTTCACATTTTCAAGCTCCAGTTCTTGGATAAAAAAATACACATTGGTGGGAAACAACCCTCTGCTTTGTGCCTAGCTACTATATCTCTTACGCTTCAGAGCAAGATCCTTTTGCATAAAAAAGATTTGTCGGTGTAGGTTTCCTGCTAGTATTGAATTTATAACTTCCTTCATGTATGTAAATTAATGCAATTGAACAAAGCTTATTTGATGAAACATATGTTAATTTCTTGGTTGTTGTCATGAATCAACCACCCATAAAGCCTTTAAGTGAAGACAATTGAATAAAGCCTTTCTTTGGATTTATTTATTTTTTTAATTTTTTTAAAATTTGCGACGGTTTGCGGCGGAAGGTGTCGAGTTTGCCACGACTTTGCGGCGAAAATTTGCGATGGATTTGCCACGCAGACTTGCGACGGAAAAATTTGCGCGGAAAAGTCCGTGGCAAGCGATTTATGACGGCGTTTTGCCACCATTTTTGGTCCATAGCAAATCCGTGGCAAATGTTGTTTTGCCACGGAAATTTGTACATTTGTCACGGAAATGTCCGTGGCAAATCAGCGATTTTCTTGTAGTGTAATAAAAGAACTAGATAATTCCAGGAAACTGAGATGGAAGCCTTAGAAGATGAATCATCTTTCCTTGCAAGTAGAAATAGAGAGCATAAGATAACAATGGCTGCAGAAAATGACACATAAAAGATGGAAGCCTTAATATGGTTTGGGAGAGGAGAAGAAAAAAACTGAATGAGAGAAGAAGAGTTGAGTTGAGAATGGTGTAGAATGAGTGAAATTCGGAATAAGTAAGGAAATGGTAAAAAGAGGTGTCATTTCCCGTGAATTTAATACATTTGCGTGGATTTCACGCGTAAAACGCGAGTGTCATTTCCGTGGAATTTATTACATTTGTGGCGGATTTGTCTCGCGTTTACCAAGGAGTCGTTTCATGGAAAGCAAGTCGTTTTCGTGGATTTTGAAATTTAGAAATCCGCCCATTTTCCAAGTTGCGTTTTATTGGAAAGTGAGTCGTTTTAGTGGAATCAATTTTTTTGACCGAAAATTTCTTCCTCTTTTATGATCCGCCAGAAACCCTATAAATCCGCCAAAAATGCCACAAATTCCGCCGGAAGTTTCTGGGAGACTAAATCCGCCAAAAAATACAAAAAACCGCCAGAAAGTTTCTGGGGGATTAAAATCCGCCGGAAAGTTATGCCTTCTAATTTCACTTATTCTTGTAGTGAAAGTATAATATTTTTTTATAAATAATGTATTTTTAAAGAATACAAAAACCTCTGTACAGATGAAATTAGAGATGACCACTAACAAAATCAGAGCAATAAAAACAATACAAAAAATATGCCAAGGACTTAAAATATCCAAATGTAATGCCATGGGACTTTTAGCAGGCCATGGGAGATTTAGTAGACCATACAATGTAATGCTCCTAACTTAAAATATCACATTCAGGGACTTTTAGTTGGTCCTTGGATGTGCAAGATACTGTCATTATAATCTCTAAATGTATTAAAATTACAACCACTAAAATGATTAATAAAAAAAAATTGAAGACAAAAATTACTCATTAAAGAGACAATTAAGAGTTTGTTTACAATTTTGATACGTTCGGAAATTATAATAACACATTGTTTTGCACATCCAGTAACCAAAATGATCATCGATTGTTGGTGTAAAAAATTTTAGTGCATAGTACTAATCTACACTATATTTATACATCTAAACCACCTATGATTTTACCAATACCCTCATCCTATCTAAAAGACACATCAAATCTTTGAGGGCAAAAATGTAAATTTATTTGTTCTTCTTACCCTCTCTTCCCTCCTTTTCACTTTTCTCTTACACTATCTTTCTTACTTTTCTTCTCTCTCTTCTCACACTCTCTTTCCTCCTTTTCACTTTTCTCAAACACTCTCTTTCTTCATTTTTTTTTCTTTTTACTTTACTTTTATTTTTCACATAAACAGTTCTTCTATTTCTCTTATCATTTCACTTTAGTTTTTTTTACCTAAATTTATACAAACACTACAGTACTAAAATTATCTTCTATTTTCTCTTCGAAATCTGTTTACACTCTTATTGATAATCTCCTATCTATATTTTACTATCTACTATAATATACTAATCAACTAAAATAATCAATCGAAACTACGAGATAACTGCACTGATATACAAAAAAACAAGGGATAACTGCAAAGATATATAAATAAACACGGGATGAATATTTGCCATTGATAATTAGAATTTTTTTTGACGGAAGATAATTAAAATTTTTGAAGACTATTATAAACCTACTCTCTAAAAAGACAAGAAGACTTAATTACTATTTAAACTTATTAATATTTAAAACACATGTGACAAATATTTGTCATTATTACCTAGAAAAGGACAAATAATTGTCACTGTTATATAAAAAAACACGGGATAACTGCACTATATATAAAAAACAGAGCATTAACATTTTTCATTGATAATTAATTTTTTTAAACTACTGATTAAAATTTAATACACATATTTCTTATTGGTAATCTACTATCTCTCTTTTACTATCTACTATAAGATACTAATCAACTAAAATAATCAATTGACACTACGAGATAACTACATTGATCTATAAAAACACGGGATAACTGCGATAATATATAAAAAAACACGGGATTAATATTTGCCATTGATAATTTTTGAAGACTAATATAAAGTACAAACCTACTATCTGAAAAAAAGACTTAATGGTTATTTAAACTACTAATTAATATAAAAACAAATATTTCTTATTGATAATTAATTACTATCTAACTTTTACAATCTACTTATATATATATATATATATATATATATATATATATATATATATATATATATATATATATATATAAGCACGGGATAACTACAGTGATAGATAAAAAACACAGGATAACTACAGTGATAGATAAAAAACACAGGATATAAGCACGGGATAACTACGTTGATAGATAGAAACACATGATGAATATTTGTCATTGATAATTATAATTTTTAGGACTACTATAAACCTACTATCTATAATTTTTGCTCACATTCTTACCTCTCAACCGAAAAACATGTAATGATTTAGTTCATAAATACTTATTTGTATATATTAGAGAAAATTTGAGCTATCTATCTCTATGGGTATCTATTGCATGTTGTCAATATAAATATTTTTATATTTTTGTACTTACGATATATTTATATATTCATTTATATAAAAAATATTTGCAAGATATTTTTCTTAAAATAAATATTTGTAGCATATTTGTTGGACTTTATCAACTTTACGTTAATGTTATAAGTGTGATGAAGAACACATTATAGAGCCAATATTGGTTTTATATACTTATATTTTGCAACTGATGTTATAAGAATGACCTTTCAAATCAACATTTCTATTTGAATATAATCATGTCACATAACACGATTAGCCCGTGCGGATGCACGGGTAATCTACTAGTTAAACTTGTAAATCCAAAACATCTTACTTATGTAAGCATGTGAGAGATTTGATCCTCCCTTCTGACTCAACCAGTAGTAATAGTATATATCCATCCATTCCATGGTGGTAATTGAAGGGGTAACTGGTTGTTCTTGTAACTTTACTTTGAATGGAAATTTAATGATGGATATTATTAAAATGATAATTATAGGAAAACGACTAGACCTGCAGGTTCTGAACCGAGTTGGACACAAGTCAACATCCACAGTAACTAACCTACTACTACTACTACTGGCTGAGTGAGTTAGTGAGTAATAATAATAATTGAATTGAATTGAATTTGAATGAATGAAAAAGTCCTTCTGAAATTGCAGCAGAGAAAAGAAACCCTAAAAAGTTTTCTGGTTCCAAGGTAGAGAGGGTTTCGCTTTTTGGCCAGAAAGAGAAAGACTGCTACCTTCAGAACTCGCCATTAAAACTCGAACTAATTTTTCAGAAAATAAATTATAAAAGCAATGATTCAGACACTATCGTCAGAACTTATCATTTTTTGTGCAGTACTCCAGTAAACAGGTCAAGGTTCTGTTGCATGCCAACTCTGTACGTAGGAGTAGCTAGCTAGGTCCTTCTTTCTGGAGAAAATAATACTAGAAGCACTAGTAGAACTGTGTGTGATGAATCTAGCCTGAAACTGCATCTGCATGTAAAGTAGTAAAAGAGAAAAATAATATTTTATTGTTTTTGGTAAAAAAAAAGATATTTTATTGTTAAGATAAATTGAGATAAAATATGTATTTGAGACCAGTAAGTAGCTGGTGAACACAAGAACAAATATGGATTCTGATATTATTATTATTATTATTATTATTATTATTATTATTATTATTATTATTATTAATGTAAAAATTATTTTCATCCTTACTACTATAATAAGTAAACAAAAAAGTAGACACTGATTTACAGTATGAAGGTTAAGGTATTTGAAGTGGATATATAAAATTGGTTTCAAAATAGACAAATTCATGGTGTTTGAGTTGGATTGTGGGTCTGAAATTAAGAACTCACTATACTTAAGACAACTCATAAAATACATGACCGTCAAGCCATATAGTCCAAGATTATTAACTGCGATATTATGTAATCTCTATTATATTAAATCATGAATCTTCCACCTATATATTTATAAGTCTTTCCACGTCATTAATTACGTCATCTTCTTTTTAATTCACGTCAGCATGTTATTTCGAAATATATCACTAAAAAAACAAAAGTTGGGATTGAATCCATTCTCTCACGCTACCACCTCATGACGCTAACTATTTGAGCTACCACAATTTCATGCTACCAAAGCGTATTACATAATATTTATCCTATTCTTTCTTTTATTGCAAAACATTTTATCTACTTTTTATATCTATCTATTATTTATTTTGATACTATCCTATTCTTTCTTTTATTGCAAAACATTTTATCTACTTTTTATATCTATCTATTATTTTGATTGATACATATATATATATTTGTTATTATATATTACATTTATATATTATATTTATTTGGCATCTAATATTTTGTATCATATTCTTTAGATTTTATTATATATATATATATATATATATATATATATATATATATATATATATATATATATATATATATATATATATATATATATATATATATATTTACTAACTAAAATGTTATTAAATATGAGTAATTTTATTCATTTCAACATTTTTTTAATTCTTATATTATAAATAATGTTATATATTAAAAATGTTTGTCACATATTTTTGTATTCAGCTTGATGCACATACAATTAGCTAGAATCAATATACAACTTTGATCGATTAGTATATTTGTAGTTTACAACGTTTGTGCTTAATATTCTTCTATTCACTACGCTGCACTTAGAAAATAAGTAGAGAGAATAAACAAAATGATGAGAAACATTGATCCCTGCGGTTGTCAACGTCAATCACCTTAGTCAAAAGCAAGCTAAATGTCTTTATGCAAAGGTATATTTATCATATATTTGTAAGTTACTATTTACTATTACTATTCTGGACTGTATAATACTTATAACTAATTCCTGTTGTAATAACATCTCAATATGAAAATACCACTGAAATTATATACCCTACGGTTGTCACTACTAAATTTTAGAGTACTATTATGGCAAAAATATTCATCATGTGGGTCTCTCATAATATACCGTGGTACTGTTGCTATTTGGAATTTTGAACTTAGTGGTACAAAGGAAAAGACCATCTTCTCCACTAGCTACTTTTACTATTTACATGTTAAAAGAGTGGTATCACAAAAAGTATAGATTTTGTATTCTTTAGAGTCTCTCTTCTCTTTCCATTCGTTTCCTTCCCCAATTTTTACTTTTGAATCTATTCAAACTACTAACATAACCATGTTTTTTTTTGAATTTGTTTTTGTCCTCCAATGTAATTTTCCATCTTTAGGTACAAATATTATTCATTTGGCGTATGGTCATGTGCCAAAATCAAGGACACCTATGTTATTCGTCTCATTCATGATAAGACCGAACCCAATTACACAATCTTATAAATATTTAATTAAATCATATGCAGCAAACAATTGTATTTTCTTTTGAAGCAGCAAACAATTGTATTGGATAGCAGAGATCACTATATATAAACACTATTTTATATTGTTGGGTTACATCTATAATTGAGAAATCGGACTACATGAATGTATTACATCCTACCATTTTAATCTAAAAGTATGCAACATGAGTCATTTTTGCCAAGAAATAGACGATAATCCTTTTAAATTGCAACACACATATTTCTTGATAGATTTTTGGTGGATTCTTTTTTGATAGATTGTAAGCCATATATACAATGTAGTATAACCCTTTGAGGTATTGTATTGTGACTGATGAATTTTTTTAATGAGCAAAGTTATATTATAGCGGGTATACGGGGTAGTCAAACTCATTTATTAGATATCATGCTAAATTAGAGTTTATTATAGCGGGGATAGAAATACATTAGAGTTTCACGCTGCTATTTCAAAGTAGTGTGAGGAAGTATTTAATCTTTTGATTGTTTGTTTTTCATAAAACAAAATAATAAAGGAGGGTACAAAATCCCTTAATGAGAAACTAACACCGTTAGATTCAACGACATAATCTACCATCAGAGCGAGGGGTCGTCCTGATCCTCTCAAGGGTCAGGGGAAATGATATCAAACATATCATATTAATTTTTCTTAAATTAATTATTAAAATGCATTTTTAAACAAAATAAATGTGGACACAAATATTTTATAAATTCTTAAAAAATAAATTTGTCATTCTTAATATGTTATATGAAAATATATTTTTAATAGTGAGGCCCAAATGTCTATTTAAGAATATGGAATCAAAAATAAGATTAAAAATAATTTATTGGACATTTTTAAGGTATGCCAAAAAAAAGTGACTTGTGATTTTATAGATAATATCCTTTTATCAATCATTAGTACTGTCACGGGTCCTGCGGGCTAACTAATGACGCATTGGTCCTGCCATTTACCCAGTGACCCAGTGATCTGATCGGGTCGATCATCGGTTTTAATAACATTGATAAAAAATATAGAATTGTATTATTTGTTTGTTCCAAATTAGCTTATGGATTTCAAATATTTATTGTCATATGAGTTACTTAGCCAATATTTTTGCAAGCACATGATCATGTTGGATTTCAACATATTTGTATCATATGTTTGCATAGTGTATCCAAGCTATATGTATTAACATCAGAGTAATGAATAAATAATACCTATTAACAGATCTCTCCTTCAAAGGGTCCGTATATACAACATATCTAAATTTGCGGTAGCTCTTAGTGCAGGAAGTACCATGCGCGAGGCATGAGTGCAGTTTGATTTGAAGTTGCAAGCTATCATTATTTTTGTTTTCCATGTGGGTCTTTTCCTCGAACATCGATTAATACATTTAGAAAACGATATATATATATATATATATATATATATATATATATATATATATATATATATATATATATATATATATATATATATATATATATACACACACGTTTTGACAAATAATTTAATATACAAATTTGTATAAAATATTTATAAATATATGTTGATAATACATTTTTCTAAAATTATTATACAACATAATAGTTAAATTTTAGATAGTGTCCAGTATTTAATATCTCACACAATGCACTTAAATATACAACTTCTTTTTTTAATTCCTAAAAAATTGTCAATTTTTATGTTACAAGTGAATGTCGACCTATCTTTGCACGGAATGAATCATACTAGTTGTTTATAAAAATAAAAGTAATATTAAAGTCTTTATGGTCGACTTTAATCATTAAATGGTGTCACTAACAACTAATACTTGACTAAAATTCAACACATGGATTTTGATGTTAATGTTACGACGTTGATTTGAGTTTTGGTTTGAGTTTTAAGCTCACTATGTTGATGTTAAGACATTGACATTGATGTTGGTATATTTTTATATTTCTACCTATGAAGTCCAGATACTCCAAAATAGCCAACGTACCCGTATCGAATACGTATCCAATATCGATACGTGTTGGATACATATTCTGGGAGTATCCTGGAATTTATGTTTATTTTTAAATAAAAAAAAAGACCAGATACTTACCGGATGGATACGTATATTGGGAGTATCCTAAAATTTATATTTATTTTTAAATCAAAAACCAACTAGATACTTACTCTTTTATCTATTATTTGAAGAGAAATAAAATGGATCCAAAAAGCGCACAAGGTATGTGCAAACAAATTTTCGTCTTTTGTCTAGGAAAAATGAAGGATATGGCAAAGGAGAGACAAATATGTGGGACATTAGTGGAGATGCACGTGATCCACTTCATAGTCTCTTTATGAACCAGAGTTGGAAGCTATGTTATTTTTTGATGATGGAAATGGAGAGGAGAATGACACCGTTAGTGTTAAGTAGTTAATAGTAGGCAATTCTATAGAGCCTAAACTTATTTTGGATATGACTTATGATGTTTTTTACTATATTCTAACTTGGGTAGTAAACTGTACATCTTTTGTGACATGTTCCTAGGAGTGAGAATATATTTTAAAATGGGTGGAGAAAATACATTTAATTATGCTTACTTATTTTTTGAGTTACTATGTCATTGGTGCACAGTTTCCAAAGGCTTCTAATCTACGCCGGAGAATCTGTCTGACTACGAGTACTCGAGTTTGCCGAGCTTTTTTGGTTCTCTCCTCTAAATAGAGTTTTTGTCACACCCAATATTTGAACCCAAGACCTTGGAGTGGAATCCGAGACTAGTTAACACTCGGACCAACCCTTGTTGGTACTATGATTACTTGTTTTGATGACAAGTATCTTTGTGTTTGATATTTTTAAATTTTAATTTAATGTTTATTGAAGTATCTCTGCCGTATCGTATCTTGATTTTCAAAATGTTCTCGTATCCACATATGTCTCGTATTATATCTCATATCGTATCCCGTACCCGGACTTCATAAATTTCTACCATAAATGTTCTTGTTTTTTCTCTGTTTTTTTTTGTTTTAAAAATATATATTTTACTAATAAACTCAACACCCAATCCAACTGAAGGTCGGGTAGAATTGGTTTGGGTCATATGAAAATTTGGGTATAATCTTTTCAAAGTTCAGAGTAATTAAGGATTGTGGTTTGAGTTTGGTGAGTTTTGATGTATTTAGAGGCCCGGCCAAAACAAATACTCATGTGATTAGTTGAATATTTTTGATAAATAAAAAGTTGGATTGGGTTATAGGTTTATATGAAAACTTGGGTATAATATTTTCAAAGTTTAAGTAAGGATGTGTGAGTTTTGATGCATCAAAAGGGGTTTGTGTGCCGTCTGAAAATTGATGCAGTCGTGCATTTAGAACCGTCCGATCTTAATCAAACGGTCCAAATTTCAAAGTTGAAATTAATATTAAACAAAAATAAATAATTGTTCTTATAATCTAGACCACCCATTTTTGATCAAACGGTCTCAGCTCGCCGATTGCATGACTCCATGCAACTTCAACTTCACCTAATCCAAATTCCATAATTAGAGGGTGTTTGATAAAATATTATTTTTGATAGAATTGAATTTGTATATTCATAGTGTAGTTTTACTTAAAATTGATTCTGAAAAGAATCGTGTAGTCAATTGGAGGCCAAACATTCTTAATCATGAAACCAAACATGCACTTATGAGGATCTCTAGTCATAATTTGGTGTATAAAAATCATATATCATTTATCATTTTCTGCTTCAAAAATCATACATGATTTCATATTTTATTCATGTATATATGAGTTGCTTTAATTTTTATCATTTTTCTGCTTCTCAAAAACAAATCAATGTATCATTTTTGCCCCCTGAGTAAGCCTCCATATCTGCGAGAAAAGAAAACAGGTAAAGCTTATAAGTTGTAAAGATCAGACCACGAGAAATATAAAAAAGCTAATTAATATGCTGCGAACAGTGATGTATCTAAGACCCTGGTTCAAGATGGTCAAACTATTTAATTTAATAAAATTTTAAATTATAATATATATAAATAAAGACATAATTATTCCAAATATAAAACTAGTCAAAAAGATTACATACATATAATTAGGATCGTCCTAAACAATCTGAAGACTCTGTTCAAATCTTAAAAACTACGCTTCTATACTTAATCATTCCTTTAATTTCAAGCTTATATGGACGATTATTATTCTCTATTGGAGTTGAAAGATTACCCAACCAGTCTGATAATATGCTAGTGTTTACCATATTACTCCTATGATACCAAATATAAAACCCAAAGTACATGTATTTGCACTAAATTTAATTTGTTTATATTTAATAACATGACATTTAGAGAATTTTTGCTTTGTATTAAAAAACGGATAGATTACCCCTAAGAGTACTTAAATGAGATGATAAGAATCTTTTAAACTTAACCAAAGTCTTTGGATTGAATCGAATGCTTGGGTATCTGTGATGTTAAATCTCATTGTTTAGGATTTTAAGAATTAGTCTCTGCAGTTACGCGTAGAAGATATATAAAAAAAATTACTAAAAGTTGTTTCCGTTTAAACTCCATTAAAAAAGGATCACGTTGTAACTAGACATATAAAAACAAAATGTGAAATAAAATTCAAAATGATAAAATTAAGTTGTAACTAGACTTTATTGTAGCTGGTGCAGTTATAGAGTAGGTGTAGTAATTGACACTGTGCTGCAGGCTTTACATTCATAGCTAGTCAAGCATTAAAAAGGTTACTTTTTTTTTTTAATCTCGATGCATCTTTTTAATTAAAGCTTTTCTTTTTTATTTTGTCTCACCTCCCTCATTCTTCTTTTTCTTAAAACTTAACGAACATAAGAAGAAAAAGTGTAAAATACACATAATTTATTCACCATTTCTTCTGTTTACAAACGCAGAGAGTATAATAGTATTTAATTTTTTGATCAAGACAGAGAATTTATTTTTTAACAAGCCAAGACAGTACTACTAATTATCCTTCATATATAGATCTTAAGAAAAAAAAAAGAGATCATAGCTATAGCATATATGATCTGAGATAGGGTTAAGAAAAAGCATAATCATCAGAAATGAAATGTTTAGATAGCATATATAATATAAATATAAATATAAAGCTGTTACTTCAATGAAGGTCAAAGCCGTACAACTAATAACCAATTAACCCTCATCATCATGTTCTTGATTTCTGTACCAACTACTATGAGAGAGCATAGTTTTGATTGGTAAGGAAAGAAGGGTGATGATGAGTGGGAAGTAGGAACGATTTTTATTAACTTACATCTTGCACCAATATTGATGAACATGTATGTATACAGTAAGAAGAACCCATGAAACTCAGGATAGATAGCGCCAATATGTAATGTAAGTCTCACGGCGCTATCCCTCCTGAGCTTTACAGGCTCTCCATACTTTTTCTTCTTCTACTACTCTTTTCTTTCATCTCCCAAAGCCAAGAGAAAAAGAGAGAGAATATGTTGTGTTTGCAGTACAAGTGTGTGTTACTTACTAGGTTTGGATAGGAATGAGAGTGGAGAGTGGAAGAACTCAATTTATAGAAGAATAGCTGATGCTGGTAGAGTGGTAGTACACCTACGTGTAGTGGTGGGATCATTTTTATTTTTATTTTTATTTTTATTTTTTTGAGATAAAGAAGATTTGGAAAAGAGCTTAAAGCAGCAGCTTAATTAGACTGCTATTTATGTGACAATAATGTTAGGCGTTTGCTTTTCTCACACCCCTCCTACTATTTCTTAACTCCAAATATTCCAAAAATACCATTAAGTAGAGTGTGTGTTTTCACCGATTTGGGGATGGGCAACCGAATATATTCGGTTGAGGTCAACCGAACAGGTAAAAAAGGTGAATGTGATGTGAGAGTCCATTTTTTGTAATAAAATAGGGTGTTCGAACACCCTCATGCGAACCTGTTCGCATGACCTCGTTCGAACAGGTGAAATTACGCACAAGAGGGTGTGAAGTCAAGATTTAACACACACGAACGATGTCATTCGAACCTGTTCGAAGGCCCGTGTTCGAACAGGTGAAATTTCGTGAAAAAAAGAGGTTTTGACTGGCCTTTTGGTCTTTTCACACCCTTATGGGGTGTGTTTTGAGTATGAGGGGGTGTGGGAAAAGCAAATGCCTAATGTTATGTAGTCAAAAATTTCAGCCAAAATAGACAAAAACCAACTTACAACATGAATTAACCAAGTTTTTTAGACTATTAACCAACTTGCTTTTTCACAGTTTTCGAGGCATTGATTAAAAACTTGGTTAATTGATCACTTGGTTAATGACCTAAAAAACTTGGTTAATTGATGTTGTAAGTTGGTTGAGCCTTTGAGTAATTTCATCATGCCGAGGCTTGAGAGTTTCTATCTCCTTCTGTAGTCGAGCTATCGCTTCATTGACACCTTATATGCAGCCATTGATTTCTTTGTTCTCGCCAGTAGAGTCGCCTTCCTCTCCTCTCTTCTTAATGGAAGATCGATTCTAGGCAACCCAATGGGTTGATACACCAATCCAATAACTCACTCACCCA
The DNA here is from genome assembly GCA_020916435.1 of Oxytropis ochrocephala. Taxonomy (NCBI): domain Eukaryota; kingdom Viridiplantae; phylum Streptophyta; class Magnoliopsida; order Fabales; family Fabaceae; genus Oxytropis; species Oxytropis ochrocephala. The sequence goes on from CM037089.1 coordinate 44,024,879, forward strand.
CAATCCAAGAATTGGAAATTTTAGTAAAAGAGGGGAAAAGAGAGAGATAGGGGTGAATAGTGACAACTATAGATTCAATTGAATCTAACAGAACAGAGAAGAGTTGTAACTGAATTGATAACAGAAAATATTGCATTCATTGATTGATGATTCAATTACACATTGAGTTTATATAGGGTTATGCAAAAATACAAAGAGAACAATGAAGTGAGGAAAGGTAAAGTAGCTTGGTGAAGTCTTCATCTCAAGAAGCTTCGCTTAACTAGTGTGCAACTGTGCTGCCTCATCAGTTGCATTAGTGATTGCTTTGACTGTTGACTTCAGGTCTATGGTGTTCTCTATTTGTTGTGTAGTCACCTTATCATTATCCTTTACTCACCCCTCAAATTGAAGGTGAGGCAATGGCAATGGCAGAACCTTTAATTTGGCTTTCATAGAACGAAATTGTGGAGCAGGCAATGGCTTGGTAAGCGCATTTGCTATCTGATCAGACCCTGGAATATGCAGAACCTTTAAAGTCTTGGCCAACACTCTGTCACGAACAAAATGAATATCCAATTCTAAGTGTTTGGTGTGTGAGTGTAAAACAGGGTTGTGTGCTATAGAGACAACACTCTGGTTATCACAAAGTAGAACAGGGCTGTGATGCTGGACTTTGAGCTCTTTGAGCAGTGATTGGATCCATTGCAACTCAGTTGTAGCATTAGCCAACCCTCTATACTCAGCCTCTGCACTTGATCTTGCATCAAGAGTCTGCTTCTTTGAACTCCATGAAACCAAGTTTGGACCAAGAAATATAGAAGACCCAGAAGTTGAACGTCTATCATCAGGGTCACTATCCAATCGGAGTCACTATAGGCTCGAAGAGATAGTGGACCAGAAACAGAAGCACGTTGCAGCAGTAAACCTTGATGAGTTGTGGAACTAAGGTACCTCAGAATTCTTTTAACTGCCCTCCAATGAGTTTCAAGAGGAGATGAGAGGAATTGACACACCTTGTTTACAGAATAAGCAATTTCAGGTCTGGTAAGTGTGAGATATTGTAATGCTCCAACAATAGATCGATAGGTGTGTGGATCTTGCAGGTTTGTCGATGCAAACACCTTAGTTTGTCCCCAGAAGCCATAGGAGTGGTTATGCCCTTACAATCAGACATGGCAGCTTTGTGAAGTAAGTCTCGAATATATTTATCTTGAGTGAGCACTATAGAGCCATTGGAAAGATACTTGAGCTCAAGACCTAGGAAATAATCTGGTCTTCCAAGATGTTTAAGAGCAAATGAAGCATTGAGCTTATGAATCAAGTCATGAATCAAAGACTTTGCTGATCCTGTGATCAGTATATCATCTACATAAACTAGTGCAAAGAGTTGCACACCAGGCCTTGAATAAATGAAAAGGGAAGGGTCACACTTGCTGGGCAAGAAGCCAAACTGATGTAGCACTTGTTTTAACCGATCATGTCAAGCCCTTGGGGCCTGTTTGAGTCCATACAAGGACTTATGAAGCCTGCAGACTAAAGATTTATCAGTAACAGAGTACCCTGGAGGCTGTGACATGTAAATTTCCTCATTGAGAGTACCATTGATGAATGCGTTATTAACATCAATCTGTTGTAGATCCCATTTGTTGGTGATTGCAAGAGATAACATTCCCGATAGTAGTAGGCTTCACAACCGAGAGTATGTCTCACCATAATCTTTCCCGGAAGTGATTATAGCCTTTGGCTACCAAACGGGCCTTGAATTTGTTGATCGTCCCATCTGGATTTTCTTTGATCCGATACACCCACTTGCAGACCTAAAGGCTCTCCTATTTGGAGGGAGAGTGGTGAGGACCAAGTATTATTGTCGGTGAGAGCTTTTAACTCTACATCCATAGCAACGCCTTCCAATGAGGTTCACTAAGAGCCTTTTGATGGTTGTAGGTTCAGTGAAAGCAAGGAAAACTTTTGGTTTTAAGGAACCAGTTTGTAACCCGGTTACCATAGTGTGAGTTTTGGTCATCAAAGTGAGGGTTTGGTGCAATAGAAGTTCGTGGTATAGTAGAGGGTGAAATGGGTGAGACAGGTCAATATCGTGCAGTCTGATGGATGGAGGGTGTTTGTAGGAGCAATTTCGGAGGTGGAATGTTAGTAAGTGGATTTGTTTCTACGGAGAAGGATTTGTAATGTTGGTTTGTAAAGGTTCGTTGTATGGAAGGATTTGTTTCTGTGATGTGCGGGGGCAATAGGAGATAATACTGATAGTAGTAGGGGTGAGAGACAGTGGTAAAGCTCTTGTGAGGAAGAAGTAGGAGTTACTGGTGAGGTAGGAGTATTGAACAAAGAAGGATAGGGAAATGATGTTTCATTGAAAGAAATGTCTTTGGATATGATAATCTTTACCTCAGAGGTCAAACATTTGTACCCCTTGTGAATTGGAGACAAACCTAAGTTCACACATTGAGTACTTTTGAGCTGAAACTTGTGTTTGTTGTAAGGTCTAAGGTTGGGGAAACAAGCACAAACAAAGGTTCTAAGTTGTTTATAGTTGGGAACAACATTGAATAGAGCCTGAAAGGGTGAGATATAAGAGGAAAGGCCAATGGTAGGCAACCGGTTTATGAGGTGCCCAGAGGTTGTGAAGGCATGATCCCAGTACTTAAGAGGTATAGAGGCGTGTGATAGAACCCATTTCTGTGACTTGTCTATGTTTTCTCTCGACAGAACCGTTTTGGTGAGATGTGTATGGGCATGTAAATCAGTGAGTGATGCCTAAACTAGCCAAATGTTTGGTGAATGGAAGGAATTCTCCACCACCATCTGATTGGACAGACTTGAGAGTGGCAGAGAATTGAGTTTGGATCAGCTTATGGAACAATTTAAAGGCCTGTAATGCTTCAGACTTCTGTTTGAGAAAATACAACCATGTATATTTAGTACAGCAGCAAACGACAAACGCTATATAATAGTAAAAACCAGAACTAGAAGCCATTGGAGCTGGCCCCCAAAGATCAGTATGCACTAATTCAAAGGGTGTGTTATACACAGTGTGTGATGGTGGTGCATGCAGATTATGTGTTGCCTAATTGACAAGCATTGCTTCAAGTGTGTTTTTATTGACAACTGAGATGTTACAAAGCTTCAAAACATGTGAAACAGCTTGTGAGTGAGCATGTCCAAGACGAGCATGCCACAAAGAAATAGGAGAACTAGACAATTCAGTACTAGTAGTATGTAAACTAGGCAAAATGCAGTAGCGATGACTAGCGATGATCGTGACTAACAACAGCAAGTAAACTACGAGACCTAGAAATAGAGTTATTTGTTACAGAAAGCTTAGATTTCCTTCTTTTGATTATAGGTAAGCCTTTGAACACATAGAGTCCATCTTGTCCAAGGGTGCCTTGTAAGACTACTTGATTAGCGACACGTGATTTAACCAAGCGGTAGAGTGGTCATGAAATTCAAAATAAACACTGTTATCACGAACAAATTTGGACACGATAATAGGTTTTGGTAACTTTAGGTAAATGTAATAAGTTATTGAGCACAAGGTTTATATGAGGGTGTATAGGAGATGTAAATGAGGATGAACCTATAGATTGAATAATGAACCATTACCATCTCCCATTTTGACTCGAGTTTTACCATTATAAGGCTCACTATGTTGCAAATTGTCTAATTCGGTGTGGCATGGTGCGAGGCACCGGTATCCCCACACACCATCCCTCATAATCGCACTTATTAGGTGAAGATAGATCGAACTCATACCGTGGGCGTCAAGTGGAAATGCCTCGCCAAGAGAAAGCAGAAGGAGGGCTTCATCAGTGGACTGATTCACCTTGGAATCATCTGCAGAAGCTTGAGCAGAGGTCTGTGTACCACTAGCCGGTGGCACGAACGTCTCGTCAAAGCGAAACCAGTGATCGAAGACATTGTGACCGTATCGGCCACACAATTGTACGTGGGCTCATTACGATGTTTCTACCTCCACGAGAGTTGGGCGTCCACGAGAATGCGACTTTGACGTCCACCACGACCTCGAGCATAAGGATTGGATCCAACATTTCCAAGAACACCTTGAGTGTTGTTGTTCGAATTGTTGTTCTGATGATTGTTGAAGTTGGAACCGGCCTGAGCAACATTGGCGCAGGCATTAGCCACCGTGAGTTCTTGTCTATACTTGTCTAACTGCGTGATTCCCGGACAAGAAGCGATTTGATTTCTAAAACCGAAGGCGTTTCACTTTTGCCAAAGATCATCATCACGAAGGAATTATACTCCTCCAGCAAGCCATCGAGAATCACGTCGGTTAGATATGAGTCAGTTATCACTTCACCAGTGGATGTAAGAGCATCGGCGATAGAGTGTACCTTTATGTAACGAACTCGGTGATGGATTGAGCACCTTTCTTGGTGTTTTTGAGTTCATTGCGAGTCGATTTAACTTTGCTTTGAGATGTGAGAAATAATGTTGTTGAATCTTCTCCCACACTTGCCATGAGTGGTGGCAAGTGAGCACCATGGAAGGACCGACTCTGAGAGTGTTGAAAGCAGCCAAGTGAAAAGTGTTTGATCCTGAACAAGCCACTCTTCAAACTTCTCGGAGACGATATCAGCAAGACGATCGGCATCAGAGGCATACTTTGGTGGAATAACCGGATTGACAAGTAAACGATGCAATTTGTGCATCTTCACCACTCCCTCGACCTGTTGATTCCATAGCAAGAAGTTTTTGTCATCAAGCTTGATGGATAGTTTGGGTCCGAAGGTGAAATGGTGAGAAGAAGTGAGTTTCACACCGGTTTGAAAAACAGATGCCGTTGCCGACGATGAGTCACTGCTACTCTGTGCAGGTGAACTGGTCATGATTGAGGAAGAAGACGATCGAAGAGAGGAAGAATCAATGGAGAAGAATGGGGGAAGCGAAAGGCACAGGAACGATCGAAGCGAATGATACCATGACAACTATAGATTCAACTGAATCTAACAGAACAGAGAAGAGTTGTAACTGAATTGATAACAGAAAAATATTGCATTCATTGATTGATGATTCATTACACATTGAGTTTATATAGGGTTATGCAAAAATACAAAGAGAACATTGAAGTGAGGAAAGGTAAAGTAGCTTGGTGAAGTCTTCATACTGAAGAAGCTTCGCTTAACTAGTGTGCAATCGTCTTTGACTCATCAATTGCATTAGTGATTGCTTGATCGTTGACTTGTGTCTATGGTATTCTCTATTTGTTGTGTAGTCACCTTATCATTATCCTTTAAATAGGAGAAAGAAAAGAGAGATAGGATAGAGGGAAAAATGAAGTGGGAAGAAAAGAAAGAAATGAGAGAAGAGCGCTGGGGGAGAGGGAAAGGAAGATAGGAGGAAAAGGGAGGAGAAAAGGAAGCTGTTGGCCATGGGAAAATGTAGAGAAGAAAAAAAAGGAAGGGGTTGCTAAAATTAGAATGATAGTTTAATCGACTAGAACATATTCCAATTTATCTAGAGTAATTTTAGTACGAGAGTTATCTCCACGATACGGTATAATGCTATGAAACCTAGAGTGACTTTGTTAGAGTGACTTTGTTAGAAAAGATAAGTTTTTTGGCACCCCCCTTTCAAGCCCTTATTTGCGCTTCCATGTGTTACATCTTCTTTGACAAATTAAGTTCATTGCACTATAACTTTTCCCTTTGTCAGAATCCATCACACTTTTTCTTCATCTGAATCTTCAATTATATGTACGAATATTTATCTTCCTCATCTCCTTTCCCTATAAAAGACTATATAGCATGCTCTACTCCTCTAGCTAGCTATAACTAGCTAGCACGAAATTTAATGAAATGGTATGCTTGAATAGCATGCAGTGCATTATTGACAACACTATTGTTACGTCTGCAGCACTATTGTTAATGAGAATGATGGAGATGTTTGGAAGGACTTGAAAGAGATGTTTATGTGGGATGCTTAATGATTTAATCAGAATTTCATGTTGGAAACGTTTCCAATAGTTTATGTACTAACATGCAATCAATTGTGCCTTTCTGTTTTTCAAAAATGGGCTAATGTTATGATTCATTACTAATAGGCTTTAGACACTTAAGTAACTTAAGGGCCCATTCTTATTAAACACCCTCTCCAACTAACAAACACTCCCTAATTTCCATAAATCCCAAAAACACCCTCACGCTTACACGCTCTCAAACCCACCACACGCTGCGTTTTGGACCACTCTTGTAGTACTTTAGTACCCAACTGGTATGGTATTTTACTATTTACTAACGAGTATACAAATATAAGGCACGCACTAAAAGTACCGAGTCCAATCGTGAGCATAGTCCCGCACTTGGGTTTTTTTAACAACGAAAGTATGGTATCAACCGTATCTGGATTGGAAGAGAGAGAATAAAAATAACATAGACTCGTTAATCATGTACAAAAACTAGTATATATGTTGTAACTCGGTTAATTGATTTTTCAAAGACTCTCGTTAATCATGTAGAGAAAACTAGTATATATACTTGTAACTTTGGTTAATTCATTTTTCAGTGAATGTTGTTGAGAAACAAATTCTACTGCTGTGATTCTTAATAAAAGGAGCTTGAAGGAATAGAAACCCATGATGGTGTAAATTTCTGCTAGGTAATAATGCTCTCAACAACATTCTTCCCAACAACATTCACTGAAAAATGAATTAACCAAAGTGTCGTTACTTAGAGGAATTTGCAAAGATCAAGGATGTCTTAGGGCCCGTTCGGGGTCGTTACCATGGCCCGGTTTGCGTGACAGGGTCTTAAATTTAAACAATGGTGAAATGAAAAATGGAGCAGCTGCTGACATGGATGCTGATAAAGCTGAGTTAGAAGGTGACTTTATTGATAGCACAAAACTGAAGAAGAACCCATGATCAGTTACTTCCTCAATCATGAGCCATTTGATTGAAAAACATTTGGATGGCATACCTCAACGTGTACTGCCAGATCTAGAGATGATCTGACGGTCCACGCCGACGCAACACCATGCTGCGCACAGCAGAGGATCCGCACACTGTGAAATGTGGATACATGGAGAGAGGAGAGGGTGTCATAAAGGAGTCATGAATTCGTTATGATGAGTCAGTCATTAGTACAGGTTGTTAATTTTGAGTAGTGTTAATTTAATTAGGTGTAATAATAAAGTGTAGGGTAGCTTCTAGTGTACTACCAGCTTACTTCTGCATCAGAACAAGTTAAAAGCATACTATTGAATAATGAATAGTACAGGCATTCACCACAGTAGTTCTGGTTTTCTGCTCACCATCATAATTCTCCACTGTCAAAGACTATTTTTATGAATAACATTTATTTCCTGAACAAAAATTTAATTTTCAATGAACAAAAATCATTGTTTCCTACAGCATCATAATCAATCATTTTCATGAACTTACAACCTGACCAACAATTACAGTAATATCATCAAGCTTTCCACCTGTTTACAAAGGGAAAAGTATGGTCAGCTTAGCTATATCTAAGGAGAAAATAGAAGTTGTTTTAGAATAAGCTATTCCACACCTGTTAGCTTCATTCCAAGAATTTTCTTCCACCAAGGAGCTTCAAAACCCTAAAAAAAAATAATAATAACATAACATTTCAACAAAATATGTTTATTACAACTCTTTTGTCTTCTTTATTAGTGTATCTGTCAAGCTGGTAAATGGTTGCAAACTGAGAATGTGACTTATTTCCAAAATGAATCAAACAGACAATTATGAAATAATGGATCATTTTCACTAATCAAATTATTTATAGTAAGGAGAATGAAGACTAGTTATAAACTGATTTCCTTACCTTGGATCTGGCCTCCAACGAATACGGGGAGTCGAAATTTGAATCCTTTGCATGACTGCTTGCTAAGTTAGCTAATGCCTTTGCTAGCAACAGAATGAATTTTGAATTAGTGAAACTCAAACAGTCAATCCAAATTCCTCAAACTGATCAATCAAGAAGGAAGACAATACCAGCCTCAGAAACATCTTTGTATGTAACAATGGTTAGAACAATTTCATGGTCAAATACATTATCAAAAAGCCCATCAGATCCCATCACAATTGTGTCTCCTTCTATTAACACCACATTGCTTACCTGTTATCCTGCTAAGGTTAGTAAAACAAAACATAGCAGAAGAACCACATTTATCTCAATTGTAAAATGAGACTTTCTATCTCCTTTGGGAAGAAATTAAGATAATAATGGTACCGTACCGCTGCGTCGAGGTATGTTTGGCCAACCCTCTCAGAGCTCAGTTGATATGGACAGTCAAAGTAATGTTCTTGTGGAGAAGTTGAAAAAATTACATTACCTGGAACAAGAGCAAAATGAAATTCAAGTTCTCAACATTCAGTAATTCGTATCAGAAAATGAAGGAATGCGGAGAAACAAAAAATATATCACGGCGTATTACCATTTCGGATAACTCTTAATCCACAATCTCCAACATTAGCAATCTTCAGATTGCCATTCTTTTCCAGTATAGCAATGATGCTTTACAGAATCATAGACAAGACACTAATGAGGTAAACTAATAGTATTGTTTAAAATGCATAACAATGTTCAAAAGAGGATAAACTTACACAGTAGCTGAGCCAGTAGAGGAAGTAGCAGCATGTGCTTTCCTTATAAGAATCTGAGGATCATTGTTCACCTGCTAAATTCATCAACATACAACATGTTTGTCAGCAAACAACAGCACATGCATGAAAGGTTTCTTATTGATTTACAGCTCATAATCAAAATATAACAAAACAATACACATATCTAAATTTCAAACAATGAATCTACTTAGATAGCAAAATAATGTTAATTTAGCAATATTCATCATCAACTATGAAGCACCAACTCAGACAAGGACACACAGACACCGATTTTAATTTGAAAAATACAAGTAATTGAGGTGTCAATGTCCGACGCCATGTTTTCAACCAGAAGTATCGGTGCAACAGAGATCATAAGTATGTGGGCTTCAGGTTATGTTACCTCATCATCTCCTACAAAATTGGAAGCATTAGCGAGCAATTCACGCGGGAACAATGAAGGATCGACGTCCTCTTCAGCCCAACTGCGACGCATTACACAAACATGTTAAGACAATTTATCACAACTCAGAGGTTATGCATTTATTTAGTGAAGACAAAATCTCAATATGATGCAAAAGTTCCATTTTTCAAATTAAAACCGGTGTGTGTGTCGGCGTTAGTTTCTGTGTGGGTGCTTTATAGTGCAAAATAGATATTGATAATATAGCATATACCCAGAGACACCATCAGCAACAGCAATAACTCCACCATCATAGTTGCTAACAAAGAAAGCATCTTCTCCACCTCTGTCAACCTTAAGAAATATCAGGACTTGAGCAAGTTGGAAATGCATAAAAACAAAACAATTAGAAAACTTGTAACTTGTGTTGAATTTATCATTGTGTAATTCACTCATGAAGAAAAAAACGATGAAATTGGTCTTCCTTTGCTTGTATTCAGTTCGGTGGAATTAATTATAGTTACCTTTTTTGGATGTGGAATGAGGTAACTCCCAACAGAAAATGATACATCTGACCTACAAACTCATCATAAACAGAAAAAAAAACCAAAACCCATGTTTAATGAAGACCCAAAATAGCATTAAGGAATAGAAAATTGAAGATTAGCTCACCTAATTACAGGGTTCAGTTCTGAAGAAGAAGTAGAGAACACCACCCTTTTCCTCCTCCTTTTAATAGTTTCATTGTTAATAGATGTAAAATGAATGAGTGGTTGAGATTGAGATTGAGAATGAGAAATCACTGCAGCAGTCCTCAATATGGGAATTGCCATTCCTTCCCGCTTCAACTGCAAGTCTTCAACACCCTCTGTCCTCCTTCACACATTGCCATGAAAAATCAACTGTTTATCAATTATCATGATTTTTTTTTTAAATTGCAAATATAAATAATATTGAATAAATAAATCTAATATTACGAACATAACAACAAGCACCAGTGGTCTAGTGGTAGAATAGTACCCTGCCACGGTACAGACCAGGTTCGATTCTGGCTGGTGCATTCTATTTTTATTATTTTTTTTGTTATAGCGATAAATTTTTAAAAAGATAAAATATCAACATTTCTTTCTTTAAGTTCTTCGTTCTCGCTCTCTACACTCTCAAGTTCCAGCAATGAATGGTGCCACTGCCAGTAATTTTATTGAAGGTATTGTTTTCTCTTTTATTTTCTATGAATAATTATCAAATACTTCAGTGAGTTGATTCTCTCTTTTTCTTTTCTTTTTTGAATTGTTTTTTGGTTTGTGCACATGCTTAGAGAACGGACACGAAAGCGATTCGGATACGAATCCCGATGAGGCGCCGGAATACTACCAGCCGATATACGCAATCGACGACGGTGGAAGCTCAGACGGAGAGAACGACGTTGAGTCACATCAACTTCCGAACGGGCATATTGTGCACGGCGCAGCGGAGAACGGGATCTCGTCGTTGGATCTGAACGACGGTGTAGAGCAGAAGAGTAGCGATGAGGGGGAAGATGAAGAGGAGGAGAGAAGAAGAGAGGAACTGGAACGGCTTCAGAGGGCGTTGAGGGAAGATGAGAACCGGAGGAACGCGCCGCTTACGGCGGAGAATACAACGAGGGTGATGGAGGCGATGCGCGGTGTGTCTTTCGCTGGAGAGGTTCCTCAATGGGTTTCACAAGTCCCTGAGGATCGCTGGATTGATCAAATTCGTGGTTTGAGACAATCACCAAACACTTGAAGGAAAATTGAATATTCAGATTCATGATTATTATTTTTTTGCAACTTTTTTGCTCTGAATTTGTCTTCTTTTTTTGTTTTCCTGGTTACTCATTTCATTAATTTTGTTTTTGTTCTTGGAAGATGGATAATGTGATTTCTACATTGGTGATTACTAATAACACACAAGTTTTTTGTCTACTAAAATAAAATCACTTCAAACATATTTATGAGAATGTGAATTAAAGAAAATGTGAGCAACAATAAAAGTTGTTTTAACTTGAAAATATGCACGTACAATCCGCAACAACAGAACCATATTCAGACATATTTTAGATTAGATTTAACATAAAATGTCTTCCACCACACTTGTACGCAATCCATTTCAAGTAGCACCTACATTTAACTATCGTTTAAATTTAACTTTCCTATGTAAAATAATTAGTCCCGAGTGTCATTTTAAACTTAACAATTGTTTCTTCTAATTTTTATTGGAACAAAAATTAGAGTTTGTATTACTCCGACACCATGTCAGGTATGATAAATATACTGGAAATTCTAACACCGATCAGGTGAACATTCTATAAGATTACATAAACTGGATATTCTAGCTCCGAAACACTGATCTAACTAGTTCATAGTTGTGTCAATTGGTGAATTAAATTTCAACTTCAAAACCGGCATTCAAATTTGACTGAAGCTGCTCTAATCCCCTTTGCTTGCAGAAGCTTCAAGCTCCATGTGTTGTTCTCTTGATTTAGAGCACGCACATTTTTCTCATGAAATAATGCAATACATTAGTTGTTTGTATTGGAAGCCACAGAAGGAGCAAGGTCCTAGTGCCTTCTTAAGCACCTATATTTTCAATAGCAGCACCCTTGTCCATTCTTTTGACAATTCCAGCAATAACCTGAAGAGTCCAGAAAAACAAAATTTAACGGATTAATAAAACTAGAGGACCGAATGTTCCAAAATATCGCTAGCAGTGGCTGCGTAAATTTGCTACCTTTCCAGGTCCAAGTTCATAGCCTTTCTTCAGCCCCTTGGTTAGAAGAGTCTTCACTGTTGGTTCCCATTGAACTGGGGAAGTAACCTGTCAATTGCATAAGGAGTGCAATTATTTCCAATTCAAGTTTTCTTTGCATCTGAAAGAAGCAAGTATTGCTAGCGTACCTGTCGTGCCAATATCTTCTTTATGGTATCAGGATCTGCATGTGGCTGTGCATCCACGTTGGAGATGACAGGTATTCTCGGGGTTCTGATTTCTGTTGCTGCCAATGCTGCTTCCAATCTTGACACAGCTGGTTCCATAAAACTAGTATGGAACGCACCTGCAACAGCTAGGCGTACCTGCCACCATGAGGAAGATGCATAATTTCTTTGCTGAAAGGTGGTGTCAGAAAGAGAAAGTTTAGGGGCAAAATTCATACGGTCATTCGAGCCTTGAAAGACTTTGCTTTGGCTTCCACAACTTCTATTCCTTTTATGCCTCCAGAGACAGCATAGTTTCCCTACCAAAGTACAAATACAATTCCAAAAAAGTTACTCATCACAAAATCTAGAAACAGAATTTTGTCTATGCTTGTTAAGTTCCAGCTCCACAAGAACCTTACTGGGCATAGGTAATTGGCCATCTGAACCTTCTCAGCTTCAGGCACTTCCTGATTGGCTGCATCACACAATTCCTGGACTTTCTCCGAGTCCAGTCCTATCACACTAACCATGGCACTTCTAGCAGCATTGGAAGCATCCTGGATAAAATTATTCACGAGAAATACAAATTACTATCCGAACATTGTAGTGTAAGTCAGACAACAAACCTCACCCAGCAGCTATCACAGATTACCTGCATGGCTTCACCCCTCAGTTTGACCAACTTGAGTCCATCTTCAAAGCTTATATATCAAATTAAATACATGGGTTAGCAAGTAAATCCAGAAAAAAAATGAACTTCAAGTAAAACCACTCAAAGAGCATTTCAGTCGCTAAATTTATCTGTGCAAAATCACAAAGGCAAGTTACTTCATTCACCATAAACTACAAGCTGGCATGCTGTCAACAAATAGCCCTAAACTTCTCATAGATGGTACTACTACAAAGTACCAAAAAATTCATTTAGCAGGTTGTGATGACAGGTGTGATTTAAACCATAAACCCAAAATACTTGCATCAGAAAACCCAAAGTTGTGTTACTCAAACATGCCACTTGTTTTCCCTAATGCCACTGCCAGCCTCAAAGAAAAAGTGTAACTCAACTATAATGTACAGAAGAGTCAGTGGCCAAAAAAAAAGGGGGCGCATGCCATAATTGGATATTGTTTCTTGATTTTCTTTCAAAGATTTCTTGATTAATTGGGGGAAGTATTAAAAAATGGAAGGAATGAAAGGAGGAGAACCAATAGAAAAGACGTTGTACTTAATAATAGTTACTATTGTCAACTCACCTAAAAGCCCCAGCAAATGCAAGAGCAGTATATTCTCCTAGGCTCAAACCACATGTAACATCAACAGAGTCAATAATCTGTGGACCTCCCTCCCGTGCACGAAGTAGCTCTACAGCAGCAAGACTTGTAACATAAAGGGCAGGCTGAAGAAGCAGATGGTAAATTGATCTTTGTCAATCTTTATAAACAACAAAATTCCATGGAGAACAGAGTGATTATGCATTCTAGTATAATATCAAATCAGAAAAATCTTTGTATACCATACAGTTGTTTATCTCTTTATTATCTTTCTACTAATTTAGAAATCTTGATTACAGAGGAGGATTAAAGCCTGGTGAGGAGGGAATGGAATACTAAACAGCTGAAGTGGAGGCAACATGATCTAGGTGGGATTTGACTCTGAGGACCTACCTAATAGTCCCCATAAGAACAAAAAGACTCATCAATTGTGCATAAGCTATATATGTTTAAAATCACATACCTTCATCCTTTTATAAAGTTGCTCCAGAAGCTAAAGAGGCAAAGAGAAAGATAAAAAGAAAAAAGAAGAAGAAAAAGAAGAAACGAGGGAAACGTTTATTCATGCTTGCTGATTTTTTATCACTAGAATTAGAGAAAGCTTCAGTAGTGTTTAATGGAAACTTTTAAAGGGGTGGTGAAATATAATAGATATTGAAGATTTTGATTAATCAAAACGAGAGTCAACTTTTAAGGAGTTGCCCATTTGTGTTTATGATATCAAAGAGGGAGAATGGAGAGACAGAGAAGAACTTTGTTGCACTATATTTCTTTCACAAATTGATGATGAGTAAATGGCCTTTTATAGGCTACAAATCTATCACACAATGGCAAAACTTAGTAACAAAGAAAAGAAAAGCGGTTGTACAGAAGTGGAGAGGGCACATTGATGTACTGTTTTAAATTGTCTATATTAGATCAACACAAGCATGAATCTATGACTCACAATGGTGGGCAAATTTCCGGCACACTGTTATCAGTACAATTTATGCTCATCAATTAAATACATGCTTTTGACTTTAATGCCACAGAAGTCCAAGGATTCTATTAGTACAAAAATACAAATTACACCTTATCCTAAGTTAAATAGCAGCCAACAATAGAAGCTTTTTCATTATATAGAGTAAATAATCATTATAGCATTATTGAGCTACAGTGTCCTTTATTGAACCGTTATTACACGAAAACTAATCCTGTATTTGGATATTAGTGATGGGTGGAATGCAACATAGAGTTACATATATTGTTTGGATATTCAGGATAGACCAATAAAAGCTTCCATTTCATAGTTTGGAAAGTGAACTACATGGTAAAGATTTCAGTTAATAAGTTGGTTCCATCTCATTCTTCATACATTGGGATATATTCCATCAAATTTCACCCCGTTCTATCATACTTTCAGACCATCTAAACAACAGAACCTAATGTCATCTTATTCCGTTTAACTTCATCCCATCCCTTCCCCATCAATAAAATAAAAGATAGCGTAGATTTGGATTGCCGGTGTATACTCAACATAGCAAAAACCTAGAAGCATACCTGGCTGATAACAGTTGAGTCCAGCTTTTCCTTTGGCCCATTGATACAGACATCAAGAAGATCAAACCTGAATACAGAAAAAACAAGTGATAGCAGTCATAAAATCTCAACAAACATATATTAACAAAAATAATGCTTCAGCAAAAATGGCCATAAATTAAATTCATAGCTACCCCAATATGTCATTTGCTTTCTTGTACAAAATAGCAGCAGAAGGCACATTCTGAGCTTCTTTTCCCATTCCAATTGCTTGCGCACCCTGCAATCACATCAAATCAATTCGTTCAAATCAAACCAATTTCTCTGTGCTTTCCCTATGTTCAATCAAAATTCCAAATTTATGAACAACGCAGTGTAGAAAGTGTACCTGGCCGGGGAAGAGAAAGGCAGTGGAGACCTTATAATCAGCGAAGGAAGCATCATTGACAGAAACCTGAGATCCGGTTGAGAGGTTTGCGAAAACCCTAGATAGAGGGAAATGATGATTCTTGAGAGAGAGGGTTCGAGGTGGGGAATTGGAGAAGAAAGGGGAAAAGGAGGGAAGAGTGAGAGAGGAAGACATTGCAGAGAAGGAAGAAGAAGAAGATGAAGAAGAAGAGTTGCGAAGAATAGGAGAAAGGGAATTGGAATGGGAATGGTGAAGGAAAGCTTGCATTTGGGTATATAGTTTGTTATGGCGGAGTTTACTAGAGAATTGGAGTGTTTTTTTTGTGTCTTCAAAACCAAAGAAACCGGCTAACTACTTCACTACCATCGTTGATGTTGATGATGACGTCATCATAAGAATAGGATAGCAAAATCTTCAAATTATTATTTTCCTTTTTTTTAAAAAAAAAAATCTACCTCCAAATTCATTTTTTATAAATAAACAATTTGGATGCTCTTAAGTAAATAGGAATGGTTTTTTTTTTAACCCCCACCCTCTCCCCTTAAACCCCCACCCACGCTGAAATTTCCAAAATGCCCTTCAAAAAATCTTTTTTTTTTTCACTAAATTACACGAATCGTATATATCTTGTTTGTAGCCTATATACGATGGGGAAAAATTTGACATCGTATATATGTTCATTGTGCGTATATACGATTGATGCGTTTTAAGTCAATCGTATATACGCAAAATGAACTTATATACGATGGGTAAAAAATTGACATCGTATCAATGAAGCCCCGATACGAGATACGATACGGGATACGACACGATACCGATACGTGGATACGGGAAAATTTTGAAAATCAAGATACGATACGGCTGGGATACTTCAATAAAAAATTAAATTAAAATTAAAAATAATAAAACATAACTAAAGCTATTTCACTTTACTAAATGACAATTTCTCATAATATCAATAAATATGATCACACTTACAAAAAAGATACGTGTGATCAAAATAAGTGCATAGTTACATTTTCCCCTACATATTTCAAAATATATTCTTTCTCCCTAGATCATGTCACAAAAGATATACAATTTCTCGCATGTTAGAGTATAGCAAA
Organism: Oxytropis ochrocephala; assembly: GCA_020916435.1. NCBI lineage: Eukaryota > Viridiplantae > Streptophyta > Magnoliopsida > Fabales > Fabaceae > Oxytropis > Oxytropis ochrocephala. Next base: position 44,041,106 of record CM037089.1, read on the forward strand.
AACATCATAAGTCATTCAAAAGAAGTTACTATTAACTACTAAACACCAACGGTGTCAATATCCTCCCCTCCATTTCCATCATCGAGAAATAACATAGCTTCCAAATCTGGTTCATCTAGAGACAACTCTGCTAATTCAATTCCAACACCATCAACTGGATCATGTGCATCTCCACTAATGTCCCACAACCTTGTCTCTCCTTTACCATATCCTTCATCTTTCCTATATATGTCCCAAAAGAGATATATACGATGATCGTATATATGTCCCAAAAGAGATATATACGATGGCTTTGTTTTTGTTAGCAGTTATGATTTTATTACCAGTTATAATTTGAAGTCTCGCGATTTGATTAACATCAACCCGTGACGTAGTGCTATTGGATAAAGTAAACGCGTATAATTACAAAAACGCGATATAGTATATATACACGTGTAATACAAAATATGTGTGAATCTATCTACAAGCCGTCAATAGAATCATCGGCTAAATCTATACATCTAGACGCATCACTGTGAGTGGGAGGCGCGCGACGGAGGACACATAGGTCGCCATAGGGTAAAACGTCCGGCATACTGCGGATGCAACCATGAAGCGGACTCGACGCGTAGTCTTTGGTACCACTGTGGGGCAATAGGAGGCAACAGACAAGTGGGAGAGATTGAAAGATTCAACCAGTGTACATTTTGCTCGTTCAGAACAAATATGATTTTCAACTTAGATGAACTGTAAGTGCCTCTCAAAGGCGTATAAGTGAAATTCGTAGGTAAAGAAAAAGCCAACCAATGCAACATTATACCGGTTGCAACCATATACCCCATCTCGTAAATCAAACCACTTTGACTCGGTGACGTCCGTATGACTCGATAGATAAAGCTTAAAGCTTTTCGAAGCTCTAACGATCGGTTCTTCCCAAACATGTCGAATACAAGGTTTCCCCCCTTTGTTTCTGAATCAAAGCTTGCCTAATCGAGGCCGTGAGTCCTCACTCATGTCAAGTCCAACCCGATCGCTTTAAAACCGCGATTCTGAAGTCACCTTCAACATCAACAATTTTTTCAACATAGTTGCGCGCGTGTGGTGGAAGAAACGGTAAGTGGATTTTAGTCTCACTGTATCTGTGATAATACTCTAGAAGCACCACGAGATAATTTGGTTGACACCATTTGTGTAGGAATTTTGGAAGCCACGAATTCTTCATCTGCTTTACCTCTCATCCACGTGCTCCCACCCGTAAGGATCACGCTTAGCATCAAAAAAATTCCCTTTTTCTTCTTTGGTGCACCTTTCATTCGACTTTTGATTTAGGTGCAACCATAGAAGAAGTAGAAGGAAAAGCTATCTCATTCAAATTGCTCTTAGTAAGAAACTTCTCCTCCTCACTCACTTTATTAAATCTTGCCAAGATAGCATCAAACTGTAAGAAATATCGCATCCGGATGATTTATCCCGAGTGGATTTATCATCTATTGCATCCAAACTCAATCAAGCTTCCGGTGATCATCAACAACGATGGCGGAATAGAATTGCCTAAGCATGAAAAATACCTATCTCACAAGCACAAGGAAGTAGATGTGTCTTCCTTTGAATGCACCGCAAACCGCCTTTTGTCGTATCAACCCGCATTTCGACCTTTCAAACTCCTTAACCATGTGTCTCAAAGGCGTATAAAGAAACAAGTCCTTGAAGATTTTTAAACAAAGAGAATATTGACTTGACTTCAATTCTACTCGATGCTTTGTTGAAAAGACCCGATAATTTGATCAAAATGTATTGTCAGTGTAATACCCTAATTTTGTCCGTCCCTTTAACTCAAGCCAATTTCAAGAATTGGAACTCAACTAAATCAAAGTACCACCGTTTAAGTTAAGCGAGCACGCTGCTTAAATCGCGTATGTTCTTCGCTTTAGTCGTACATAAGTAATGTTTTTAGGTAATGAGCTCATTTCTTCTATTTTGAGTCTCGCTTTAGCGTATTCGCCTAGTCCGGCCCGCTTCGCGCTTTGTGTTTGACCGGACTCTTTTTATTATTATTATTCTTTTCTTTTTGTACAGCTTAATTTATTTTGAGCATATATATATAGTCCAAAAGGTCAAAAAAATTCTATCTAGTTTATTTATAATTTAAAAGTGTTTAAGAGTCCAAAATGTCAAAAATACTATTTAATTTTTATTACAACTTAGAAGAGTCCCAAATGTCCAAATGTCCAAAAATACAAAAATAATAATACAAATATACAAAAACAAATAAATTCAAAATACAAAAATAAAAATAACAACAGCAAAGAAAGAAGAGCTAGCAGAATCAAAAGCCAAGAAATGCTTCTCAAGTCTTGGCTTGGATCCAGACCTGAAAATAGTCAAAACCCAGTCAAATGTAATTAAATGCCTAACCTAATTTTTAACTATAAATAGGCAGTCAATTAACAGTCAAAGGGGACACAATTTTCGAGTAAAAATCACTAAAAAAATGATTAGGGTTTTACACTGAAACCCTAATCACCTAAAATGCATTTTTCTAGATCCGAGCAAGAAGAAAGTTAAACAATGAGCGATCAAGCAAGAACAACAAAGCAAGAACAGAGGCACCGCAACAATAACAGTAACAGTCGCTCAAACAAACAAGTGCGGATCGTTTTTTTCTTTTCAACCTTTTTTGAAACAAATCAAAAATCGGGTTGGTTCCTAAATGACAATTTGGATACAAAAATGTGAAATATGTTGTTCAGCGTTTTTTTAGATCTGTTTGAACACATTATATCTTGTTTTAATATTCTCATTAAATATGATGAATGAACATATAACCAACGAATCGGACTCAAGAACAATCAAACCGTAATGAAAATGGGGTAGAATAGAAGCCGCACTGAGAAAGCGTAAAAAAAATATATAGACTAAAAAAGAGGGGAACCGAACTCAGTAAGACGTCGCCGAGACTTCGTCTTCTCCGTGGCTCCGGTGAACTCCACCAAGAACCGAACCAAAGAACCACCATGAAACAGAGCCAAGAACCACCACGAAACCAAGTCCTCACCGTCGCAATCACCCACTCCACCGATTCACGCCGTCGCCTCTCTCTCACCACCACCGAGCCACACCGCTTTCCCCTCTCTCCTCTCTATCACCGTCGCAACCACCACCAGAACCTCTCTCTCTCCATCGCCGCCGTCGTAACTACCACCGTAAGCCCTCTCTCTCTCTCAACCCAAACCAAACGACCCAAGAACCCTCTCTCCTCCCAACCCAAAACAAACGACCCATTCCCTCTCTCTCTCTCTCCCATTAATTTCTCCTCTCTCTCACCAAAATGGGGCGAAAATTCCGCCCTTTCCTCTAACTCGGATCCGCGGCGCAGCAGGTGGTAGGGAGGGTGAGGGTTTTGAGTTTCTAGGTTTTAATTTAGGGTTTTCGGTTTATAAGTCCCTTCCTTTTATTTTTTTCATTTTTTTATTATTCAGATTATTAATCACACCTCCCTAATTCACGCGCACCCCACTTCACTTAAGCCCGGTCTCGCGTCTTTGGCTTCCTTATGCAAGCCGGGCTTGCTTGCTTACCCCCGCTTAATTATACAACCCCCCTACGACTAATAACACCCCCACTTCGCAATTTTCACCCCTTTCTCGTTTTAATTCTTTTTCCAACTCAAATAATTTCTCAATAAATTAAAAAAAACTTTGTTAATGATTTTGCGAAGCCTCTGCTTGCATAATCATTAACAATGAGGAACTAGTGGTGATCACTTGGAGCCTTTGCTCAATTGATCATCACGAATGCCTAATGTTTCTAAATACTTTCAATAAATCAAAAAAACTTTGTTAATGGTTTTGCGAAGCCTTTGCTTGCATAATCATTAACAATGGGGAACTAGCGGTGATCACTTGGAGCCTTTGCTCAATTGATCATCATGAACGCCTAATTTTCCTAAAAAACTTTCAATAGATCAAAAACTTTGTTAATAGTCTTGCGAAGCCTTTGCTTGCATGAATTATTAACAATGAGGAACTAGTGGTGATCACTTGGAGCCTTTGCTCAATTGATCATCATGAATGTCCAATTTTTCTAAATACTTTTCAATAAATTAAAAACTTTGTTAGTAGTCTTGTGAAGCTTTTTGCATGCATGATTATTAACAATGAGGAACTAGTGGTAATCACTTGGAGCCTTTGCTCAATTGATCATCATGAATGTCCAATTTTTCTCAATACTTTTCGATAAATCAAAAAACTTTGTTAACGGTTTTGCGAAGCCTCTGCTTGCATAATCATTACCAACGAGGAACTAGTGGTGATCACTTGGAGCCTTTGCTCAATTGATCATCATGAATGCCTAATTTTTCTAAAAACTTTCCATAAATCGAAAAACTTTGTTAGTGGTCTTGCGAAGCCTTTGCTTGCATAATCATTAACAATGGAGTACTAATGGTGGTCACTTGGAGCCTTCGCTCAATTGATCATCATGAAAGCTCAATTTCACAATTAAACAAAATAAAAATAAAAACCTAGAACTACGTAGCTTTGATTTCTCCATCGCACCTGGAGATACGTAGGAGCGGATCCTCCGTCTAAGCACAACAAACTAAAAACATTTTTCCTCTCAAAAACCAAAGCGGCTAACTCTCGTCGAGCGTCGAAAATAAATATGTTCATTAAGTCTATTCAAAAGAGGCAAATTTAAATATTTTTCAAATCAACACTTAAAATCACATGATTAATTAAAGGTTCCTTTTCGGTAGAAAGGAGGTGTGGGGCGCTAATACCTTCCCCATGCCTAACCGACTTTCGAACCCAAACCTTTCTTGTTTTTCAAAAGACCATCCGCTTTCCAATAAGGTTTTTCTTCAATATTTTCCTTATAAAAATATTGGTGGCGACTTCATTGTTTTAAAACGTTGTAAACGAAGAAAACCCCTCGGGGACTTTTTCAAGCGCAATGTACCGCGACTTCACTTTGGGGACAAAAGAAAATCTTTTTCAAAAGAGGGTCGAGCCTAATTAATTAAATATGTGATTTATGTGTTTGATTTGAATATCTTGTTTTGCCTCTATTCTTCTTCTTTTTCATACAAGCATTGTTGCATTCATATGCATTCGCTTCTTTCTCTTCTATGATTGTTTCATATATACTTGATTGCATCTTTGCAATTCTACTGCATTCTCACATTGTCATGTTACATTCATGTGTATTTATTTATTCTTCTTCTATGTTCGCTTCTTGCTTAAAATGGTAGATAGTCTCTCCTCTTATCTTTTTCGCTTGTATGCTTCTTTCTTTCGTGCATTCCCCCAATCTTATCATGCTCCCTCTTCTTTGCTCCCTTCCTTTGAGGTAAGCAATGCGTGCAATTACTGTTGACTCCTAGGAATGGTTTGTATATTGAAATGCATGATTGAACCTTAGGGTAGATGACTTTTCTCTTTTCTGGACTGTTCTGGGTTTTCATTTGCAGGTGGGGAATGGTAGCTATTTCTAGGTATTGTGCCCTCAGCACACACACACACCCTATACTTGTGAGCGTTGAGTGGGGCCTAAAACCCAAGGTCTGAACAAAAACCTAGGAGAGTGGGAACGACTAGTGACTGCCATTCGTAGACCTTTGTCTGTATGGCTCTCATGAAAGTTCCGCCCAAGAGTACGCTTTGTCATGATGCCTCACACTCGGTAGCTTTCTACGATTGTGGGTGTCATCATGAGAAAGACTTTAGCTCTTGGTTGCCATTGTGAGGAAGTGATTAGAACCTACATGGGAGGATTACCCTTTTCGTTGACTTTAGACCCTAGGATTCCCACCATTCGTAGGACACGGGGGCACGCCTTTGTTTGTTGCATTCAGCTTAAGCATCCCTTTTCTCAAACTTTATTTCAAAATTTGTAAATTCTCTTTCATAAACACCTACATGAGGTGGCATGCAGCGTGTATCTTCGAAAATGTTCAGAGTACCACCAATAACCTCATTTTCTTACCATTTTTCCATAACACATCATTTCGCATCCACCTCATTTCGCATCATTCTGCACCATTGCATTTGCATCTAACAAAATCTTGAAAAAGAAAAAACTTTCGTCATTTGCATTCTTCATGCATTAAAGCATTGCATTGCATTCATTATTCATTCATGTGTTCATAAGCGTGTTCCGTCAACAGAAAGTCAGGCAAGCTGGTTAGACATCGCTATTTGACGCGTCTACAAGCAAGGAACATGGACAACAATCAAGGCGACGCCGATCAGGGCAATCCACTGCCACATCAGAATGCCGGAATTCCAGGAGATCCAAATCCTAATGGTCAGGGGCAGCAAGGTCAAAATCAAGGGAATCAAGTCATTCAAGCTGAGATGGAAATCATGAAAGCTCAAATGGCGAGGTCATAAGAGTGCCCTGAGTGCCTTAAGAAATGTTGGTACTACCGGTGAAGCTACTCTTTCTGGCGGGGTGGACAATACTCCTCCCCCTCCTGGGTCGGGGATCCCTCAAGCCCTTCAAACAGTGCAATGGCCTCCCTTTGGCCTCCCAATAGGCTACACGCCTCCTGCTGCTGACACGAATCCTGGAGGAGATCCTCCAAGAACCGCGGGGCAAGCTCAGCCTGACGTAGTTGCGAATGAAGTTGGAACGGGGACGCCTCAAGCCCAGATCCAGATCCCAATCCCTGCTACTGCTCCAGGAACTCCGGCGAGTTTCAATTGGCCAATGACGGTCCATCCCCAAGTTCAGGGACCAATCCCTGGGAATACAATTCACTCACGTGACCCACACGTGAACCCAGCCGTAGTGACGATGAATAATCCTCATTACGGTGTGAATGGTTTCCTCGACTTACCCTCACCAAACCGTAAGTCTCAGTGATCGATGATAGAGGAAGAAATCAATGAACACGTAATGGTAGGTGCCTATAAAAGAGGGATGTTGGGATACCCTGGGAGCCCAAAGTGGAAAGTTCGATTACTTAGTCGATATGATGCTCCCGCGAGTGCTCAAATCCGAATGAAAGACATCCAAATTCTGAGGATGGGATGAGGAAGATGAGCAAAGACAACCAAGTTCTTTGCCATCATGGATAGTTCTCGAGTCCGAAGAGGGTGGGGCGAGTCCGGTTCGTCGGTGAGGAACTAAAGAATTGGAAGGTCACGATTCTCCTGTGACTTTTAATTTAAAGTAATTAGTTGTAATGCAACCTCGTGGCTCGCCCAAGGCCATAAGGACCAGTTGTTAGGGGCACGCATGTTTTTATTTTCGAATCATTATCATCAATAAAAACGTTGTTTTTGAATCTCCATCAATAAAAATCATTTCTCCATATTTCATGTGTCCTCTTTCTGTTTTATTATTGTTTGCTTGTTTGTTTCGCTTTTATTCTCGCTTTTTCGCCCGGCAAAAGGCGGAACCACAAAGAATTGTCTCTGAAAATAACAAAGTGCCAACAATCCCTATTACGACTTTGATCATCCAATTAACCAAACCAAGGGGATGTTGATGAAAATCGGGAAACTCCTCCTAATTAATGAGATTAATAGAGCAAGAAGAAAATATCTTTCAACCTCGTGGGGAGTCGATTGAGATCGTCAACTTGGGTACGTAAGAAGATAAAAGAGAAGTTAAGGTTGGTACCGCCGTGGAAAATGGTGAACGCAAAAGTTAATCCAAATTTCTTGCATGATTATGCCGACAAAGATATCTGGGGTTAGATACTGACATTGTTGAACACAAGTTGCCTGGTCAAGCCGCAGTGCCCACGACCAAGCGTAAATTAAGAAGAATGAAGCCAGAGATGTCACTGAAATCAGGGATGAGGTCAAGAAACAGTTTGATGCAGGATTCCTAGCAGTGGCCAAGTACCCACAGTAACCGCCAATATTGTCCCAGTTCCCAAGAAGGATGGGAAAGTCAGAATGTGCGTCGACCACAGAGATCTGAATCGTGCTAGTCCCAAAGATGATTTTCTCCTTCAAAAAAAAAAAGGAACAAAAAAAAAATATAAAAAAAAAAAGGGAAGAGGGCAAATATATAGGAGTAAATAAATCATTGTCCTTGAGTTAATTTTTCGAGAAAACGAGCAATCGTGATTTGAAATAAAGTTCGACCATCTTCCCATATTCTCAAAAAAACTGTGCTACCCACTGTAAGCCAAAAAAATCCAAAAAAATCACCCTAGACAAGGATCACCTCAAATATCAAAAAAGATGCATCACTTTTTATCAAGCTCACCCGAGTCAAAAGAAAAAATCAAAGAAAAAAAATCAAAAAAGAAAAAAGAAAAAAAGGGATTTAAAAATGAAAATCCCAAAAAAAAAAAAAAAAACACAAAAGAAATGTAAGTGGTGAGCTGATACACGTTACCACAAAACACAAGAGATCCTTGTCTCAATAAACTGCAAATACTTCCCTTTGACCTCGGCATCCCGCCTTCCACCAACCCTTAGCCAGGAATAAAACTTCCAAACACCTCATCAAGCCAAATAACCATCATCAAACGTCAGCCAACGCCGAATAAAAATCATCCTACCATTAGCTTCAAGCACTTCATTAAACCCAATCATCCTTCCTCCACAAAAATACACAATCTCCAAAAACCCATTCCGATCAATGATCGATTGCTTTTGTTTTCTCAGAGTTTTAGCTTTAGGACAAATAAGTTTATTTACTCAAATATGTTTGTCAAAAAAAAAAAAAAAAAAAAAAAAAAATCAGAAAAAAGGAGAAAGAAAAATCAAAAGGCTGGCACGCCAAGATTCAGTCAAGTTACATCAGGGCAAAGTTCTAGAGATCACCAAGTGGGTTGAAGCTGCCTCATATTCAAGTATAACCAGTTCAGTGGTTGCCAAGTTTGTCAAGAAAGATCTGATCTGCCGTTACGGTCTTCCCAACAAAATCATCGTTGATAATGGCAACAACTTGAACAGCAGAATGATGAAGGACCTATGTGCTGAGTTCAAGATTCAGCATCACAATTCATCCCCGTCTCGTCCCAAGATGAATGGGGCGGTTGAAGCGCCAACAAGAATATCAAGAGAATAGTGCGAGAAAATGGTGGTAACTTACAAAAGACTCGCACGAAATGCTTCCTTTCACTTTGCATGGCTATCGTACCTCGGTGCGTACATCGATCGGGCAACCCCTACTCATCGTTTACTGGGTCGGAGGCGGTCCTCCGCTGAAGTTGAAATACCATCTCTCGCACGTGTTAATGGAGACGAGAACTTGATGAAGCGAGAATGAGTTCGGTCTCGTCTTGACCATTGAACCTCATTCTTGAAAGCGGGTAGTCGCAATGTGTCATGGATGATTATACCAACAGAGGATGATAAGGGCTTTTGACAAAAGAGTCTGTCTCGTGAATTCCAAGAGGAGGACTTGTACTCAGCGCATCTTGCCGATCTGATGCACCCGGACCCGTGGCAAATGGGCTCCCAAATACGAGGACCTTATGTGGTGAAGAAGGCATTTTCGGGAGGAGCCCTAATCACGGCAAACATGGACGGAGATGAGATTCCAAATCCAAAGAACTCGGATGTGGTCAAGAAGTATTATGCCTAGAAAAATAGACGAAAAAAGAAAGATAAGCCAAGGAAGAATCAGCTCGCTAGGTTGAAAACCCGCAAAGGGCGGCTTAGGCAAAAATCGAGCGACCGGTGGATTGAAAACCCGCAGCGGCGATCCAGCAAAAATTAGGGTCGAAAAAACTTGGGCTTGAGAAAAGAAAAGGCAATCAAGACTCCCAAAGGTTTGGATAAGAGGCGATCGAGTTATGAGTATGGACGGCGGGCATCGTTATTTCCGAGATGAAATCACAAGATCTGCCTTTCTCTTGTATTTTCTCGCTTTAAAAGAAAGATTGCAATGTACTTTCAATTGGCGTGACTTTCTCGCACGCCCAATTTCTATATCAATAAAAGTCCAACTTCTCTTTCATATATGTGCTTTTAGTGTCTCTGCTTTCACCTATTCAGTTTCTTTCAAAATAATAACTTTTATGATTGATGAAATTGATTTGCAAAACATGTGTACATGCAGAGCATTACAGATCATTGCGAAATCTTTGAAAAATATAGAAAGAAATGATTTCTCAAGTGAATAAAATTGCAAAAAAAAGCGATGCGTGATTTAACCAAAGGCGCAATCCTCGCGTGATCATCGTCCTGGGGCAGCTTCCGTCCGGCAGATGGATTTAACCAGCCAAAAAAAACAACAAATAAGCAGAAAAAAGAAAGCTGCTTAAAGAAAAACAGAATAAGCAAAAAAAAAAAAAAAAAAAAAAAAAAAAAAAAAAAAAGAGAAGAAAAAAACAGAGGACGGAACACAAAAGAACACAACATCTTCATATCATTCATCATTCTCATGTCATCCATACCATTCATCACTCCATGGCATCAAACAGTAGTGCATTACACTTTCAAATTCGCATCTCAGAAGAGCGAAAGAATAATCAAACAAGAGAAACATCCCACCAAAATCAATCATTGCATCCATGTGCACCCAAATACCCAAGTGCATGCATTTCATGCACCATCCAAGAGAAAAGTTACTTCGGACCCGAGAGTCCCAAAAATCCCATTTTTAGAAAATCACCATCAGCACAGAGTTCGTAAACTCCATCAGCATAGAGTTCGTAAACTCCATCAGCACAGAGTTCGTAAACTCCATCAGCATAGAGTTCGTAAACTCCATCAGCACAGAGTTCGTAAACTCCATCAGCACAGAGTTCGTAAACTCCATCAGCACAGAGTTCGTAAACTCCATCAGCACAGAGTTCGTAAACTCCATCAGCACAGAGTTCGTAAACTCCATCAGCACAGAGTTCGTAAACTCCATCAGCACAGAGTTCGTAAACTCCATCAACCCAGAGTTAGTGAACTTCCACAGAGTTAGTGAACTCCTTCCACAGATCACAACATCGTGTACGAGCACGCGATGGATCCATCGACTTCGTTAAGTCCTTCGGATTAGTTGTGTCGACCTAAGGCACAACGTAAATCCATTGATCAAATCGATTCCGACCGATATTGATCGGCGCTCGAAAAGGCCACCCCCGAGTTCGTAAACTCCATCAACCCGCAGTTCGTAAACTCCATCAATCCGAGTTCGTAAACTCCATCAACCCGAGTTAGTGAACTCCTTCGTTAGTTAGAACTCCTTCCACGCATCACAACATCGCACGAGCGAGCACGCGATGGATCCATCGAACCGTTAAGTCCTTCTGATTAGTTGTGGTCACCAAGGCACAACGTAAATCCATTGATCAAATCGATTCCGACTTGATATTGATCGCCGCTCGAAAAGGCCACCCCTGCAGCTCCTGACTCGACAAGAGTCCGTTAAAAGGTTTTAGGCAACCTCCGAATTCCCAATTTACCGCTTTTCCCGGTTTATTGCTTTCCGTTAATGCGATAAGTGTTAACCCCTCTCAAAAAGAAAATAACAAAAAGATTTGAGCTTTTAAAACGAACAAAATTAGTATTATTTCTATATCTTTATTTCCATTTCACCAACAAATTTGAAAAGGCCAATTCATATTTTTTGGCGAAATGTGAAATAAAGAGAGGCAATATAATACCCTAATTTTGTCCGTCCCTTAACTCAAGCCAATTTCAAGAATTGGAACTCAACTAAATCAAAGTACCACCGCTTATTTAAGTTAAGCAGCACTGCTTAAATCGTATGCTTCTTCGTTTTAGTCGTACATAAGTAATGTTTTTAGGTAATGAGCTCATTTCTTCTATTTTGAGTCTCGCTTTAGCGTATTCGTCTAGTCCGCCCGCGTTCTCGTCTTTGTGTTTGACTGGACTCTTTTTATTATTATTATTCTTTTCTTTTTGTACAGCTTAATTTATTTTGAGCATATATATATAGTCCAAAAGGTCAAAAAAAAAATTCTATCTAGTTTATTTATAATTTAAAAGTGTTTAAGAGTCCAAAAATGTCAAAAAATACTATTTAATTTTTATTACAACTTAGAAGAGTCCCAAATGTCCAAATGTCCAAAAAATACAAAAAAATAATAATACAAATATACAAAAACAAATAAATTCGAAAATACAAAAATAAAAAATAAAAGAAGTGAAGAAGCAGATCTGGGTGCCAAGAATGCTTCTCCAAGTCTTTGGCTTGATCCGAACTGAAAATAGTCAAAACCCAGTCAAATGTAATTAAATGCCTAACCTAATTTTTAACTATAAATAGGCAGTCAATTAACAGTCAAAGGGTACACAATTTTCGAGTAAAAAAATCACCAAAAAACAGATTAGGGTTTTACACTGAAACCCTAATCACCTAAACAGATTTTTTCTAGATCTGAGCAGTAAGAAAGTTAAACAGTAGCAGTCAAGCAAGAACAACAGCAGCAACAACAGAGGCACCGCAACAATAACAGTAACAGTCGCTCAAACAAACAAGTGCAGATCTCGTTTTTTTCTTTTCAACCTTTTTCAGAACAAATCAAAAATCAGGTTGGTTCCTAAATGACAATTTGGATACAAAAAATGTGAAATATGTTGTTCAGCGTTTTTTTTTAGATCTGTTTGAACACATTATATCTTGTTTTAATATTCTGTTAAATATGATGAATGAACATATAACCAACGAATCGGACTCAAGAACAATCAAACCAGAATGAAAATGGGGTAGAATAGAAGCCGGACTGCAGAAAGCGTAAAAAAATATATAGACTAAAAAAAGAGGGGAACCGAACTCAGTAAGACGTCGCGGAGACTTCGTCTTCTCCGTGAAGCTCCGTGAACTCCACCAAGAACCGAACCAAAGAACCACCATGAAACAGAGCCAAAGAACCACCACGAAACCAAGTCCTCACCGTCGCAATCACCCCCTCACCGATTCACGCCGTCGCCCTCTCTCCACCACCGAGCCACACCGTTTTCCCCCTCTCTCCCTCTCTATCACCGTCGCAACCACCACCAGGAACCCTCTCTCTCTCCATCGCCGTCGTAACTACCACCAGAAGCCCTCTCTCCCTCTCAACCCGAAACCAAACGACCCAAGAACCCTCTCTCCTCCCAACCCGAAACAAACGACCCATTCCCTCTCTCTCCTCTCCCCATTAATTTCTCCCTCTCTCTCACCGAAATGGGGGGCGAAAATTCCGCCCTTTCCTCTAACTCAGATCCGCGGCGCCGCAGTGGTAGGGAGGGTGAGGGTTTTGAGTTTCTAGGTTTTAATTTAGGGTTTTCGGTTTATAAGTCCCTTCCTTTTATTTTTTTCATTTTTTTTATTATTCAGATTATTAATCACACCTCCCCTAATTCACGCGTGCACCCCACTTCACTTAAGCCCAGTCTCGCGTACTGGGCTTCCTTATGCAAGTGGGCTTCTTTGTTACACCCCCGCTTAATTATACAACCCCTACGACTAATAACACCCCACTTCGCAATTTTCACCCCTTTCTCGTTTTAATTCTTTTTCCAACTCAAATAATTTCTCAATAAATTAAAAAAAACTTTGTTAATGATTTTGCGAAAGCCTCCGCTTGCATAATCATTAACAATGAGGAACTAGTGGTGATCACTTGGAGCCTTTGCTCAATTGATCATCACGAATGCCTAATGTTTCTAAATACTTTCAATAAATCAAAAAAACTTTGTTAATGGTTTTGCGAAGCCTTTGCTTGCATAATCATTAACAATGGGGAACTAGCGGTGATCACTTGGAGCCTTTGCTCAATTGATCATCATGAACGCCTAATTTTCCTAAAAAACTTTCAATAGATCAAAAACTTTGTTAACAGTCTTGCGAAGCCTTTGCTTGCATGAATTATTAACAATGAGGAACTAGTGGTGATCACTTGGAGCCTTTGCTCAATTGATCATCATGAATGTCCAATTTTTCTAAATACTTTTCAATAAATTAAAAACTTTGTTAGTAGTCTTGTGAAGCCTTTGCTTGCATGATTATTAACAATGAGGAACTAGTGGTAATCACTTGGAGCCTTTGCTCAATTGATCATCATGAATGTCCAATTTTTCTCAATACTTTTCGATAAATCAAAAACTTTGTTAACGGTTTTGCGAAGCCTCTTGCTTGCATAATCATTACCAACGAGGAACTAGTGGTGATCACTTGGAGCCTTTGCTCAATTGATCATCATGAATGCCTAATTTTTCTAAAAACTTTCCATAAATCGAAAAACTTTGTTAGTGGTCTTGCGAAGCCTTTGCTTGCATAATCATTAACAATGGAGTACTAATGGTGGTCACTTGGAGCCTTCACTCAATTGATCATCATGAAAGCTCAATTTCACAATTAAACAAAATAAAAATAAAAACCTAGAACTACGTAGCTTTGATTTCTCCATCGCACCTGGAGATACGTAGGAGCGGATCCCCTCCGTCAAGCACAACAAACTAAAAAACATTTTTCCTCTCAAAAAACCAAAGCGGCTAACTCTCGTCGAGCGTCGAAAATAAATATGTTCATTAAGTCTATTCAAAAGAGGCAAATTTAAATATTTTTCAAATCAACACTTAAAATCACATGATTAATTAAAGGTTCCTTTCAAAGAGAAAGGAGGTGTGGGCGCTAATACCTTCCCCATGCCTAACCGACTTCGAACCCAAACCTTTCGGTTTTTCAAAAGACCATCTGCTTTCCAATAAGGTTTTTCTTCAATATTTTCCTTATAAAAAATATTGGTGGCGACTTCATTGTTTTAAAACGTTGTAAACGAAGAAAAACCCCTCGGGGACTTTTTCGGGCGCAACAGTCAGCATGTCATCAATAGATATCAAACATTTTGATAGATCACCCTTCGAAGTCTTCAACTGTCTTTTCAAAGACCAATGCAAGGATTCCGCTCTGAAATAATAAACAAGTGTCAAAAAAAATCGAGTAACGGATAGAAATAATAAACAAGTGTCAAAGAAATTTAATCGACAAAAAAAAATATGTCCACGTGTCAAAAAAAATCGAGTAACGGATAGAAATAATAAACAAGTGTCAAAAAAATTTAATCGACAAAAAAATATATGTCCACGTGTCAAAAAAAAAATCGAGTAACGGATAGAAATAATAAACAAGTGTCAAAGAAATTTAATCGACAAAAAAAAATATGTCCACGTGTCAAAAAAAATCGAGTAACGGATAGAAATAATAAACAAGTGTCAAAGAAATTTAATCGACAAAAAAAAATATGTCCACGTGTCAAAAAAATCGAGTTTCGGGTAGAAATACCTGTTGGTTGTGGAATTCCCCAAGTGTGGGATCTGGTTAGTCCATGCTGAGATAAATCGCTCCTTGTGCGTTGTCAACCATGTGTCGTGCACATATTTAATGAGAGCAGGTTTATCAGAGCAAACAAATTTTAAAAACTTCAGATTAGATAGATACTCGACTCATCAACGTAATCAATAATACATAGCCGAGAGAGATTCGACCTCCTCCCGTCTATCCTTGTGAACCAACTCCTTAATCTTCGCTTTGACATTTTTGTAACATGCCAATGACACAATAAATTTGTAGCAAAGGGAAAGACATCAAGAATAGCGGATATACATACTGGTAGAGATCTGCATGCATCACAAGAAAACTCGAGGATGAATAGAATGTAACTCACATATACCTCGCAAATGCCTCCAATACCCAAGAAAAATGAATAGCAAGCTCCCGCCCAATATAAGCAAATGCAACGTGGAAGCTTATCTCGGTGTTTGTGACTCCTACAATCTGTAGAAGAGGCAAATTATATCTGTTGGTCTTGTAGGTTGAGTCAAGAATGAGAACTTTGGGAAACAACTCGAGCAACTTTATAGAAGTGGGATGAGCCCACATGATATCACCGATTTACATCGATTGCGGAATCTTTCTAGACCAACATAGATAATTATGGGATTCAATCAATCTCAACACCTCCCGAATGTCCGTTCTAGGACCCTCTTTGTAGACCTGTGTGTGTGTGCGCCTATAAACTTGACGAAGACTAGTCACATTCTCCTGATCTAGCTTCTTCAAAGCGGTAATAGTAGCTTTCGGTCCGACATCAAGATCCGCATGCTCGTTAACTGAGATCCTTTTGCGCGCCTAGACAGGCGCCCCAAATAAACAAGTACCAATGGAAGTTTTGAGCAACTCGCGTGCGTGTGTCTACCACATTTAACTCTCACACACCAACCCCACGACGAAGAGTGCAAGTAGCTTTCAATCTAAAAGGACAAACCTCTCCTTTTAGAACCGAAACCCTTGAATCATTAGTAAACCCGCCTTGTTTCTCACAGCCAAAAACAATCTTATCTCGCCTTCCACTCTTTCCAACTGCTTTCTCAGATCTCACAATAACAACAACTACACCGATAGTTCTACCAACAGCTTTGGCCCACTCCTCCACACTGACTTTGTCGTGTAGAAAATATCTACAAAATATATAACTTACTAAGTACTTAAGTAAATTAATTCCATTTACCAAACTTGAGTAAGAAAATTATACCGTATCCGTCGTGAAAGTTAATGTAGTATCAATATCAACAGGCGCCAACTGAGAGTCGGCATCTGCTGCTGTAGGCGGGTCAATATCTGTTCCAACAAAACAGATAGCAACTCAGTAAAAAACGAAAAAAATAGCCCAGTCGTATATACCTCCTCAACCATGTATATACGATGGGTATTTTTTTCACATCGTATATACATGGCCCAGATGTATATACGATCAGATCTTCAAGCACACTCGTATATAACCTATATACGATGGGTAGTCAACGAAGCATTTAATAATGCAATCGTATATATGCCTTGAAGGACATATATACGATGGGTAGTCAACGAAGCATTTAATAATCGCAATCGTATATATGTCTTGAAAGACATATATACGACGCAATACTTTTTTCGTCGCGTTCATTAATTAATGTAATCGTATATACCTTCCATCGAGGTATATACGATGCGTTATCTTGTGGGTCCCAGTCAAAGTGAAATAAATGAAAGTCAAAAACTGATTAATGACAGGGGTATAATTGGAATAACAATAATGGGTGGGGGTGGGAGGGGATGGGGTGGGGGTATAAAAAAACAAAGCCAATAGGAATTTGGATTTGATGCATTGGGCAATCATCTCTAAGCAAATAAAGTTGAGCTGTTGAGACTTATTGCTTTAAACAACTCCAAATTTAAAATTATCATGAAGGTTTTTGTTGAAATGTTAGCTAAAGTTGCCCCGTCCATAAAATATGAGCACCATAGAGATTTCATCTAGGGTCGTAATGTATTTGAGTGTATATGTCTTCGGAACCTTTTAATGTGCTAGATAAGAGGGCTTTTGGAGGTAATTTGGCTTTGATATTCGTAACACGTTTGATACACTCAACTGGAATTTTTTGGTTAAGCTGCTAAAGGTGTTTGGGTTCAGTGATAGACTTTGTATTGGATTAATGTTATTCTTCATTTAGCGAAATTATCTATTCTAGTTAACGAGAAGGTTGTTGGTTAATTTGATTGTAAGAGAGGTGTCAGAGATGGAGTAAGCTTTTATAGAAGTAAGTTTACTCCTCGGTAGACATATATCAAAGTTGGTCCAAGATGGTAAGCTTACTCCTATAAAAGCTGCTAAAGGGATTGTTGTTCCTTCTCATATCATGTATGTAGATGATGTTATGGTTTTCTGCTAGGGTGTTAAAAAGAACAATGTTATTTGGACAAAAAAATTTAGACAAAAATAGACAAAAACCAATTTACAATATCAATTAACCAAGTTTTTTAGGTCATTAACCAAGTGATCAATTAACCAAGTTTTTAATCAACGCCTCGAAAACTGTGAAAAAGCAAGTTGGCTAATCTAATCTAATATCTATTTATACAAACAAACAACTTACAAAATTACAATTTTAGACATCTTACTTTTTTGACACATCACCACTTTTATTTTATTTATCATTTTTTAATTCTACTTTCTCTTCCTTTCTCACTCACTCTCTTTCAATCTCACATTTTTAAATATTCTTACTACTTACACATCTATTATTAGTGGCCCCCACACCCTTTATTTTAAAATATTTCTTTTCCCAATTTTTTTAATCCACTAGATAATCTAATATAATTAAATTAATATTAAATAATCTACAATTTACTATCTAACCTAATATCTATTTATCTATTTATACAAACAAACCACACTTAATCTATTTATAAAAACAAACCACATTTAAATTACTCAAACAAGTCTCCCTATTTATTTGACAATTCATCTGACTAAGGACAACATTGTAATTTACTATATATCATACTTTTATCAAATTTCTTCTCTCAATTCATTTTCTTCTCAATCCCACTTTTTTCCTACTTTCTCTTACTATTTTTTTTTTCAAAATTCAAAATTCAAATCAAACTCACCAACTTTCTCTACCCACTATCTACTAATCTAATATCTATTTATACAAACAAACTAAACTTAAATTACTCAAACAAGTTTCCCTATTTATTTGACAACCCATCTAACTAAGGGCAACATTGTAATTTACTATCACATTTTTTTTCAAATTTCTTCTCCCAATGCACTTTCTTCTCGCTCCAATTTTTTTTTTAACTTTCCCCTCTTTTTTTCCGAAATTCATATCAAATCAAATCTACTAATAAACTAAAACAATCAATCTAAACTACGAGATAACTTCACCAATATATAAAAACACGGGATAACTTCACTGATATATAAAAAAACACGATATTAATATATATAAAAAAAGGAAAACTTATTTCTTCTCGCTCCAATTTTTTTTAACTTTCCCCTCTTTTTTTTTTGAAAATCATATCAAATCAAATCTACTAATAAACTAAAATAATCAATCTAAACTACGAGATAACTTCACTAATATATAAAAACACGGGATAACTTCACTGATATATAAAAAAACACGATATTAATATATATAAAAAAAGGAAAACTTAATGACTATTTCAACTACTGATTAATATTTAAAACACGGGGTAACTTTACGGATATATAAAAAACACAGGATAACTATACTGATATATAAAAAAACACGGGATAACTGCACTTATATATTTGATAATCTATCTTTTACTATCTACTTTAATGTACTAATCAACTAAAATAATCAATTGAAACTATGAGATAACTGCACTGATATATATAAAAAAAATGAGATAACTATACTAATATGTAAAAAACACACGAGATAACTGCAATGATATGTATAAAAACACGGGATAACTGCACTGATATATAAAAAACACTTCACTGAAATATTTGATAATCTACCATTTATCTGTTACTGTCTACTATAATCTATTAATTAACTAAAAATAATCAATTGAAACTATGAGATAACTTCACTGATATATTAAAAAACACGTGATAACTTTATTGAAATATAAAAAAACACTGGATAATTGCAATGATGTATGTAAAAACATTAGATAGCTGCACTGATATATAAAAAAACACGGGATAACAACACTGACACGAATATATAAAAGAACACGGGATAAATGCACAGATTGTTTTTAAATGATACTTTTACATTTTTAGATTTTAATATTTATCAAATTTTTTATTTGAGACTCCTTTTTTAATTACTTTAAATTTGTCTTTTTTTCACGAGGTATTGTCCAGACTATTTAAATTATGTCTAAGTTCGTTCATGAAAAGAATATGGTAGCATCCGTGCGTATGCACGGGTATGCTAATAGTCTATTTATAAAAACAAACAACTTACAAAATTACAATTTTAGACATTTTACTTTTTTGACACATCATCACTTTTATTTTATTTATCATTTTTTAATTCTACTTTCTCTTCATTTCTCACTCACTCTTTCAATCTCACATTTCCCAATATTTCCTACTTCTTACACATCTATTATTAGTGGCTCCACACCTTTTATTTAAAAATATTTCTTTTCCAAATTTTTTTAATCCACTATATAATCTAATATATTTAAATCTAATATATTTAAATTAATATTAAATAATCTACAATTTACTTCTATTTACTACCTAACCTAATATCTATTTATCTATTTATACAAACAAACCACATCTAAATTACTCAAACAAGTCTCCTTATTTACTTGACAATTCATCTAACTATGGACAACATTGTAATTTACTATCATACTTTTATCAAATTTCTTCTCTCAATGGATTTTATTCTCACTCCCACTTTTTTCCAACTTTCTCTTACTTTTTTTTTTTCAAAATTCAAAATTTAAATTAAACTCACCAACTTTCTTTACTCACTATCTACTAATCTAATATCTATGTATACAAACAAATCATACTTAAATTACTCAGACAAGTTTCCCTATTTATTTGACAACTCATCTAACTAAGGGCAACATTGTAATTTACTATCATACTTTTATCAAATTTCTTCTCTCAATGGATTTTATTCTCACTCCCACTTTTTTCCAACTTTCTCTTACTTTTTTTTTCAAAATTCAAAATTTAAATTAAACTCACCAACTTTCTTTACCCACTATCTACTAATCTAATATCTATGTATACAAACAAGTCATACTTAAATTACTCAGACAAGTTTCCCTATTTATTTGACAACTCATCTAACTAAGGGCAACATTGTAATTTACTATCACGTTCTTTTTCAAATTTCTTCTCCCAATGCACTTTCTTCTCACTCCATTTTTTTAACTTTCCCTCTTTTTTTTTCAAAATTTCAAATTCAAATCAAATCAAATCTACTAATAAACTAAAATAATCAATCTAAACTACGAGATAACCAGTATTTAATATATAAAAATACGGGATAACTTCACTGATATATAAAAAACACGATATTAATATATCAAAAAAAAGGAAAACTTAATGACTATTTCAACTACTGATTAATATTTAAAACACGGGATAACTATATTGATATATAAAAGAACACGAGATAACTGCACTGATATATTTGATAATCTACTATCTATCTTTTACTATCTACTATAATGTACTAATCAACTAAAATAATCAATTGAAACTATGAGATAACTGCACTGATATATAAAAAAAACATGGGATAACTATACTAATATGTAAAAAAAACACGAGATAACTGCAATGATATGTATAAAAACACAGAATAACTACATTGATATATAAAAAACACTTCATAAAAATATTTGATAATCTACCATCTATCCATTACTGTCTACTATAATCTATTAATCAACTAAAATAATCAATTGAAACTATGAGATAACTTCAATGATATATTAAAAAACACGTGATAACTTTATTGAAATATAAAAAAAATACGGGATAATTGCAATGATGTATGTAAAAACACGATATAAATTTGCATTTGATATATAAAAAAACACGTGATAACAACACCGACACTAATATATAAAAAGAACACAGGATATAAATGCATAGATTGTTTTTAAATAATACTTCTACATTTTTAGATTTTAATATTTATCTAATTTTTTATTTGAGACTCATTTTTTAACTACTTTAAATTTGTCTTTTTTTCACGAGGCGCTGTTCAGACTATTTAAATTATGTCTAAGTTCGCTCATGAAAAGAATATGGCAGCACCCGTGCGTATGCACGGGTATGCTACTAGTGGTCTAAAAAACTTGGTTAATTGATGTTGTAAGTTAGTTTTTGTCTATTTTTGGCTGAAATTTTTGGCTACACAACGTTATTGTAAAAAGAATGTTCAGTTTCTGCAAATTTTGTTTGATCGGTACATCTAAGCTTCATGTCAACTTATCAACACTAGAAAGTCCACTTCCTAGTCTGGTTCTATTCCCCATTAACGGTTGGCATTTCAAACTTCCATGTTGGGTTTCTCCCTTCGGGGCTATAAATATTTTTTCGGGGCTTACCAACAAAAAAATATTTACAGCCCATCACTGATAGGATTAAAGAAAAGCTTGTTTCTTGTAAAGCTTATCTTTTATCTATCATGGTCGAGTTCTGCTTGTATGCTTCTTTACAGTTTCCAAATATATGCTTGGCTTGATAGTCTTCTAAATTTTTTGGATAAATGGATTCATAATTTAATTTGGTT
Organism: Oxytropis ochrocephala; assembly: GCA_020916435.1. Classification (NCBI taxonomy): domain Eukaryota; kingdom Viridiplantae; phylum Streptophyta; class Magnoliopsida; order Fabales; family Fabaceae; genus Oxytropis; species Oxytropis ochrocephala. The sequence goes on from CM037089.1 coordinate 44,063,080, forward strand.
CGGGGATATAATTATTCACAAGATTTGTATTGTTGCTTGGAAAAAAATTACTCCCCCACTTCAGAAAGGTTTTGGACCAGAGATCTATTAAAGCTATTAATAAAGCAACTATGTTAAACCTTTGTTGAGAATTTACTTCATCTTCATATCAATGGGCAACTCTTCTGAGAGGTAGGGTACTCTGGGGCAACTCCCATGTTAATTACTACATTAGATCTTCGATTTGGAGTGGTTTAAAGTATTTCATGTCAACAATACATGAGAATTCTTCTTGGAAAGTTGGAGATGGTAAACGTATTCATTTCTTAATGGATAAATGGTTGTCTAAACCGCTTATTCATCTCCTCCATCTTCCCCAGTTGATGAAGAAAGACCTTTAATCTCACATAATTGATTTTATTTATAACGTTGGTTGGAATATTCCAATGGTATTTGAGTTTGAGAGGGCCTTAAATATTAAGATGGGTATCTCTATCCCTTCCTTTGTGGATCATGATCGCCTAGTTTGGGATACATCCGGCTCCTCGAGTCTCAAATATGCTTATGCTTTTTATAATCATTCTAGAGGGACATCTTCTAATTAAGGTACTTTGGAGCAGATATATTCCCCTTCAATGTCTTTCACAATTTGGCACCTTCTGCGCAACAAAGTTCCAACAGATGACAATCTCATATTTCTAGATGTAATATTCCTATTTTTATTAGAGAGGATTTTTTTTCGGAATAGATGGAGTCCATCCCCATTGGGCTCTTTTGTATTTTGATTCATTTGTTTTCATTTCAGTAAGATGAGAAGGAGTTCCTTTTTTCCTTACAGGTGATTTTCCCCAATGAGGATTTGCAGCATAAGATTTTAACAAAACTCCTACCTATCTTTAAAAAAAGGTGTCATATTGTTAGCATGACTTATGGATTTTATTTTTAAATGACAAAATAAAATTAATTGGTGAGATTGTGTAATAGTCAAATCCAATAGCTATGAATGCACTCATTCTACCTCAACTTGTACTCATAACATAATAGGTCACAAGTTTTTGCTCAACCTTATGTTATGAGTTGTAGTTAGTTAACACCTTTTGTATGACAACTTATGCATAGTGAATTACTTTTGTCTAAATGGTTCGTAGTTACCAACAATCCTCCACTGTTTTTTGTCATCTTCATAAATATCACATTGTCATTGTCATAGCCCAAACTCAACAACGTTAAGCCTTACGCAACGCGAAAACTGCAATAACCGGTTTGCAAAAAACTAATGGTATAACCGTTTCGAGCCACTAATCTGACGGGTCATGCACTTGAACCAATATGAACTAGTCGGTCATATATAAATCCAGAGAACCGACGGCCAAGATTAGTTCACAGCTTCACATACAATGCTTCATGTTCCCTACTAAATGAAAAAATCATCCAAGCATGGGTTTGAACCCATGATTTTTATGTAGATAAGTTACCACTACACTAAAGACTACCTATATATATGCATAAATGGATTATCTTATATGTTTACTCATTATATCAGTTCAACTACCAACTCATCAATTTGATTGATGACCCAATACCCTAATCGAGTCGGTTTTGAGTTCCAAAACACAATTCTTTGAAATTTGTTGCCTCATTTGGATTGCGTACATGCCAAAGTGGTACTCCCTCCAACACCATTAGCTATATTGAATAATTAATGTATCTGATCTATATTATAAACTAGATACATCAGTTAAAGTTTCAAATTTTTCTTATAAATACGACCGGAGGAAATATTTGCTAAATGCTTCGGATGTGAAATCTCAGCTCTAAGTAAGAAATAAAAATCTTGGAAGTCTAAAGGGTTTTATTTTTGTAATACAAATTAATGAAACAAGCTTAATCTTTATTAAATCATTATCAGGGCAACAGAACACAACAGAACCAACATAAAACAATTCAATTATAATCAAAATTCCCAATACCAACTTGAGCTTGTGGTCAATTTGATCCTTCTTGTGGCAATCCATTCTGTATTGTAATATTCTTCAGAAAAGCTCCAATATTAGTCTCAGATGACCCACCTTTCAAAATAGCCATTTGAGATAAATGCTGAAGCTCTTTAGCTCTAATCCTCAAATCTCTTCCAACATCATAATCCAACATGAATTTCCTGAGCAACACAACAATTTCCTCTCTTCCCACCAAAGTATCTAATTTATCATCTTTCTTAACTCTCAAACCAACCTTCCAATCCTCAACAATAATCTTACTAATTAATGGTTGGTCCATAGCTAGTGGAAATGTCAAAAAAGGTACACCAGAAAAAACACCTTCAATGACAGAATTCCAACCACAATGTGTCCAATAACCTCCAATAGAAGGGTGCAATAACACCCTCAATTGGTCACACCATGTCACAAAAAATCCCATGTTACCACATTTCTCTTTCAAGTCACAATTCTCGCCGCGCATTACCCATAAGAATCGAATGCCGCTTTCGCACAAAGCAGCGGAAATTACATCCATTTGTGCTCTTGAAGTAGAGAGAAAACTACCAAATGAGATGTATAAAACAGAATCATGGGGTTGGAGATTTAGCCAATCTATGTAACTTTGGTCAGCACCATTATAATGTGACTTGTATTCAATATTAAAATAAGGTATATTTGGTCCAATGGTGTAAATTGGAATTGTTAGCTTTGTTCTTAAGGCATCAATTACCTGAGGTTCAAGCTCATAAATTGAAGGTAGTAATAGATACTGTGCTTTGTGAATCCATTGCCAACATTTCATAGCCCATTGCAAAATTTGATGATTGTTCTTATCTAGAAGAGGAATATCAGCTAGACGAATCCATGAAATTGATGGAATATAATCTACAAGTTTTTCACCATTTTCTGCACAATAAGACAAATTTGTGTTTCTTTAGTTATGATTTTAGAAGATGATAAAATACAAATTAGTGATGTAACTTAAAGATATCCAACAAAGCAGATTATACTGATTTATTTATTTTATATAATTTTTTTCGACATGAATTATTAATATTATTAATTAAATTAAACAAAAACTATTGGATAAAAGTGCCTCTACAATATTTGTCTTCGAAAAAAAAAATTAAGATAATTATATCTGGACCGGACATTGAATCGATAGAGATAGCGCGGTTCAAGGTTTTTGGGTTGGACCTGTCGAATCGGTTTTTTTTTATCCAAACATACATGGCTTTTTCCCAGATGAATATAATAGTTAACTTAACAATAATGATATTTGGACAAGAATTTTCAGCAAAATACAACCAAATAATCACTTTACAACACTAATTAATCAAATTTTTTAGGTCATTAACCAAATTTTTAGTCAATGGCTTAGAAAACTGTGAAAATGCAAGTTGGTTAATGACCTAAAAAACTTGGTTAATTGGTGTTGTAAATTAGTTTGGCTAATTTTGGCTGGAGTTTTTTGGCTAAATAACATTACTCTAACTTAACGTCCAAATTTTAACAGTGTACGGAGGTGTTTTTGACACAATTAACGATGAAACTTCAATTTAGCATGTAAGAGCATCTACAATGGAGAAACTCTAATTTGAGTACTTAAACGAGTCCAACGTGTACACATCATTCTTTCATAATCTTTTTAATAGTAGTATCTAATAAGAAATTCATCTCTCCAACACAGAACCTGAAAATTTAATAAATGAGTCCCACTTTCATGACAACTACAAGTTTTTATTAATTTTTTAATCAAAAGTAAGACTAGGGCCCACACGACCACACGTCAGAGGAGAGAGAATGTTTCCTTTTTAAGAGCTCATTCTAATAGGTACCTATTTTTTATTCTTCACAATGGGTTACCTATTAAAATCTAACTCTTAATGAATAAGAACTCCCCATTGCGGATACTCTAAATGCCTTAATAGGACATAAGCATACATGTGCTGGCCCAAAAACAACTCAAATTTTCACATAGTGATGAAATATTTATTCTCTTAATACTCATTTATACTCTATTGGGTTCCTATTGCAAGAAGAAAATACAAAAATCATTACTAGTTTACTATCAATGAGCTCATTTTGTTTTTGTCTCTTTTAAGTCAAGTCTCCAAAATATCCTCCTCTCAACTCCATATGTGAAATAACTTCTCTAAAGTTAAATTTACATAAACACCTTGAAAACTGAAAAGACAAAACATTCAATGAGAGTAAAATTTGTATTTAAACAATACTCCATCCGTTCCACAATACATGTCAATTTTTAAGAAAATTTTTGTTCCTTTTTACATGTCAATTAGAGGGAGTATTGTCAAGTATACCCCTGGTTCAGTGATTCCTATTAATCATCCAACTCCTTTTTCCATAGAATTGACTATTGATTAATAAATACCGTTGAGAGGTTCCAAAGAGAATAAATGAAGAAACATCTACTCCCAAAAAAAATATTTTAATTACTCTCTCCAAATATTTTAATTATAAATTTAAAATGATCAAAGGTGTTGTTCATAGGAATAATATTCTTCTCAGAGCCTTTCCTTAGTATGTGCAAAATTGGCTAAAACGACATGCATTTAGGATTAGAGGGAGTAAATATACACTAAAAACTGAAAAAAAAAATCTTATATTTGAGACCAAAATTTACTTCAAAAATGTTCTTATAATAAAAACCAAAGGAAGTAAGTAAAAAGTAATTTTTTAGTCTATACGTATTTAGTCTATATTATAAATCAGATATATTAATTATCAATGAATTAAAAAAATATTTTTTGGAGCACCGTTCTTTTTTTGTCCACCTTAATAATGAAATTTTGTCGATGGTGATGGCATTTTTAATTTATTTCTTTAATTAATAATTTTTTTTGTTAATTCTAAATATTATTATTCAAATAAATTTTAAGGAAAATACAGAATTTACTATCTGCATGTGGTCGTGATGCTTACCTAAGTTCTTCTTGTTGATCTGTAGGAAAATATGGAAATATTGCACCCATAACTCCGATGTCGACGTTGTCCAAAACGCAGCCACCGGAATATTCCTCCGGTTTCCAACACCAACCACCCAGAAAAGAAAAGCATCATAGATGAGCAACGTCGGCGGCGGGTAAAGGCGATCAAGTAGCCGTTCCAACGGCGCTTCCATGTGAGTCATAACAGCTTCAATAACATTCATAAAATTGTCAGCAGAACGACCTAGCTCCGGTACAACGTTGGGTATAGAACCGAATCTTATGTTGTCGGGTTTGGGTTCGGAGCTTATTAATTCGAGCCATTCTTGGGTGACAACGAAGGTAACGAGGATGTCGGGGTTTTTAGTGAGGAGTAATTTGCAGAGATTCATCATGGGGTTGATGTGTCCTCGAGATGGGTATGGTACCACTACCACGTGGCAGGTGGTGGTTGTGGGAGTGGTTGGTGGTGGAACCTGAATATCCATGGGAATGGAAGGAATTTAACTGGAGTGGTGACTCAAGTACTCAAGAATCTATCTACTGCTAGTGCTAATGAAATTGTGTTGTGGTGTTTGATACTAGTAGGGTGGACACAAACCTGTGACCCGACCGAACCCGCGAAAACCGAGTTGAAATTTCATTTTACGGATTCGTCACCAGAAACTGAACCCGTAGAAGAGAGGTATCACGGTTTTATATGGTTTAAACTGGTCGGTTCCAGATTTCAATATCAAAACCAACATTAACCGAACCCGACCATTGCTTTATACTGACAAACGCAAACTCATCTACTCCTAATAAGTACTAGTATTGTGACTGACACAAGTAAGTAAAGTCTGCACATAAAAAGCAAACTTTAAATAAAAAGCAGCATGGCCAGCAAAAAAAATAATAAAAAACAAAGTGTAGCCTGTACATATTTTTTTTATTATATAAAAGTACAAAATTTTCTAAAGTAATTTCTCTTTCTTCAACCTCCTTTTCTTCTTCCTCTAGAAACTAGAAAAAAAAAGTTTCAGGCACCATGGAACCATTATTGTAAAGCTACAACCACTGATTTCGCTTTCTTTTCTTCTCCTCTTGTTAATCCGCCACAAACCACCCGTGGAAACCGCGAAACCGTGAATCCGAAACTCGCAAAACCCATTGTTACAAATGGTCAGAGACTGGTGACTATTTACACTAGTCGGTTTTTGTCGGATGGTTGTTTTTTGGACCGAATCCGGCCGAATCCGACCGATGTCCACCCCTATTTGATAGTACGAGGGTAAGAGTGTTTACGGCAAAAAAAAAACCATTCAATGGCAAAAAAAAAATTAGCAAAATAGTACAATGAATGTGATGATCACGTCAAATTGACACGTCTTGTCTACTACCTGTCCATGAATCGTGAAAGAAAGAGGAGTTTTTGCTATAGCATTTACTCCATATGTTCCAATTTAATTGTGTTGGTCGACATTTTTCTTTATCTCAATTATTTATTCTCTCCATTCTTGATTTTTAATATTTTTGATATTTTATTTTTGTTCTAAAATAATATTACTTTTAAAAACTCAATGCACAATTTAATAAATTTTTTCAAATATACTCTTTATATTTATTGAGTCTTTTAAAAACTCAAGACAAATACTAACTCTTTTATTTAGATTTCAATATTCCCAAAACAACTACAAAAACAATATTTTAGTACTTAGCTGGCACCAATTAATTGCACATTAATTTATGTATAACAAGCCAAAAATATCAAAGATCAAAAACAGAGTGAATATCATTTTAGAATACCAATGTAGCATTTTGTCAAAAAAATAATATCAATGTAGCATTTATTATTTGTTTTCAATAATACTCTCATTTATTATTTGTATTTTCAACTTTTTCATTCCTCTCTCCTCATAATAATTTAGGGATATTTTAGTCCTATCATATGTTTTTATCATAATTTATTTTCTTAAAATTCGTACATAACCTTAAACGAAAGTTAAATTGAGACGGATGAAGAGGCGTTTTTTTGGATAAATTCTTAATTTGTTTAGTAAAATATAGCGATAGCGAATCAAACTTGGATCCTCTCTTTCATTCTCTGTAGTAGATGTCAAGTTATAGCTGATAAACTTATATAGTAGTAAATAGCAGATAGTGAATAAATTAATAAATTTAATTTTGAAGTATTATGTAAAATAAGCAGTTAAACTAGTTTATAAATATAAAACTACCTAAGTGGAGATTTATAATTAATGCTTAAAAACGGAATGATAATATTCATTTAACAAAAGAAACTTAAGAAATTTTGGGCTCCTTTGTTATAGATTAAAAAAATAAGTAATTTTATTGTTAAACAATTTTAGAGATTTTTTAAAAATGAAAATTTGTTTTGTGTTTTTATAACATCATGAAAATAATTTTTTTTAAAAAAAAAACATTTCTTTTAAAAAATAATTTTTATGAGAAGCTACTCAAAACAGATTCTTATTTGAACCCGTTTTTAGATTTTTTAAAAAAAAAACCGTAACAAGCAGATGGTCAACTTTCAAAATAGATTATTTTAATAAAAAAAGTGATTATTTCCACAAAAACGGTAATAAACGAGCTTGTAATAGAGGGAAAAAAACCACTATACACTATAAACTCAAGTGCTACCTCAAGAAGCTATATATTATAGTGTTTGGAAAAATGCTATAAGACAGTAAAAAATGTTATAAGCTAGCTATACCAAACACTACAACAAACTTAATCAATATAAATTATCCGCTATAAGATAGTGGGTTTACCTTTCTGATTAAACAACCTAGTCGGTTTACCTTTGCCAAGTTTATGTGCTACAACAACATAGGCGTTTTGCCTAGACCTATTGCCAATGCTATAGTATCGCTTGTAACATCACTGTGTGTTTCAGTTATTCCTGTTGTGACAGTTATTTCTGTTTTACATTGTTGTACCTGTCTCTGTTTGGTTCAGTTTAAATTAGTTAGTTAGATAGTTAATTAAAACGGTTGTAGCAGTATTTGTGAGTTGGGGTAGTCACACTACGCCAGATTGGCTAAAAAAGAGCGCCACCATAAGCAGCGTTTTTTAATAAACGCCACCTATAGATGAAAAAGCATAGGGAATATTCAGCGTTTTTTGGAAAACGCTACGTATTTGGATGACGAGAAAGGGTAATATTCAGCGTTTTTTGGAAAACGCTACGTATTTGGATGACGAGAAAGGGTAATATTCAGCGTTTTTTGGCAAACGCTGGTTATTTGGATGACGAGAAAGGGTAATATTCAGCGTTTTTTGGCAAACGCTGCGTATTTGGATGACGAGAAAGGGGAATATTCAGCGTTTTTTGGAAAACGCTGCGTATTTGGATGACGTTCTATCTTCCTCACTTGTTTTCTCTCACACTCCGTCTTCCTCCTCTCCCTCTCTTCCCAACTCTTACTCCTCTTACTCCGTACGTCTTCCTCCTCTCCCTCTCTTCCCCACTCTTCGTCTTCCCCCTCTTACTCCGTCGCCGCCGTCAACTCCTCCACTCCCCCCTCTCCCTCTCTTCGTCTTCGTCTTCTTAGAATAGGGTTTTAGTTTTTTCCTCTTTTGCTGATTTTAACAAGTTGATTTAGGTTTTTTCTTTGATTTCCATTGATTCTCAGTATTGTTTCCTCTTTTGCTGGGTTTTTATTTTCCTTTTCAGAGATTAGAAATTACTCCGAGGGAATATTGCTGATGGTGCTACAAAATCGACGTCGATGTTCCAACAACCCTAACCTACATGTTTCTTTCTGATGGTGCTACAAAATCGACGCCAAGAACCTCACCAAAGCAAGGGAATCTTGCTTACAAGGTCTTTTTTCTCTTCTCTCCTTTCCACATAAATTAACGTGTTTCTGTGACTTCTTCTTCTTCTTGTGTTATATTGATGGGTTTTGTTTTTGGAAGGCTCCTGATGTTTTGTACGCATAATGTATTCATTTTGCCAAAATAATGCTGTTATGCTGTTGCAATTTCAGTGTTTGTTGTTACATCAATTTCTGGCTTTGACTTGGTATAGGGAGCGTGCTGAGAGTGATACTTTTGTTCCTGATGCTGCAAACAAAGAAGGATTCCTCTCATTACTCTCTTTTATCAACATGGGTTATTTATGGAAAGGTACTTAGTATAGTTATAGTTATGATGATTTAAGTTTTTTATTTATCTATTTATGTTTTAGATAGCTTGCAATGGTTCGTGTCGTGGTTCATCGATAAACTTTCTCCCATTTACTCACTTTGGGCTACATTTTTTAAGCTCTACATTGCAAATTATGTGGTTGAAAGGTCAACAGGGTGAGTAGTTCTTTCTAGTTTATTTAGCTATCTGCTAAACTTTATTATTTTTCTCCATGTTAGTATGATTATTTATTTAGCTATGGTCTTGAATTGATGGTGGTGATAATAGGAAAAGAAGGATTCCTCTCTGTTGTTGGAGCTGAGCTCTGTGGGTAGCTAGAATATTCGATTCTGCTACTAGTTATCATCATCAAATAAAATACCTCTATTCATGGTTCTTTCCTACTTTAATTCCTCTATTTTCTACTCTCAATTCTCTCGATTTGCATCATTAATGAAAACCGATAGATGGTCACCTTAAATTTTGTAATAACTAATACAAATAAATTGAAATTTATCTATCTGCTAAACTTTATTATTTTTCTCCATGTTAGGATGATTATTTCTTTTCATGTCCAATGTATCTAAATTGTATCTTCTCGAAATTAAATTTCAAAGTGGAAGCTAGTGACGTGAAAACCATTGTCTTCTAACTTTAAGTTTTTAACTTGAGCTAGTGTTCTTTTTCTTTTTGCTAGCCGTCCTAATTTCAGAAAATAAATGAGTTTAAGTTTTTATGTTATGTAGATTCAGTTTATGTAAAGAAAATAGGAAAGGATGATCATTGGTAGAGTTTCAGCTAGATAGACCTAGACACAACTTAGCTTGCAAACAACTTGTAATTGTATATGAACGCACATACCTAGTTTGATATGTTAAAATGAAGCAAAATTTTGGATCATATGTCCCAATACAATGAATGAATATGTTGCTTTTTAATGGCTAGTAAAGATTGTATAATAAACATTATCTGATGCTGATTTGACCAAACATATTTGTTCTTTCAAAATGTTTTTAGGCAGCAACTTTTTTAGAAGAAAATTATCTCTTAAAAATGTGTTCAGTTGATTGATTCATTGTTTATTATTCAGTCTTATTTGCAGAAGTTGGTGAATCAACCCTGGATTCTCATCATTGATTTTGTAGCTGAATATGGTAAAGATAGAGATGTTCACCTAATTAAGATTTTCTGCTTACATCTGCTGGTTTATAATTACATGTGGATGACTCGGAAGTAACCTTGAATTTTTGCTTGGGTAAGCAATTTTCTGGACATGACAGAAATGATTGAGCCCCTCTAAAGAAAGAGGATGCACTCTTAGAGATGATGTGCAATGATAACAGTTGATTAGAAAATCCATGATTTAAATTGTAATTAAATACCTATATACATGTATAACAAATCAAGAAATATCTATTTATGTTTTAGATAGCTTGCAATGGTTCGTGTCGTGGTCTAAGTATTCTATCCATCTCAAGCATAATTGATGAGACATTGCATCTGATAAGAGACAAATGCAACATATAGTAAGGAATTACATCTGATAAAAGGACAACTTTTTTGTCTTCTGCGGATTTGAACAGTGAACAATGAGAAAGGTGATATCTTTTCCTCTGCAATATTGATGCTAGATTGTATAATTGGTATGTGCAATTTGACATGAGGGATAAGTGTTCATAGAATTTGATTTCCTTTATTACCTAGCATGATTCCTTCCTTTATTCAATTCCAGAAAGGCTAGTAGTAGGCCATTGTCAGTTTGATTTCATTTTTGGTCAATGAATGATTTTTTGACTTGAAAATCTAAATGAAATGCGTATTGTTCTAGTTTATAGAATTCTTGTCATTTAGCCTTTATATGAAAACCATAATGATGGTAATTTTGATTTACAGAGGGAAACAAAGTGAAGATGCAATGGGAAATGAAGTGATCTGTAAAGAGCTTGAATAAGCAAAGACAACGTGCTATAGCTTCACTCATAGAGGACTAAGCCACATGCATGAAGGAAAGACAACGTGCTATAGCTTTTGTTTACTTCCACTACAAGAAAACCTTTGTGTGCTTGTGAATAGGCATAGGGATGATATTGTTTTGTTCTATCGTCTTGTTTGTTTCTTTGACATTGTTTGGTGTTAATTTGTTAGTAACTATGCTGAAAATGTCATTATATTTGGATCAAGCATGAATGGAGAAGTCATTGGCCTCTGGAAAGGAGAAGATTACATTGTTTAGTTCTTGTTCTATCCCCTTTGTATCTTGCTAAATTGTTATTGTACACAGAAACAATATTCATAGATATCACTATTAAAAAATATTTTGGATGTATGATTTAAACAAAAACAGAAAAAAAAATTGGATGTATGATAAAAAGGAAAACACACAAAACAGAAAAAAAATAAAAAAAAAAATTTAGACAATATTCAGCGCTTTTAATGAAGCGCTGGGTATTTAGTAACACAAATAGGCAATATTCAGCGCTTTTAGTGAAGCGCTGCGTATAAGGGGAAATATTCAGCGCTTTTTTTACAAACGCTGCGTATCTGGGAAGGCAATGGGGCTATATTCAGCGCTTTTTAAAAAGCGCTGCTTATCTGGGAGGACGCTTTGCAAATATTCAGCGCTTTTTAAAAAGCGCTGCGTATATGGGAGGACGCTTTGCAAATATTCAGCGCTTTTTAAAAAGCGCTGCGTATCTGGGAGGACGTGTTTTGCAATGGGTGGCGCTTTTTAGGAAGCGCTGCCCATTGTTGGAGTGAATACCCAGCGCCACCTTCAGCAGCGCTCAAAAACGCTGCCTATGGATGAAAAAAAACGCTGCCCATCTACTAGATCTGTTGTAGTGTCATGAGATAGTTATATAAAGTTTCATCTTATGTGGGTTATATCGATCAATGAGATCATTTATCACTTTTCAAAAAATTAACAAACGGGAAACACTTGTGTGAGAAAACAGAGAGATCAGAGAGTGGGAAACACCTGGGGTGATCGCGTTCATGGAGAACATATTCTAGTGCTTTGAATGTATCATGTGGTGTAACTTTTAGATCAAGATAGTGGAAACCTTCAAGTCGGATTCTGTCTCCCAGAGCACGAGAATTAACTCTGAACTGGGTTACCACTTTTGGGTGTTCATTTTCTCTATCACTTATCTCTTTCTTTAATTGTTTTCTTGGGTTTCTAATATATTGTTATTAATAGTGCAGTTCCATTTCAATGCTGCATCACTGTGCAGTTATTCTGCATTTTGTGTGCTCTTGATTTTCAGGTTCTTGACACATCAGTTCCTATCAATTGGCACTAGATTACAACAATTTCTATCAGTAGCAAGGAAGAAACGGTCTTGGAATCGTGGTGTCAACGAAATACAAAGTGGAGAAATTCAATTGCAAGAACGACTCCAGTTTGTGTCACATCAAGATGAAGGTTATCATTGTGCTGAAGAGAAGGCAGAGGCTGTGGAAAAGGCTTATGGAGAGCTTATTCTCAGTTTAGGTGACAAACCACTCAGAGAAGTCATTAAAGAAACAACTGCAGAAGCAATTTGGCTCAAGTTGGAGAGTCTTTATGTGACAAAATCTGCTGCAAACCATCTCTATTTAAAACAAAGGGAATTTGCTTCCAAGAATCAACCTAGAAAATCAGTGGCGAGTCACATTGATGAGTTCCACAAGATCATTCTTGATCTTGAGAACATGATGAGGATCAAACAATTCTTTTGGTAAATTCTCTGCCTAAGTCATATAAAAGATTATGTGACATACTTCTATATAGCAAAGAATCATTAACACTTGAATATGTTCAATCCATATTGATATCAAAGGATGTGGAAAGGAAATTTGAGGTTAAAGAAGAGTGTGGTGGTGAAGGACTGTTTGTTAAGGGTAACTTTGAGAAAAAATGCACGAAACAAAAGCAAGAAAAAATAAGGGTGAAAAGAAGTCTAAAGATAAAGATATATCCAAGAAGAAGTGTTTTTAGTGTGATAAGATGGGGCATTTCAAAATATTTTCCAACGCTAATTATAGTCTAAGAAGAAAAATGAAGATGTGACAAGTGCTTCTATTGTCACGAGATAGTTAAATGTGTGTTTGAAGTTTTAATGGCATCATCAAGCCTCACTCAAGAAGAATGAGTTCTTGATACAGGGTATTCATACCATATGACCCCTAATAAAAAATGGTTTATTGGATATTAAGGAGGTTGATGTTGGAAGTGACATTATGGGTGAGAATACAACATGCAAGGTCATGGGAATTGGTTCCATAAAGTTGAGATTTGAAGATGGTACACAAAGGGTTCTAACAGGTGTGAGATATGTTCCTAAACTATAAAGAAATTTAATATCTCTAGGCATGTTAGAGGAGAGTGTGTGTTCTTTTGATTCTCAAAATGGTATCCTCAATGTTGGAGATCTTCTACCTTTTTGTGAACACTGTGTTCTAGGGGAAATGCATAGGGTCAAGTTCTCCAAAGCCATTCATTCCACAAAGGGAGTTATTGACTATGTTCATAGTGATCTAAAGGGACCAGCAAGGGTAACTTCATGGAGGAGGTATAAGTATTTTATTACTTTCTTAGATGATTTCAGTAGGAAGGTTTGGATTTATTTTCTTAAAAGTTAAGATGAAGCATTTATGGGTTTTAAGGAATGGAAAATCATGATAGAAACCAAAACTGAAAGGAAAATTAAAAACTTAAGAACTGGTAATGACTTAGGGTTTTGTAGTGAGGAATTCAGTAGCTATTGTAAAGATCATGGCATAATTAGGCATAAAAATGTTAGGAATACCCCTCAACAAAATGGCCTAGTTGAAAGGATGAATAGGACTATTTTGGAAAGAATTGAGGTGTATGTTATCTAACTTTGGTATATATGCAGGTAAAGTTTTTGGGATAAACTGCCCACACAACATGTTATCTCATTAACATGAGTCCCTCAACAACAATAAATCTAAAAACTCCTCAACAGGTGTGGAATGGCAAGATATCTAGCTATTCACACTTGAAAGTTTTTGGAAGTATTTCTTATTTTCATGTTAATGAGGGCAAGTTGGTCCCAATGGAAAGAAAGTTTTATTTTGTTGGTTATTCAGATCGAGTCAAAGATTACAAGTTATGGTGCATAGAGAGTAAAAGATGTATCATTAGCAGAGATGTAAAATTCAATGAAACAAAATTAAGAAGTCCTCTAGAAGTGTAGAAGATCCATCTACTGATAGTAAGAGCTTGATAGTTTTGATTTTGAGGTGGAATGCAGTTACCAAGATAATCATCAAACTCAACCTGCAAAACAAGACACAGAACAAATCAATGAGGAAGCAGACCTAGCTTGTTGATGATGAGCACACTGAAGAGGAGAATTATCTTCTAGCAAGGGACAGGTACAGAAGGAACATTAGGCCTCCTAGAAGATATGAGTTTTCTGCAGATATGATTAGCTACGCCTTCAACACAGCTGGAGACATAATTAATGATGAGCCGAAATCCTTTGCTGAAGCAACTAGCAGCAAAGATAGTCAGAGTTGAATGTTAGCCATGACAGAGGAACTAGCTTCTCTTGAAAAGAATAGCACATGGGATTTGGTTACTAAACCAGAGAAGATAAAGATCCTTTGGATATTAATGAAGAATAAAGGAATTCATGAGGTTGAACCAGCTAGATATAAAGCAAGATTAGTTGTAAAAGGGTTCAATCAAAAGGAGGGAATAGACTATGATGAAATATTCTCACCAGTTGTAAAACACTCATCTATTATGGTCTTATTATCCATGGTTGCCCATTACAATATTGAATTGGAATAAATGGATGTAATTAAGACTGACTTCCTACACTGAGAACTTCATGAAACCATCTACATGCAACAACCAACTGGTTTTAAAGATAAGGGAAAGGAGAATTGGGTATGTCACTTGAAGAAGTATATGGCCTTAAGCAGTCACCAAGGCAATGGTATCTTAAGCTTGATTCTTTTATGATAAAGCGCAATTTTCATAAATGCAAATTTGATTGTTGTGTTTATTATAAGAAGATATCAAATGATCTCTATGTGTATCGGTTACTCTATGTTGATGACATGCTTCTAGCTTGCAAAAGCATGTTGCAGATTGATTCTTTGAAGAAATTGCTAAAAGAGAAAATTGAGATGAAGGATCTGGGAGCTGTAAGGACGATATTAGAAGGTGTAGGGAGAATAACAAATTGGTTCTGTCTCAAAGGGATTATCTTGGGAAAGTGGTAACGAGGTTCAATATGAGTGGTGCTAAGCCTACTAGTGTTCCATTAGCTCAACACTTTAGACTTGTCCAATTACTCAACTAGAGAAGACCGATATGAATCGAGTACCTTATGTTAATGCTATAGGTAGCATAATGTATGCTATGGTATGTACTGGTGTGATATTTCACATGCTGCAAGCATCACTAGCAGATTCATGGGAAATTCTGGAAGAGAACATTGACAAGTTGTTAAATGGGTTATTAGGTACTTGAAAGAGACTCAATCCCATGGGTTAGTGTATACCAAAGGCAAGAATACTGATCAACCAGTGCAAGGGGATGCAGACTTAGATTATGTAGGAGACTTAGACAAAAGGAGGTCTATTTCCGAGTATGTTTTTACATTGTTTGGAAACACCATTAGTTGGAAGGTATCATTGCAGCACATGGTGGCCCTCTCAACCACGAAGGTTGAACTTGCCTTAACTGATGTTGTAAGGGAAGCAATATGGTTGTTGTATTTTGTTAATGAATTGAGCTTGGAAACAAGAGTCAATTTGTGTGCATAGTGAGTAGTCGTCAAAGTGCTATCCACTTAGATTGATTCCATATATTAATTTGTGTTTGAAGAAATGACTTAAAAACTAATTCGAAGCTCCTAAGAATAGTCTTGAATCTTGATGCTCTAGAGATTCTCACACGACTTTTTATAATCTTATATATGGTCCGCAAATTGTAACAAACATGACTTAGATTTGAAAATGAAGGTAGCAAATTAATTAAACCACCGGAAAAATCTAATTACAATCAAGTAGGTTCATAAATAAATAAAAATAATAAAATCAAGTACAAAGTGTATGAGAATGATGCCAAACCGCAACCATGTTCACACAATATATTTTGTCAAGCTTTGAACCCAATAAAAGAGTAGGGTGAGAGAGATATGTATCATATATATCACATGTTATTGTAAGTAGCTATAGCATGCATGGTGCTATTAAAATCTAATTAAATAAATTCTTTACAATCATAAATAAACCTTATTAATTTGATGGATCAAAAGCAAACTGAACAACAGCTCTAAGATCATCCCAGTTCTCATAATTTGCAAATGCATCATCATCCACATCATCATCCACATTATTCTGATTCCAAAAACTTGATGAGTGAGACAATGTTGTTGAAGACTGAGCTACGATATTATTATTATTATTGCCTAATTGATGACTTAGAAATAAGTGATTCCTTTCGTACTGATCAATAAATGGTTTCCTTTCATTTTGTTGAACAATTGTTGAGTCTGTAGTACTGAAAGTCAAGTATGGTTTGTTGTATTCAGATTCGATGCTGCATGTTTTGGAACTTGAAGAGTTAGTAGGGTTTGGCTTTGTGATGATTGGTGTGTACTTCTTGTATGTTGGAATTCTTTTGAATATTCGACATAGTGTCCATACTTCCTGCAAATTCATAAAGTACATAGAAACAGAGAAATAATGCTTTTTAATATTGAACTGTTGAGAACTTCAAATATTAATTAAACTAGTCATATAGAGATTAAATTATTTTAAATGAAATAATTATATTTGTCCAATACCTAACGAACAAAATGATAATTTTCAATTCTCAGAGATTAAACAAGTCTTTAGTTTTAGTTTTATAAGAAAATAATCCAGTATTCTACCATACGTATGGCCCAAATCTTCCAGATTTTTTCATGTTTGTGCATGTCATGAAGTTTTTGAGGCCAACCAAGTCAATCTTTTAATTTTAAATACCTTTACATAACGTGAAGGAAAATATATATATATATATATATATATATGATTTTTAAGGTCTGACCACGTGTCACGGGTCTTAAGAAAGATTAAATCAAGCCAAGCAAATGTCCTGACTTTAGAATAATGGCAATATGAACAAGTTTTCTAACCCAAAATCTCAGGAGTGAATGTTGCTGTCATCAATTTGAATTATGTTCTCTCTATATTTGTCCTTACATGTACCATTCTAGATGAGTTTACATTCAAACTTATATATTTAGTACATCTCATATAATTTGTCAACAATTTGACTATTAAGCCACTATTTTCCAAAATTATTAATGTCAAAAACAAAGAAGCATGGAAAGGACAAACAAAGAAGCAAGGAAGGACAAGCATGTACTCTAAAAAAAGTACAATATTAATTAATTTGACCATTAAAAAAATAAAATACTAATTAAACTAGTATATTAATTAAGGAAGGACAAACATGTACTCTAAAAAAGTACGGTATTAATCTAAAAAAAAGTACAGTATTAATTAATTTGACCATTAAAAAAATAAAATATTAATTAAACTAGTATTTTAAGAGGACTAAATATCCTTAAAATTACTTTAAAATGACTAATTCAATCAGTATAGAACGATTAAATTGATATTTTCATTTTAATAGATTAAATAGTTTCTATTTTTTTAACGGTGTAGGTATCTTAGTTTTTATCAATAGAATATATATATATATATATATTTGGTAAATATTTATAATTTTTTCTAAGAATATATTTGCTTATTTTTTGCTCGCAACATCCAAAAATTTTAATCCACCATTGATTATAGTTTGAGTACCAAAGATAAGAAACGAATGGAATACAATTAATCACTTACAGCTTCTTGAAGATCAATGGTCGCATTATGTGGTGAATTCTTGCTAGTAGTTTTTCCATTGGGAGGAAGGCGAAACTCGTGCATCATCCAATCAGTTTTGGTGCCTTTCCCAGCACTTCCACGGTAAAACACCAATGATTTCTTGAGGCCAATGCATTTATGAGGTTCTTCAAAACAATATATGGATTTATCAATCCCTGTAGCTTTCCAGAATCCAGATCTTGTAACCCTATTAGGTCTTACACTGTTCCTGTATTTTCTTCCTCTCATGCAGAAAAAATACCATTCCTTCTCCACCATAGAATTCACTTCTTCATGTATAACATCACAAGCATATAAGAAACAACAAAATGGCTTGAGATTAGAAACCATACTATATGTCTTAATTAAAATAATTTTTTTTGTTGAATTAGATTATATTTACTACTTGTGAAGTAAATTGTATTTTGATTCAGTTGAAGTATCCTTTGTACTCTTTTGGATGAATTGATTTTACTTCTGAGAAAAATATTGAAATCAAATTGGTGAATCTAGTATTATATATACCTAGCCTAGAATTTAAACATGCACGTAGGGTAGGACTAGACAGGCTATTACCTACTTGAACTTCAAATATTATATTGTTGCAAATTTAGTCTTAAGTTGAACAAAATAAAGACAACAAATAATAAAAATTTGAGTTCAAACTGTCTAGTTGTTTTGAACAATAAATAACTTTCATACTTAATATACAAATCAATTCACTCCCTCAGTTGGGTCTAATCTGAAAGCTAATATGGTATATTCAAAGTTCATTAAAAACAACAACAAAAAATCAAAGCTTTTGACTCAAAAATAAATAAAAAATGACACTAGCCAAGATAACAACAAAAGGACATGAAGCCTTTGTTTGAGGAAAAAAAAGAATAAATGGCTAGAAACAGAAAAAGAATGCACAACAAGAAGAAGCAAGTCTCATGCCTCCTAGGCAAACATAAAAGATTACAAAATCAGAAGAAAAAAAAAATTAAAGTGTACAATCTTAAATGTTAATCTACTAATTTTCCCACCGGCACCGACAGATTTAGGACCAGAGTTAGAGTGTAATTTTTTTCAAAATCATGCATCACAATTTGTTATATTTTTTGTGATTAACAAAAAATATAATAAAAACCAAAATTTACTATATTTGATTAAATATATTACCAAACGCAATTGGCCTCTAGACACACAAAAGAGGGAGGAATTGATGCTAGTAATTGTGTAAGTGTGGCGCAGTAGGGGTGTTCGCGGTGTGGGTTGGTTCGGTTTTGAGTAAGAAAGTGAATTGAACTGCAAGGTAAAAATAGATGCGATTTGGTTTACACTACAAGAAAATCGCTGATTTGCCATGGACATTTCCGTCGCAAAAGGGCCAATTTTCGATGCGGTTAGTTTGGTTGACTTAAAAAACAAATCAAACCAAACCGATGCGGTTTGGATTGGTTCGGTTTTTTACGAGACAAAACACAATTTAAAATGTTGTAGATTCACTTACCCAATGTGGCAGAGGAAGCATGACCAAGTAAATTAATTAATGTTAGAAAACATTGATGACTCTTATTTGGAATGAAAAATATAATATGTAGATGAAGAGGTGTTAATTTGTGAGTAGAGAGCGACTATGGATTCTCGTGTGTGCAGCTACACCGATGTAAGGTGAGAGGATGGAAAACCTTGGTTTGACAATGTAAGTGGAGCAGAGATCCTTGAGAGGAGGGATGTGTGGTTGTGTGCATGTCTTTGATGGCAAGATGAGTTTGTTTCATTTTTAACTGGGTTGGTCTCTTTGTACACCGCAGTTATGCACCCATCTTGAACTCACATGTATTATACAGTTATATAAAATCACTTTACGAAATGGTCCAAAAACTATTATCCTATTTAGTATGAAGAAACTTATAATATATATTACTCTCTTGCACGGTGTGCTGAAAATGTCATGTCATTTTAAGCTCATGAACTTATTTTCTACATATATTGCTTTGTCTAATTTATTTTGGTATATAAGATTTTGTAGTTTGGTTTGGTTTCTGTAATCAAAACAGCGAACCGAACCGAACCGCACAGTTCACTAATAAAAAAAAACCGAATAGAAACAATAAAAAACGATAATTTGCGGTTTTCGATTTGATTTAGTTTGATTTGCAGTTTTCTATTGATTTGGTTCGATTTTGAATACCCTAACATAGTGTAAACTGTGTGTAAAATTACGAACTTCGGTGCATATTATTTTATCAAGATATGTTAGAATTTTCCTTCTGATAATTTGTATTTTATTTGAAAAACACATCATTGAACCTTAATTTCTTATTAAGATCATCACACCATGCATGAAGAGTTCACAAGATGTTAAATATTCAATCAAAAACCATCTGATTTATCATATCTTGGTAAGTATATATACCTTTCTCATTTCCATATTTAATTTCATTCAATCACTAATTAATGACTATGATGGATCCTAATCAAGCTCATAATATATCTATAACCAGCAAAGTCTACAAAAGAGGATATATAAGAAAGTCTTACTTGGTAGATCCCATGGATCATATTTGTAGATATCAATCTGTTTGATGAGTTCAATTCGAAGAGTCTTCTTCTCCACCTTTCGCCGCAGATAAAATCCAACAAGCTCTTCATCTGTTGGATGGAATCTAAACCCAGGAAGCTCCACAACTTCATCTTCTTTCTTCTCATCATCACAGTTATTCAACTTGGCCACATCCATTTCTCTAAGTGTCTCAAACTTGTGTACTAGCTACTTTCTTATAACTTGCAAATATAATGTTTCCTAGCTCATTTCCATATATAGATACTTTTCATTGTGTGTGTGACTTTTTCTTGTTCCATTTTGCAAATTAAATGGTAATTTAATTAAGAAAACACTCTTTGTCAATATTAATTAAATAGTAATTAATTAAATAATAAAATATGTTGAAAGATAGACAATGTTATAATATGACTAGTATTTTTCTGAATTTGATTGAATATTGACTGTTAGACTTAAGTCAAACATTTCCATTATGAGATGTATAAGTATATATCTTTAAACTAAAGTTTCCAAAAGCTTGCAAGTTTTCTGACCTGATGATATACATATATAGACTTTTTTTAAGCGTCCCCAAATGGCCACCAAAGGACATACGTCAATTATCATGGAAGGTGAAGTGGCAATGACACAAGAATTTTTGAATCTTCTATGTGTTAGCTTTTCTAGCAACACCAAAAGATCGAATAGTCTATTAGAGTAGGCAAGACTTTGACTATTACATCCATATTTGGATGGAATGGAACATCCCATTGCAATTTGGGAAAAATCAACAATATATTTCAAAGATATGTAGTAATTTGTAGAGAATTTTCAATAGTAAACCATAGATCATCATCACAAAGGATCGAGTTATACTCCTCTGGTAGGCCATCAAGCACAAAGTCAATTTTCTCATGATCGGGGATGTTTTCTTCAATAGACAAGAGAGAATCAGCGAGAGTGTGAATCCGCATTAGGTATTCAGAGATTGACCGATGTCCTTTCTTGGTGTTCTTAAATTCAAATCGAAGTTGGTGAATCTTTGCTTTGAGATGAGAATAATAGTGTTTGTGGATTCGATGCCATACCTGATGCGAATGCTTGTGTAACATCCCAAAATTTTAGACTATGAATAATTAGACTTTGGAGCCATAAGCTAGTGTTCTACCAATTTAGATGTGATTAGGCCTGTGTTCATAAGCTAGATAAGATAATTTCAATAGGAGCTATAAACTTAGTTTTATATATTCTATTCTTTTTAATTAATAAATAACAAATGATGATATATATATATATATATGGGCCTCCACCTAATTAACTTAACCGAAGGAAATTAAAAGGGTTTTTTTTTGTACCCCCACCCTCTCCCCTTAAACCCCCACCCACACTGAAATTCCCAAAATGTCCTTCAAAAAATCTGTTTTTTTCACTAAATTACACGAATAGTATATATCTTTTTTGTGGCCTATATACGATGGGTAAAAATTTGACATCGTATATATGTTCATTGTGCGTATATACGATTGATGCGTTTTAAGTCAATCGTATATACACAAAATGAACTTATATACGATGAGTTAAAAATGCACATCGTATATATGTCCCAAAAGAGATATATACGATGGGCTTTGTTTTTGTTAATAGTTATGATTTTATTACCGGTTATAATTTGAAGTCTCGTGATTTGATTAACATCAACGGTGTAGATATATTGGATAAAATAAACGCGTATAATTACAAAAACGCGATATAGTAATATATACACGTGTAATACAAAAAATGTGTGAATCTATCTACAAGCCGTCAATAGAATCATCAGCTAAATCTATACATCTAGACGCATCACTGTGAGTGGGAGGCTGCACGGGAGGACACATAGACTGCCATAGAGTAAAACGTCCGGCATACGGATGCAACCATGAAGCAGACTCTGGTGAGTAGTCTTTGGTACCACCGCGTGGGGCAATAGGAGTCAACGGACAAGTGGGAGAGATTGAAAGATTCAACCAAAGTGTACATTTTGCTCGTTCGAAATGTATATGATTTTCAACTTAGATGAACTGTAAGTGCCTCTCAAAGGCAGATAAGTGAAATTCATAGGCAAAGAAAACTGAACCAATGCAACATTATACCTGGTTGCAACCATATACCCCATCTCAGGCAAATCAAACCACTTTAACTCCGGCTGACGTCCGTATGACTCAATAGTTAAAGCTTTGCGAAGCTCTAACAGTCGGTTCTTCCCAAACATGTCGAATACAAGGTTTCCTGTCCTTTGTTTCTGAATCAAAGCTTGCCTAATCGTGAGGCCAGAGTCCTCACCCATGTCAAGTCCAACCCCGATCGCTCTAAAACCGATTCTACCGTCACCTTCAACATCAACAATTTTTTCAACATAGTTGCGCACGTGTCTTTGGAAGAAACGGTAAGTGAATTTTAGTCTCAAATTATGCGTGATAATACTCTAGAAGCACCCTGAGATAATTTGGTTGACCGCTGTGTAGGAATTTTGGAAGCCCCAGATTCTTCAGTCTGTTTTACCTTCTCATCCACGTGCTCCCACCCAGAAGGATCACGCTTAGCATCAAAAAATTTCTGTTTTTTCTTCTTTGGTGCACCTTTCGTTCTGACTTTTGATTTAGGTGCAACCATAGAAGAAGTAGAAGGGAAAGCTATCTCATTCAGCTGCCTCTTAATAAGATATTTTTCCTCCTCACTGACTTTATCAAATCTTGCCTTGATAGCATCAAACTGATAAGAAATATCACAGGTAGATGATTTATCCTGAGTGGATTTATCATCTACTGCATCCAAACTCAAGTGTTTCCAGTGATCATCAACAACAGTAAGCGGAATAGAATTGTCGGAAGCATGAAAAATACCGATCTCACAAGCACAAGGAAGTAGATGTGTCTTCCTTTGAATGCACCGACACCGCCCTTTGTCATATCCAACCCCAGATTTTGACCTTTCAAACTCTTTCACCATGTGACCCAAAGCGTATAACGAAACAAGTTCTTCAAGATTTTTAAACGAAGGGAATATTAGACTTGACTTGATTCTGGCGATGCTTCTTTGAAAAGACCCGATAATTTGATCAAAATGTATTGTCGACATGTCATCAATAGATATCAAACATTTTGATAGATCACCTTCCGAAGTCTTCAACTGTCTTTTCAAAGACCAATGCAACGATTCCGCTCTGAAATAATAAACAAGTATCAAATAAATTTAATCGACGAAAAAAAATATGTCCACGTGTCAAAAAAAATCGAGTAACGGATAGAAATAATAAACAAGTGTAAAAGAAATTTAATCGACGATAAAAAATATGTCCACGTGTTAAAAAATATCGAGTAACGGATAAAAATAATAAACAAGTGTCAAAGAAATTTAATCGACGAAAAAAAATATGTCCACGTGTCAAAAAAAATCGAGTAACGGATAGAAATAATAAACAAGTGTCAAAGAAATTTAATCGACGAAAAAAAATATGTCCACGTGTCAAAAAAAATCGAGTAACGGATAGAAATAATAAACAAGTGTAAAAGAAATTTAATCGACGAAAAAAATATGTCCACGTGTCAAAAAAATCGAGTAACGGATAGAAATAATAAACAAGTGTAAAAGAAATTTAATCGACGATAAAAAATATGTCCACGTGTCAAAAAATATCGAGTAACGGATAGAAATAATAAACAAGTGTCAAAGAAATTTAATCGACGATAAAAAAATATGTCCACGTGTCAAAAATATCGAGTAACGGATAGAAATAATAAACAAGTGTCAAAGAAATTTAATCGACGATAAAAAAATATGTCCACGTGTCAAAAAATATCGAGTAACGGATAGAAATAATAAACAAGTGTTAAAGAAATACACGTTGGTCGTGGAAATTCCCCAAGTGTGGGATCCGTTAGTCCATGCTAAGATAAATCGCTCCTTGTGCGGTGTCAACCATGTGTCGTGCACATATTTAATGAGAGCAGTTTATCGAGCAAGCGACCTTTCAAAAACTTCGATTAGATAAGTACTCGACTCATCAACGAATCAATAATACATAGCCGAGAGATTCAACCTCCTCCCGCTCTATCCTTGTGCACCAACTCTTTAATCTTCGCTTTGACATTTTTGTAACATGCCAATGACACAATAAATTTGTAGCGAAGGAAAGACATAAAGAATAGCGGACATACAGGTAGAGATCTCTGTCACAAGAAAACTCGAGGATGAATAGAATGCAAATCACAAATATCTTTCAATTTCTTTGCAATACCCAAGAAAAATGAATAGCAAGCTCCTGTCCAATATAGGCAAATGCAACATGGAAACTCAACTCGGTGTTAGTCACTCCCACAACTGCAAAAGAGGCAAGTTGTATCATTGGTCTTGTAGGTTGAGTCAAGAATGAGAACCTTCTAAAAACAACCCGAGTAACTTGACGAAGTGGGATGAGCCCACATGATATCACCGACTACATCGGACCGGAATCTTTCTACTCCAACATAGATAATTATGTGATGCAATCAATCTCGCATACTCTCACAATGTCTGTTCTAGGACCCCTCTTTGTAGACCTGGTGTTTGTGGCGCGCCTATAAACTTGACGAAGACTAGTCACATTCTCCTGATCTAGCTTCTTCAAAGCGAGTAATAGTAGCTTTCGGTCCGACATCAAGATCCACATGCTCGTTAACTGATCCTTTTGCGCCTTAGACAGGCGCCCAAATAAACAAGTACCAATGGAAGTTTTGAGCAACTCGTATGCGTATGTCTACCACATTTAACCGTGACACACCAACCCCCACTTGCTATCAAGGTAAGTAGCTTTCAATCTAAAATGACACCTCTCCTTTTTAGAACCGAAAACCCTTGAATCATTAGTAAAACCGCCTTGTTTCTCACACCAAAAACAATCTTATCTCGCTTTCCCCTCTTTCAATTTGCTTTTGAGATCTCACAATAACAACAACTACCCCAATACTTCTACCAACAAACTTTGGCCCACTCCTCCACAACTGCGCGTGTAGAGAATATCTACAAAATATATAACTTACTAAGTACTTAAGTAATTTAATTCCATTTACCAAACTTGAGTAACAAAAATATACCGTATCCGTCGTGAAAGTCGATGTAGTATCAATATCAACAGAGCCAACCGAGAGCTCGGCATCTGCCACGTAGAGGCGGGTCAATATCTGCTTCCAACAAAACAGATAGCAACTCAGAAAAAACGAAAAAAAAACTCGATCGTATATACCTCCTCAACCATGTATATATGATGGGTATTTTTTTCACATCGTATATACATAGCCCAGATGTATATACGATTAGATCTTCAAGCCCACTCGTATATAACCTATATACGATGGGTAGTCAACGAAGCATTTAATAATGTAATCGTATATATGCCTTGAAGGACATATATACGATGGGTAGTCAACGAAGCATTAAATAATGCAATCGTATATATGTCTTGAAGGACATATATACGACGAGTACTTTTTCGTCGTCAAATATAAATATTAAATGTAATCGTATATACCTTCCATCGAGGTATATACGATGCGTATTAATGTAGGTCCCAGTCAGAGTGAAATTAATGAAAGTCAAAATGTTATTTATGGCAGGGGTAAAATAGGAATTACAATAATGGGTGGGGGTGGGAGGGGATGGGGTGGGGGTATAAAAAAACAAAGCCAAATTAAAATAGCAATAAGTTGGCCCAGGAATACAAATTAAGGGAGAAACCCACTCATGTAGGGTTATGGTCTTGCTAGAAAATAAGGCATATGATAATATTCAGGGTTTTTTCTTTTGGACCCCCACTCATTCCCCTAACACCCCCACCCACCGTGTGAAAATACCAAAATACCCTTGACTCTTTACAAAATCACCATTTCTTCACACAATTGGTCATACCTACGTTTGACCACCTTCACTCGCATATATGCCAGCTTCGACGTATATACGATCAGCCTAGAAATCAACCAATCGTATATACCCCACCACGACCCTATATATACGACGAGCAAAAAATTTACTCACCGTATATACCCTATTCAGCGTATATACGATTAGCGTAAATTCATCCACTCGTAAATACGCCACCAGAGACCCTATATACGACGAAGAAAAAAGTAAGCATCGTATATACACTGCTTTTGATGTAAATACGATGAGCAATTTTTTTTTTTTTTTCTAAATTTTTTTTCCTCGCTTGCGGTGTCCTGGTAGGCATAGAGGAGACTTGAGGTCTCTCCGATCGCAGAGAGATAGGGAGTCATCTCATCGCCCGAGCACGAGGACTCGAGGCATAATCACTCCATGCTTGGTAGCGGAGACAGAGACGAGCACGGCTGATCCAAATGAGTGATGAGCCCGAGCGGTGAGTATCACCGAGCGGCTTCGATGATCGGCCCACTGGAGCTTTCTATCTCGGGGATTACTGCGCAGCAGACGCAGCAGGAGGATTGGCATAGAGGAGGCCGTTTCTCAAGATCATTCACACTACTCCTCGATATCATCCACAGATATCCCGATGACGATCCCCAACCTCTTCATTACCATCCCCACCTCCCGAGTATCGGCAGCGCTTTCTGTGTCGATGCTTATTACTCGCACGTCTATGTCCGAGTATCATGAGGTGCCTCAAAGAATGATCGGGAGGAGCCTCGGGAGGAGCCTCGGGAGAGAGCCTCACCTCTCTCTTTTCACCGACTTGGCGGATCATGTCTGCAGCTCTATACTCACGACCGATAAGTTTTGCATTTTTGCTTAAATAATTTATTTAAGTCACATAGTCTGCACTTTTGCTTACATTATTTATTTATTTTTATTTCAGAGTATCGCGTGTAGTCAAAGTATGGGCTCATGGCAACAAAGTCCATACTAGACTCCATCTTCATTACCCCGACCTACTTGAACAAGCACCACCGTGGTCGGGGACTCGAGATTGGCCCCACTTCTCCGCATCGCCACGCCACGAGAGACCATGAGTTGTTGTCGGCTTTTATTGAGAGATGGCACTCGGACACCTCGTCATTTCACTTGCCATTTGGTGAGATGACGATCACTCGACGATGGCGTCTCGTGTCTGCGCACCTTCCCATCCGGGGAACTATGCCACACCTCCCGCCCTCACCGTTAGCTCGAAGTTTGCCACACGACTTCTTTGAGACATATTTGGGTGTGTCACGGGTTGAGGTCGCTAACAACACCCGTGGGGTCCATATTACTGACTTCAAATGGTCGGAGCGGGTTTATGAGCGTAACTTGGAGGAGGGGGTGACATCACGATTCTTTGCCGTGGCTTATCTGCTTCGCGCCGACCTACAGTATCTTCACTACGAAGACCGGAGACAGTGGCGAGGCTAAGTGGTTGATCTACCCGGATGATCCGAGTCCGAGGTTCTTGAAGGCTATGCATGGGAGTGCAGTGCACTAGGCGCCATGTATGAGTCCTTGAACACTGCGTCTTTGAGGACTACGCAGCAGTGTGGAGGGTATGCCAGCCTATTTCAGGTATACACTTTAACTTCTTGTATTTTTGTTAAATCACACCGACTTTTGATAAATTTTTGTGAATTAAATATGTTGTTTATTTCGCATTTCGTGCTTGGATTATGTGGTATTTCCCGGATGGTGGATAGGTTGGTGGTCATATCCCGGTGCGGAGCCACTTCTCGGGCGCTACCGGAAGAAGAAGTTTGACCACCAAGCTCACCCACTACGGGAGGATGCTTGATGAGCCGAGGCCGAGAGGATGTCTGGCGGCGACCATTTGAGAAGGGACGGTGGTAGGTAGACTTTTGAGCGCATCTCCTCTCTGAGGCTTCATCACCGGGTGACTTCGAGTTCCTTACATGCCCGATAGGTGCTCGCGGCGGTTTGGGTACACGCAGATCATCCCGCGTGACCTCTCGATGGCCGTCCGAGTCATACCGATCGCGCGTGTTTGGGATCGTCCCACTTCATGGCATCTGTGGAGGACATCCTGCGCCTACTCGGGTTGCTTTCGTGGCCGATCGGGATCGGTATGCGTAGGTACTTACGATGGGTACGTCCGGCTTCTATCCCCGGACTATTACCGGCTCCACCATCACCTAGAGCTCGACCGACACCTCCCGAGATACGCTACGACGATCATGACCGGATTAGGGATCTTGTGAGGCTTGTAGGGAGGATTCGTGGCGGCGACATCGCGCATGGCGATCCGGCGTGATCGGACAATCCATAGGTGGTGGGGATGGCGGCACCGGATGACGTGGTTTGGGAGCTTAGGCAGACGGGCGAGGGCGAGGGGACGCCGTTAGGGATTTTTATTTGTTTTTGATGTATTTGATATTATTTTGGCACTTTATTATATTATTAACTTTTTTCGGATGTTTTATTTATTTTACGAGTTTCCATAAATTTTTGATTTCATTGATTCGATAAAACAAAGTTACACAAGCGATAAAACATAAACAACTTGAATAAAAATAGACGGATAAAATGAAAATACAATATAAACTCATCGAGTTGGTGGAGTTAATCGACGAAGGATCTCAAATGACGGTCCCTTCGGTTTCGACGCATGAGATGAATGTAACTCCTCCATTTAATTGTAATATGAATGGACATCATGTCTCGGACGTCATCCTCATTGTTGACATCCATGGTAGACCGAAGAAATACCTCCACTAGTCGCTTCGGGTTTCCGATAAACGATACGAATTATCTCATGTTCGCTGTTCTCTAGTTGAACCATCCGCATGAGTTTCTCGCTTAAGAGCGAGAAAATGATATATCGTGTTTTAACCTACACGAAACAACATCTCTCCCATCGAAACTTATATCATCATCTTTCAAGATGATACCCTGATGATCAACAAACCCCATATTAGAATGAACAAGAGTGAGGGAAGAAGGCTCGTAGTATGACATTAGCGAAGCCTGCATCATCTCACTTGTGATGTGTGAGAGAAGGAGGAGTGAGTATTTGAATTTTTGGTGTGAAAATAGTGATGGTGGGAGTGAGTATTTATAGATGAGGTAAAAGATTATCAACCGTTGATTTTGGCGTGCAATCTACACTGTTGATCAACTTTGAACGTTAAATCATGAGCGTTAAATTTTTTTTTACAAATTTAAAAAAAAAACAAAATTTAAGGCGCATCGTATATATGTCTCAATTGACATATATACGATGCGCCTTTTTTTAAAAAAAAAATAGATGACAAAAGGCATTTTGGGGATTGCGTGTTGGGTGGGGGTGTTAGAGGAATGGGTGGGGGTTTAAAAGAAAAAACCCTAATATTCAGCGCCGCAGCCATTTGCCAATGGGTAGAAGATGAAGTAATTTTAGATCAGGATAGAGAGAAAAATAATGGCTTTTACTTTTCCCACACCCCCTCCTACTTTATGCACGCCCCTAAATATTTTTTTTCCAAAAATGACCTCGCGTGGAACGCTCGTGTTGCGTGGTTTAAGTGGATCGTCAACGACGGCGTTGTGCGAACAGGTTCGAACGACCTTGTCCGTGTTAAGGAATTTATGATGTTCGAACGACATCGTTCGAACATGTTCGAACGACCTCATGCGTGTAAAGGGATATTGCCAACTGATGGTGTGAGGGTGTGTTTTGGTTGCCTCGATTGGCTTTATTCGAACCTGTTCGAAGGGTTGCGTTCGAACAGGCGTTCGAATGGTATCATTCGAACTATTGTTATGCAGAAACAGAAACTTAATAAAACTGAAACACAGTTGTGGTGATTTCAGTTTAAAACAGAAACACAGTTTTTTTGATTTCAAAAATTGCCTACCAATATTCATATACAACGCTGTGTACCAAAAGTATAAATCTAATTTAACATTGACTACCATCAGTATCTTTACTTAAATCTACACAAGGAAGGGGATGGGGGGGTTGTGATTGTATGAGCAAACACTTCCACTTTTGCATTCGGCTAATAAAGCGAGTCCCAACCCTTTGCTATGGGTGCCCTATTAGTCATCCACATCAAATCCGCGAGGGCATTGGACTTCCGTGCTTCATAAAGATCTGCAAAAGACAACAAAAACATAATGTTATGTAATGTTATGTAATGACTACACCGAATCTAAATAGAAGACACGTTACTGCACAAAGTGTTTGTGTTCGCACGAAAAGGATGTTGAATCGTCGCACTTCGAATGGCGCAACATTGAAGGGAAAAATTGTGTAACAACAATTAGGTGACCAACAACTCGTGACAACTTTGTACTTATTCTCGATCGATATACCCCATTTCCTGGATAGTCATCCAATTATCTTCAACATTGTTCCCATGATGTGCCCTCAACAACGACTTCATCAAAAATGTGACCTTACCAATACCACCATACGATCAGTGTAGAAGTCATTGTATTGGTTAAGCTCCTCCATCGATCGATTCGATCGATTGCCAAGCCTCCTCGCCTCTTCCAAGAAATGCTTTGCAATACACCTAATCCACGATTACCATCACCAACCACGTTAACAAGTTTTTCAACATAGGGACGCATGTATGTCGGCATCCCTATTATGTATGTATTAAATACATCCATAACAAAGCAAAGATCTGTAACAATAGGATTCTTGTAAGAACAGGGAGCCGGTGTCAAAGTAAGAGCTTTAGAAAGCGATGCGCGATGGCGCCTTCGTAACAATAGGTGTGTGGAGTTGGTTTCTTAAGTAGTGGAGGAGTAGGGATTGTAGTAGCACTTTGTCGACTTGAGTTCTCTTTTTGCTTTGTGATGGATTAGGTGCTGGACACGTTGACAAAGTAGGAGCAGGAGTTGAACCAGAACTGTATGGGTTTGTAGTGTTTGTGCCTTCCTCAACATTTGTCTTATATGATCCAAATTTATCACAAATCAACATGCGATATTGTTTACCCGATCGTCCGTCCGGTGTCGATCTTCCTATAACAATCACCATCCCAAGAGATTTCCCAACCGCACGCACCCAAGTCAGCAGCTCCTCACGAGTAGGAAATAACTGAAATTCAATTACCATGTGTCAGTTCCATAATTTGAATAGTTAGCTAAAATTAAAACAACTAATTCATTCTTACCGTATCGGTTTGGAAGGAACTAGTAAAGTCTTGGGATTCAACGACGTCGGTTGAGATGTCAATCGCGCGATTGACATCTCGGCTTCTACGATTGACAACTCAATCGCTCCGGATGCACCCTCATTTTCATCCATTAAACCAAAAAACTCACGACAAGAAGCCGCAACTTATCGATTCTTTGTCATATACGCTGCTCGACGGCCTCATGCGAACATGTTCGAATGAGGCTATTCGAACAAATCAAATTCACACCTCGGTAACACTTGTTCGAACACGTTCATGCGAAACGTGTTCGAACGACTGCTCGAACCGAGCGCGCGTTTGCGAAAAAAAAATGGCGTAAAAACTCAAAAAACAGAACCAAAATGAAAAATGTTTGGTAGGGTTATTACCTTGAGCTAGTTGCCAATGATGGGTAGTTGAATGGGAGTGAATGATGAAGGTGAGGATGGGTGGGTTTTGGAGTGGAGAGAGGGGAGGTTTTGGTGTTGGAGAGGAGTGTTTTTGGGTGTTGGAGAAGAAGAGGAGAGGATAGAGAGGGAAATAGAATTGTAAGTGGGGTTAGTTTGGTAAATGTGTAGGGTGAGGGGGTGTGGTAAAAGTAACAACCAAAATAATTGAGAGCCAAGTCTTGGTATCCATCTCATATGATAATATTCAGCGCCGCAGCCATTGTGACTTCAATAGATCTTCAAGAGGTGACTAATCACACCCCTTTAACTCTTCTATGGTACATTATTTTGTGAACTTCAAATCTAGAAGAATTTGGAATTGTTGAATAATATTTATGTGTTAGAATCTGTTCTTAATAATAATAAATAAATAAATAAATAAACTAATTCTATTACATTGGAGATTTTTATGGGGTATAATTTCTTGAAGACCGTAAGAGTTATCTATTTAATCTTTTGAATTACTTTGATTAGTTTAGACTTTGTTGCCGTAAATCTGTTAGAATATTACCATGCTTATGATATAATATTCCATATTATATATGTGCATAGTTTATTTTTGTATATTTGTTTGAGATCGGCTTCGAGACCCACATTGATGGCTTTTATACCCCTATTAGACGAGCCGGTGCTCCTACGGATGGGTCTTGTGCTCCTATTTGACGAGCTTAGAGCTCCACATGGACGGGCCTTGCGCCCCTATTTGACGAGTTTTGTGCTTCACATGGATGGGTCTTGTGCCCCTATTAGACGAGCTTCGTGCTCCTACGGATGGGTTTTATTCCCCTGTTACTCGAGTCGTTGTCTTATTGGATTTAATCATTTATTTTCTTTAGACTAAATGTGTGTAGCTGAATTATATATTTTTTTTTATTATCATGGATTCAAAGTATTATTGATTTTTAGTAGATGATCTCAAGTTAGTCATTGTGAACTGTCGTTTATCTCACCCTTGAAATGGTTTGAACTACTTTTATTTTTTTAGAAATACTTTTTGAAGAACGCGGGTACCATAGTTGATTTTTCCGGATACCGCACCGGCTGAGAACAATACTCTTTTAAAATTGTGTGAATTATTCACTAGGATTTTATATCTCATTAGAATGTTGTTTTCAGTAACTGAGTTTCAGGTTGTTGATGATGCGGAGATGTGAAGAGTTCGCTGATATTAGAGGGATATTCTGGGGGATATTTAAGATGCCCAATTTTGTAAAAACGTGTATACATTATTATAAAATATTTGTGAGATAGGATTTGTTATATTTATTTAACTTTTATGAAGGTTATTATCAAACTATAAATTACAAGTTGCAAAATATCTATTTTATTTGATAATATTTTTACTAGCTCTATTGGTTTTGACCTACAAAAAAAAAATCAGGGTGTTACAGCTTGCATGTGAGAACTCGCGAAAGCACCGATTCAGAAAGTGCAGAGAGGGCCCATGTGAACAGGATCTGGTCTTGCACCAACCACTTCTCATACGCTTCAGTGAAGTTGTTTGCAAGTCGATCTTCCTCAGAGTTGAATTGTTGAGGAATTTCTGGATTAACCAAAAATCGATGTAGGAAGTGATGATGCCTTCCACTTGCTAGTTCAACAACAAGAAATTTGTGTCCTCCAGAGCAGCGAAACCATGCGTTGTGTTTGACGAATTGTTTTCGAGAGCGAATACATTGTTTTTCACTCCAAAATTAGGGATTGCTCGTCTTGGCGAACCTTCTGCCATTGACAAAGCTTGATTTAGCGGGAAACGAGGTTCAGAGGATTGAAAGTGGCAATTGATACCATAAACGAGTAGTGAGAGAGAGAGAGAGAGAGAGAGAGATTTGTTTAACTGAATCTCATTATGAATAATCTCATTGAGTATCTGCATGTTTACAAGCTTATATACACATCATCTCTCAAGTGATGAAAGTTACTGGATTTGTAGAGAATAACTGCATCTAAACAAACCCTAACTGAACAAACGAGGTCTAACTTCCTATCTTAGCTTCTGGAAGATTTCACTTGAGCTTGCAGTGGTTAGCTTCGAGCATGCGTTGAGCGAGAGTGACCTAGTACTTAAGGGTTGGATGTCGTAGTGCTTATCTTGAGTGACTCTGAGTGACGCGTGTACTGTCACTCTCTATTACTATCCTAAATTATTTTTTAGGGGCGGACCTTTTAAGGGCGGTGTAGCCATAACCCCAAAAAAGTAAAAACTAAGTGATATACATATTAAATTGATAATATGGATATCCAAACACACGCTTTACTATTTTGTCCCCCTCAACAAATACACCCAAG
The DNA here is from genome assembly GCA_020916435.1 of Oxytropis ochrocephala. Taxonomy (NCBI): domain Eukaryota; kingdom Viridiplantae; phylum Streptophyta; class Magnoliopsida; order Fabales; family Fabaceae; genus Oxytropis; species Oxytropis ochrocephala. The sequence goes on from CM037089.1 coordinate 44,097,349, forward strand.
CACCCAGGGTCGGCCTTGGGCCTAGGCCCGGGGTGCGACCGCCTAGGGCCCAGGTTTGTAGGGGGGCCAAAAAAATTGTAATAAACCTAAATTATACTAGTGTTATAACAAAAAATAGATTGGCTATGAAATATTTGTCTAACTATGAAATATGGAAAATTTTGCTTGATAAAGTTCCTATTTTAATTATGAAATATTTGTCTAATACTCGCTGAGAAAGTCGAATTAAGAGTGTTAAAGCCATTAGATTTCAATGTCCCCAAATAAGTTTGGCTTTGTCGGAATTATGTGAACCTTGTGATAATGATGCAAAGACAAAGAGTGAGGCGGAGAGTTTGATTAATGCATTAGAAAGTTTTGAGTTTTTGCTTGGCGTGGTTATTTGGTATGATATTTTATTTGCTATTAACATGGTTAGCAAAAAGTTGCAATCTAAGTCTATTTTGAAAAATCATATGTTGAAAAATATCGAGAGGAAGGTATTACAAAAAGTATGACTCTTGCAAAAAGTGTTCCACTTGAAATGAATATTGAGCCATCTTTCCAACAAAGTGTTGTGTGATTAGAAAAAAAAAATATTTTGAAGAAAACAATGAGAAACATGAAAATCAGTCACCAGAAGAATCATTTAAAGTCAACTGTTTTCTATTTGTTGTTGATATGACAGTTACTTCTTTAAAAAACATATTTGAGGATATTTTTTTTGACCGTGTGTGGTGGTGAAATCATGTGGTGTAGGTTTGGGTCGTTGGCAAAGGGCCCATTCGTTTTCTCCTCGGTAGTGTTTGATAGTGTATTAATCTAGAAATATATTGGCTTGTGATTTTTGTACCCACCATTAGATGCTATACCCCCCCTTTTTTTACCCAAACTCCCGTTTTTACCCCTCACCATATTACAAAACCCCTCTCAATCAAATCTTAACTACAGATTTATCGCATTTAGATGATTCTGTAGTTGAAAATATAACTACGGATTTATCACATTTAGATAATTCCGTAGTTGAAAAGTATAACTACTGATTTTATCTCAGCTACGAATTTATTACATTTAGATAATTCCGTAGTTGAAAAATATAACTACGGATTTACCACATTTAGATAATTTCATAGTTGAAAAAATATAACTACAGATTTATCACATTAAGATAATTACGTAGTTGTAAAATATAACTACTGATTTATCACGTTTAGAATATAGTTGAAAAAATATAACTACGAATTTATCACATTTAGATAATTCCGTAGTTGAAAATTATAACTATGAATTTATCTCAACTGGATAAATCTGGAAAATATTAAAATTATGGTGATCTGGAGTAATTTTTGGTCAAAATAAGAGGGGTATTTTGGTATTAAATAGAATTAGGGGGATATGGTGCCAAATATGGGGGTACAAAAATGGAATAGGGGGATATAGCGCGATATCTAACTGGACTTTAATTCATCTAGTGTTGTTTTAATTGGGCTTATTTTCCACCATATATGATCTCTTGGATACACTTTTCAAAGGCAATCAATGAATGAAATTAATTTTATTTTTTATTTTTGACAAAAAAATATATTCATTTATTCAAATATGGAGAATACATCAAAAATGATGCAAATTCAATATCGCTAAAAACAAAAAGGAAGAATTTGTGAACAAACTCACAACACCCAGGTTAATATCATAAAACGGCGAAATGCCTACAAATATTACAAAATCAAAGTGACTGAAATACTCATGCTTCCAGATCTGCAACATCGACGCCCAAATCATTGACTGAATCTATAAATGATCGAATTTGATCAATAAATTTGAAGCAAACGAACACTGCAACAAGAAGGAAAAACAAACAATGTCACACCAAGATGATGAACCAAACAATGCTGCACTCGAACGGCAAAATCAAGAAAAAATACAAAACAAAAACTAGATCTATGGTAGCCACTTATTTAGATAAAAAAAAAAAAAAGAAAACTATGTGGATTCCATTATTTAGTAGCTAATTTTTAGTGTCTCTTTTCTATTTTTATTGTTGCATTTTGTCTTCTTCGTAGCCAGAACCTTAATTCCATTATTTCAGTAAAAACTTACTAAACGTGTATCCATAGTACTCTAAGTAGTTAAATAGCTAAATAAATAAAAGTTTGCTTTTAGAAAAACCAATCCAAATTTTGATCAAAAAAAGAAAAACCAATCCAAATACAACCTAATTCTCTTTAAACAAGATATTTGATTCAAATTTTGAAAATGAAAAATACTCATCTTTATCTTAATTGAAACATTTCTTACTCAATTTAGATTAATTTACGTTTTTTTGTTTGGTATAGAGGTCTTTGCCTGCTCCGGTGTATAGGGGAAAGGAGCCTTAAATAATGTGGAGTTTGGCCGGAAGGTAAGTAAAGTCTGCCTTCAATTTGTTTCACTGCCGGGGACTCTCCCCCGAATTCCCCCCAACTTCGCCTGACGCCACTTATTGGCCTGAGGAGTCTTCAAGTCGAGAAGTCGGGCTAAGTCTCCAAGACGTCACCGATACCGATCTACACTACGCCAGCGTACAAGCTTTGTCAGCGTTTTTTTTGGGCATTGGTAGCGTTTTAAAACGCTAGAGAAGCTGGCGCTACTAATGCGTACACCCCATTAGTAGCGTTTTAAGAAACGCTAGCCATTTACCCAAATGTGTTTTAGACATACGTGGCGTTTTATATAAAACGCTAGCCATTGACCCAAAGCTTTTACAATTCCTAGCGTTTTAGAAACGCTAGGGATCCCATAGCTCATTTTACTACCATTCCTAGCGTTTTAAATAAAAACGCTAGGGATCCCATAACTCCTTTTTACTACCATTCCTAGCGCTTTTAAATTAAAACGCTAGGGATACTATAGCCCTTTTTACTACCATACCTAGCGTTTTATATAAAAACGCTTGGGATGTTGTAACACCTTTTTACTAGCATTCCTAGCGTTTTATATAAAACGCTAGGGATGTTATAACATTCCTAGCGCTTTATATAAAACGCTAGGGATGCTATAGCACCTTTTATTAGCATTCCTAGCGTTTTATATAAAACGCTAGGGATGCTATAAAGACCTTTTATTAGCATTCCTAGCGTTTTTCGTGAAAAACGCTAGGATCCTCTAGCTCCTCTTTACAATTCCTAGCGTTTTATCTTTAAAACGCTAGGTATTGAATGAATTTTTAACTTCATTTCTAGCGCTTTCACTCTAAAACGCTACCTATTGACTGAATTTTTTTAAATATTTTTTTATTTTGGTTTGTTCTCCATTTTAATTACAACCTATAAATTCATTCCCTTTTCAACAAATTCAGAAAATACATTCCAATCCAATATATCATTCAAACAAAATTCATCAACAAAATTCATCAAATAATATTTCCAATCCAATATATATCATTCTAAGAAGTACTTACAACATAATATAAATCCAATATATACAACATAAATAATAACTAAACTATTATGAATCTCAAAACTTGCTACAAAAAGCTAGAAACATAATGGCACCACTCCCCATTACTGCTGTAAGTTCTTCACAGAGTAATTCTGGATTTTTTGAAGTTTGGGAAAATATCAAAATAAAATGAAATAAAATTAGAATTAAAATGTTTATTAAATTTGAGTAAGTATTATAATATCAATATAAAAAGAAATCTAAGTAGTTACCTTGGTTGGGATTGTTACTTTGTCATGAGTGATAATCTCCTTCATAAACCTCATAACATAGTACCCACAATCATTGCTATTTGGTTGTTTAGGACACTACAAAGCAAAAGATTATAACTTAATTGTCACATTTTTATGACCAAAAATCAATTAAAATTATAAGAATGATTCTTAAAAAGCTTACAGCTATGGGTAGCCATCTTGTTTTACTTGTAGATAATCCCAAGTATTCTTTCAAAGCAATCGTAACGTCATACATATATATATATAACGTTAAGTTGAACAAAAACATATATTAAATTATACAAATTAAAATGAGAGGGTTACACATACACACCTCTCAACCGATTCTCTGAAGTCTTCGTAGACGTTGTAATGGCCTTGAAGTGAATCCGGATAATAGACAACATTGTGCTTAGGGTTTATTGCAAAGAGTACCCAATGTTGCCTGCAAGTAAATGAAGAACGAATGAGTACACATTAATTTACACTATAATACAATCCTCAAAATAATTAAACAAGTGATTGAAGACTAAATTTCTCACCCATTATTGAGTGGTGCCAAAAATAAAGAGTCGCCTTCAAATGCTTGGCTTCCATGAAGCGTGAATGGATATAACTTTGTACTTCACTCTTTATAGTCTTAATGCGTTCCTCTGTGTTACCTTTATGAAACACAACTATACAAGCCGGACACAAGAAGAAATACTTCGTGTCCGCTGAGAAGTGGACCGTAAGACGATTGTACAAAAACCTATAAATAATATATATACAACTTTCGAGATCCTCATATATATACTCTAATATAAACAACTATTGTGTACAAATAATTTAATACATACCTCCGTATACTCGATATCGATGGCGGTGGCCCAATCCATCTCAACTATAGCTTTCATATCCTCGATGTTGATCACTACCAACTGCTCCAGCCCACAATGTTATCGGGCGGTAAAAAAATCGAGTCGCCCCGGTTCATTTTTTGAATGTGGACCTTTAGAGAATCGATGTAGTTCTGGAATTCATCATTGGGAAATTGACCAACATGTTGGACTGGGTCAGATAGAAGATGGTCGGGAGAGTTTGGTAGTGGAAGGGAAGGTTGGGAAACTTTCATGGAAGGGAAGGTCGGAACACATGGGGTACCTAGTATATATTAAAAAAATGATTAATTAGCTAGTTAGTTAACACACATTATAGTCATTTAATTATTAACAAAAATATTGTCACTTACAACGACAAGTTGTTCGTGCCATGCCACAAAAGTACTAAGCGCTTGATCCACAAAGAAATATATCCGCATTAGCAATTGGAATGAGCAATGGTGCAGACCCTCTATTGAATAGTCTACCCTAACTCTCAAATGGTTTTGTGCATGGCCTGATTGTGCGATGTGGCACTCAATTGGTTACATATCAAACCCACTCGCAACCTTTCGATGTGGGTTTGCAATATATAGCTCACACTCACAGCTTATCCTAAATCAATTATAAAGAAAAATAAATATACATGATAATTTTATCAAATACAATTGTACAAAAAAGCAGTCGAGTTTTGTTAAATACCGTGTTGAAGGATGGTGCAATTATCTCGGGCGCTATGGGGTGCAAGAGGCTCAATAGGTTCAGCAGGGGTGGTGCAAAGGGATGGTGCACCAATCCTTTGTGCCAAGAGTCGCTTAAACATCTCTCTCTTCCATTAGCACAAAGAACATTCTTGGATAGCTCGTCATACTTTTCCGCCATGACTTTACAATCCCCGCACCCTTGCTTTGGCTCTTCTTTGGCCCAAACACGGTTGTCGGAGGAATCCCATATCCATAACCTCTAATCCGACCTGCCTCTCTTCCCTTCCCAAGGCACGAGCAAGGACATCTTGGTGACCATCACAATCTGTTAAATCTCCTTGTGATACAGATTGTGATATGCTTTGGCGATGCACAAACATAAATAACGGATAAAATTAATAAACAAGTGTCAAGTGAAATTTAATCGACAATAAAAATATGTCCACATGTCAAAAAAATCGAGTAACGGATAAAAATAATAAACAAGTGTCAAAGAAATTTAATCGAGAATAAAAAATATGTCCACGTGTCAAAAAAATCGAGTAACGGATAGAAATAATAAACAAGTGTCAACGAAATTTAATCGACAATAAAAAATATGTTCACGTGTCAAAAAAATCGAGTAACGGATTAAAAAAATACTTACAATTTTGTCCTTGACCTCCTTAGTTTTCGGATCCACAATCTCCCCATCCTTGTTTTGTCGGGCCTCTAACTGCATAATCGCATGCGATCAAGGGATTCTTGAGTTGGATCTTTCCCTCTTCCAAGAACTATTTAAGTTTAATAATTGTTAATCAACTGTAAATTAAAAGATTCATTAAATCATAATAAATTAAACTAATTTCTTACCAATCTTTCTTCGAGAATTTGATATCCACTAGAACCTCCTCTATAAGGGTACTCGATTAGAAGCTCTTTCTTTATTCGCTTTGCTCTTTTTCTATTTAAAAGATACTACTACATTAATGAATGATATCTACTTGTGAAATATATATATAACTTAAATAATTAATATACTAACCAGGAAATCCGGATCTGTAGTGCGTATATCTACAAATTTGGTCCATTCCTCCTTAGTTATAATTCCCGCATACAAATCTTTGAGGCTCTGTCTGATGGTCCCATCGGGGCGTTTGAATACTTTTTCCCCACATCGCTCAGTAAGCCCTATGCAACCTTCCCGCTTCCTTCAAAGATCCAATCTCTTCGGACTCATCGACATCAAAGTGTTTCTAGTTATACATAAAAATGGATTAAATAAATATAACTAAAAATCACTAAATAAGATTATTAAAGAGGTCTAAAATTATATACCCGTATTAAGTCCCAAAAATCATCTTTCGGTTTAGGCAAAACTCGATTATCTTTCTCATTCCAACTTTTAATTGAAATTGGAAAGATTTGCTTCACCTTAGTACCAATAAAGCTAATTAAATTTGTGCCGTTGTCTCCAATTGGCAAACCTTTAACACTCCATCGGACCTTAAATAATTAAATCATTAAATAATTAGATAACTTGGAAAGGTAGAGAACAACATTAATAATTAGTAATTAACTTACCTTATATTTCTCGTGTCCTTTACTTATCCGATTGACGATATTCTTTTTCGATGTAATTCCTCGGGGAGTGAACTTCTTTGTGTTTCTATCACCCCCATCACCACCCTGACTACTATCGTGATCACTATGTGATGCCATCTGACTTGCAATCACCCAAATGAATAAGACTCAGTGAGTTTTAGCTTTCTAATTGTTTAGAACCAACAAACACTTAACAAAATATAGAAGAAGCCATGCACAAAGTAACAGTCAAAGCCATGCACTAAGTAACCTAGAGTAAACATACATAGAGTAAACCTAGAGTAACCTAGAAGCCATGTACAGACTAGTATCAAGAGTTCATCTTTTGTTCAAAATGCCAATAACAGAACATTGTTATAACTAACATGCACTAAGTAACCTAGAGTAAACCTAGAGTAAGAGTAACCTAGAAGCCATGTACGACTAGTATCAAGAGTTCATCTTTTGTTCAAAATGCCAATAACGAAACATTGTTATAACTAACATGCACTAAGTAACCTAGAGTAAACCTAGAGTAAGAGTAACCTAGAAGCCATGTACGCACTAGTATCAAATCTTTTGTTCAATAACGAGAACATTGTTATAACTAACATGCAAGCAAAGGCAATCTATGTACAATACAATCGGGAGAAAAAGAAAATCCATACCGAGAAATGTGCGTGGAGATGAACGAAAATGGGTAACCCGGTTGTGCGTGGAGATGAAAGAAATGGGTAACCAGGTTGTGCGTGGAGATGAACGAAATGTGCGGTGATGAACGAAGATGAACGAAGAGGTACGATGAACGAAGATGAACGAAGATGAGTTCGGGTTGTTCGTGGAGAAAAGTTAGGTAGATGAGTTCGGGTTGTACGCGTGAGTGTGTGAGGAGATGAGAGGCGCGCTTGTAAAAATTTTAATAGCATTCCTAGCGTTTTTACATAAAACGCTGGGATCAACTAGCGCGTGTTTACCATTCCTAGCGTTTTTAGAAAAAACGCTAGGAATGCTAGTAAAAGGTGCTATAGCATTCCTAGCGTTTTTCAGAAAAACGCTAGGATGCTATAGCACCTTTACTAGCATTCCTAGCGCTTTATGTAAAACGCCAGGGATCAACTAGCGGCGTGTTTACCATTCCCTAGCGTTTTCAGTAAACGCTAGGAATGCTAGTAAAAAGGTGCTATAGCATTCCTAGCGTTTTACGTAAAAACGCTAGGAATGCTAGTAAAAGTGCTATAGCATTCCTAGCGTTTTAGAAAAAACGCTGGGGATGCTATAGCACCTTTACTAGCATTCCTAGCGCTTTTATGTAAAACGCCAGGGATGCTATAGCACCTTTATTAGCATTCCTAGCGTTTTACAGAAACGCTAGGGATCCTCTAGCTCCTCTTTACAATTCCTAGCGCTTTAACTTTAAAACGCTAGGTATTGAATGAATTTTTAACTTCATTTCTAGCGTTTTCACTCTAAAACGCTACCTATTGACTGATTTTTTTAATTATTTTTTTATTTTTGTTTATTCTCCTTTTAATTACAACCTATTAATTCATTCCTTCCAAAAAAATTCATCAAATATCATTCCAACAAAATTCACCCAATATCATTACAATCCAATATATAGATACACACAAAATTCAACCTATTAATAGATATTTTTGTTTACAAATCATACAACATCATAAGTAACTTGCATTATGAAACTCAAAAGTAGCTACAAATTAAAGCTATACCATATATAACATAAATGACTACTTGTCTTGACCACTAGATCTCATGATCACTAAGTGATGCCATCTCGACTGCAAATATAACATAATCCATGTTATTGTTAAATTTACAAAAACAATATAATAATTATCTATTAATAAAAAATAACGAGAAATCATTAAGTCTATATTACCTTTTCCTTTTCCTAGATAAAATTTTGTTTGCAATTCGCGTCTTGGTATTTTTTTCCGATTTAATAAAAATTCCATCATTATGATCTTTTCTAAAATATACAACATCCTCTATAGAAGTATTTTCCCTATTATTGGTTCGATGTTCAAGAACGGGTCGTCCTCAACACCAACATCATCGGGTGCTTCATCATCATCGTTGTTATACACAAATTTTTTGTCGATCAATAGAACAATAGACCAATTGATATTAATCGGATCGGTGACATAAAACACTTGTTGAGCTTGCGATGCTAAAATAAAAGGTTCATCTTTATATCCTAACTTGTTGAAATTCACCCGCATGAACCCTAATTCATCAATCAGAAACCAAGATTATTGTCAACCCATTCACATTTGAACACGGCTCCTCAAACATATTGTAATCCAACTCCCATATGTGTTCAATGAAGCCAAAGTAAGACATATTCGCATATATGGGATTTCTATCTTTGCACTGGATGCATGCATAGAATGAGCTACAAGAGTCACCCCACTATTTTGCATTTTACTCGATCATCTTGTTCTTTTGTATAGAAAGTGCACTCGCTCATTAGATAGTCATTGTAAGAGAAGACATGTATATTTGGACCTTTTGCTAACCATCTCAATCTTTTTGAAATCAAGTAGGATTCAAACACACTCACCATCAATGTGATGTTTTAGCCACACTATGAAACTCCTATTGTGTTCTTTTGCTAACCAAACTTGCTTCTTTCCCGAATTGACTCTTAAGAATCTCCTTGTGCTTGGCAACATATGAATCAACCTCACTATCATTGTGAAGAACGTCATAAGTGTGCTTGCTCTAGTTCTTTCCTTGATACCATCACTAATTTATTTCCTGTCATCCCTTTACTAATCCTTCCCGCATGACGAGACCTTGGCAATCCCACAGAATATTCAAGACTAGATAGATAGGCGTGCAAGAACTCAACAAACTTCTTCAACTATGTAGCGCTCAACAATACAACCTCGGTCGTGATCGGTTTTTCACATATCCTTTTAATATCTTCATGTAACGCTCAAACGGATACATCCATCTCATGTAACATGGGCCACACAATTGTGTCTCTCTAACCGGATGAACTATTAGATGAATCATTATGTCAAAAAGGAAGGTGGGAAATACATCTCAAGCTCACACAAAGTGACAATAATTTCTCTTTGCAATGTTGGCAACTTTCCGTGTCAATCACTCTACTACAAATCGCCTTAAAGAATAAACAAAGTTTGGTTAAGGTCCGACGCACTTTCTTAGGCAAAATGGATCGTATACCAATGGGTAGCAAATTCTCCATGAGAACATGACAATCGTGGGACTTTAGAGACTTTAACTTGAGGTCTTTAATCGATACAAGAGTCGCCACATTTGAAGAGTATCCTCTCGAACTTTAACTCCATGAAGAAACTCACAAAAGACAGTCTTCTCCTTTCTAGATAGAGTATGAGCTGCCGGAGGTAGATATGTACGTGTACCCTTCTTTACCGGACCCAATTCAGGTCTCAAACCCATACTAACCAAATCCAACCTTGAGTTGATGGTATCTTTAGTCTTACCCGGCATATTGAGTAAGGTACCAATGACACTTTCAAGACATTCTTTTCAACATGCATCACATCAATGAAATGCCTTACATATAATGACTTCCAAAGATGGCAACTCAAAGAAAATCGACTTTTTCTTCCACCCCGCTTGGCAATCTCTCCCGCAAAAGGCTTCCCAAATTTAATGTTCAAATCTTCCACCTTTTCAAATACTGTTCGCCTCAAAGGCGGGGAGCTCTACGTGTTTCTGTATTCCCATCAAATGCCTTTCTCCACAATCGATAGTGATGAGTTGATGGCAAAAATCTACGATGACCAAGATAGATATTCTTCTTACCATGTTCCAACCACATCCAATCTGTGTTATCTTCACATATAGGGCATGCACACGCCTTTGTTATCGCATCTGATAGATTGCCGTATGCGGGAAAGTCGTTAATTGTGCCAAAGATCATAGCCCTCGTGGTGAAACTTTCTTCTCTCGAACCCATCATACACCTTCTACCCCGCCTCCCACATTTGCTTCAAGTCTTCAATTAAAGGAGCCAAGTATACATCAATATCATTTCTGGTTGTTTGGGCCTGAAATTAACAAAGACAACATCATATATTTGCGTTTCATGCAAAGCCACTACAGAAGTTATAAATCGCCAAAATCACGGGCCATGTCTTCGTGGGAGCTACTCGATACCGTATGCGGGTTAAATCCATCACAGACAATGCAAGGCGTAGGTTTCTCGGGTCATCCCCAAATTAGGATACTCAATATTGATTTTTTCCATTGCGAGAATCACCGGGTGTCGTAGCATACCATCTTTAATCCTTTCATCCTCATGCCATGTCAAGTGTTTTGCATCTTCCGAACTACGATACATGCGCCTAAATCGAGGAATTATAGGAAAATACCACAACACCTTTTGTGGAGCGGACTCTTTCTTCTTATACATGATGCATTACATTTAGGACACGACTTTAACAACGCATGTTCATTCCGAAATAAAATGCAATCATTCTGGACAAGCGTGTATCTTCTCATAGTTCAAGCCAATAGACCCCAACATTTGCTTTGCATCATACGTCCGAGAAGGAAGCACATTATCATTCGGCAACATTTCTTTCGTAAGAGAGTAAATCGGTAAAGCTCTTATCCGTCCATCCGTGGCGAGTTTTCAAGTTATACAACTTGATCACGACCCAATAATTTTGTGAATTCATTACAACCCGCATACAATGGTGTCTCTCGCATCGCTTATCAACTTCTCAAACATTTCAGACAATCATTAAGATCCTCTTCAACCACCTTTGCCATCTCTTCAAATTCGTTCGCATCAAATGAATGTGTTCCGGTCAACCGGCACACGCATATCTCTTTACTAATATCATTCATATTTGAAGATTCACCTTTTTCTCACCGTGCATTATCCAACAAGTGTAACTTTGATCAATTCCATTCGCCTTTAAATGTCGTACCAACTCCTCTGCGATGAATCGATTTTACATAACAAAGACCTTAAACAAGGACATTTCATACCACTAGAAGTCCCTAAACGTTCAACAAAGACAAATTTCAAAAAATAATCCACTCCAATAAGATACTCCTTGGACGCATTTATTGGCGGACATCCAATTTCTATCCATAATTTCCAAATTATATTTATAATAAAATCCTCGAGAAGAGAACTTTAACATATGACCCATCAAGCAATTCGAATATAATGAAGAATCAATTCATATAAAAAACAAACAAAAATTCCTCTTTTAAAATTTTTTCAAATCCACTCCTTATTTTCCCAAGCTATATCTATATCATATTCTATTTCTATTCTCGGTCCTTTGGTCAAGACAAAGGAACCATATAGTCTAGTCTTCCAAATAATTAATTTATGTTTAACAAGAAGAGAGCTAGTGGTAAAAAAAAAAAGAGTCTAGTGTGCACAAGTGACAAAACTAATATATTTCTAAACTAGAACCCACAATTAATATCTAACAAGAAACAGAGCAAGGAACAAAAAACTCACCAATGTTGTGCGAGTGAGAGAGATGATGTTCACCGAGAGAGATGATTTTCCTTGAGAGAGATGATGTTAATTTGAGTTAGGGTGTTAGGGTTTTGCGCTTTTACGGGTGAGTGATTTTGCATTTCTGGGTGAGAGTGTTAATGAGAAAGGAAGTAGCTCAATAGGAAACAAAAAAATATTATTTAACCATACCTAGCGTTTTCTAAAAACGCTAGGGATCTATCTAGCGTGTTTTCTAAATACCTAGCGTTTTGAATAAAAGCGCTAGGATCCGCATCTAGAGTGTTTACTAAATACCTAGCGTTTTATAAAAACGCTAGGGATCTATCTAGCGTGTTTTCTAAATACCTAGCGTTTTGAATAAAAGCGCTAGGATCCGTCTAGAGTGTTTACTAAATACCTAGCGTTTTATAAAAACGCTGAGGATCTATCTAGCGTGTTTTCTAATTGGCTAGCGTTTTGAATAAAAGCGCTAGGGATCCGTCTCAGCGTGTTTTCTAATTTGCTAGCGTTTTAAGTAAAAGCGCTAGGGGATCCGTCTAGCGTGTTACCTAATTGGTAGCGTTTTTTTTAAAACGCTACTAATGGTGTAGCGTGTTATTAAAATGGGTAGCGTTTTTTTATAAACGCTACTAAAGGTGGCGATCTCTTTTTACAATTCTGGCGTAGTGCTAATTCTAGGAGATTTCAAGCCGACGCGACCACCAAGACCCCAATCTTGAGGATGGGTCGCCTCACTATCGTCATAGGTCGTCCCGAGGTGGACCCTTCACCAGGAAGATCGATGACTACCAAATTCCAAAGGTGGTGGACCCTTCACCAGGAAGATCGATGACTACCGAATTCCAAAGGTCCTCATCATGTACGATGAGACCTAGGACCCTGACAGTCATTTGGTCTACTTTGGTCTCATGATGCAATACCGGGGAGCGAGGGAACCTGTCAAATGTAAGATCCTTCCTCTCACTCTTGAGAAATCTGCACTAGTTTGGTTCCAAGAATTAAGGCTGAATTCAGTCTCGTCTTGTGGACAGCTAGCACAGTTATTCTCGGCCCACTTTACCGCCTCGAGATTGAAGCCCAAGTCGTAGGAGGTGCTCAGAGTAATCAGGCAGAGCGAGAAAGAAACACTCAGAGAATATGTTGAAAGGTTCAATAAATAAGCTGCTAATGTCAAAATCTTGGGAGATAAGATGAGTCTTTTTTTGGATGAAGAGCGGCCTTCGAAAAGTAAGCTTATTCCAGATTGACATCAGGGTCAACAAGCCCGGGGACTTGGGAGATTTCCTCCACAGATCCCAAAAATATACGAACTAGTGGGTTGTTTGATTATATTTATAGTAGATAGAGTAGATAGATAGTAGATTGTAGATAGATAGTAGATAAATAGTAGATAGATAGATTGGAATTAGTACAATGTAATATATAATAGGGTGTTTTTTTGGTACCCCCACCAATTCCCCATCTACCCCCATATGATTTTTTTTGGACAAAAATACCCCTAAGAAATATGTACATCATATATACATCAAGTGGGGTGTATATATGATGCCTAAAATTAACCCATCGTATATACCCCCACTTGATGTATATACAATTTGTATTTAGACATGGCAACGGGGCGGGGCGGGGCCGGTTTTTACACCCCCCGTCCCCGACCCCGACACAATACCCGATCCCCGACCCCGACCCCAAAACCCGCCGGGCATGAAATCCGTATCCCCATCCCCGCCCCGACGGGGCCTGGTTTCCCCTGGCCCCCGTCCCCGACTCCTATGTTGACCAAAAAAAAAATTCATTCTGCGGGAAAAAAACTGACTCCAAATTCGATTTCCTTGGGGAAAAGTACTTGTTTCAAACCTGTGTTTAATTCTATATTCTGCATTGTAATTTATTAAAATTGTTGAAAGAACTACATAATCATTAAAATGTTCAAAGTAAGCTCCAGACTTTTTTGGTTACAAAATAAGTTCAAGACTAATCTATCACCACACAACCAAACCAAATTCTGAATTATCAAAACAACAAACAATTCAAAATACAACCCAACAAGTAAAAACAAGTGTTACAAATTAGCATATTCAAAAAGAAAATTGTCTCATAAGAAGACATCTATTGATAGACATGGCAGTAAATAGCTGATCGTCTTCATTCTTCAAAATAAGTTGTAATAGAGCTTGCAAGTTCACCTGTATTAATATTAAGAGAAAACAAGTGTTAAAATATAAACATTAAACCTTACAAAATTTGAAGCAAATAAAGTAGAGAATACCTTCATCATCAGACTCCATTTCATCGAGTAAAGTAGCATATGCGTTGCATAATTTAGAATTAGAACAACCTGTTAATATAAAATATACTAAATTATAATCAATTCCTAATTAAATTATATAAAAATGTTTGGCAATTATGGGGATATTAGAATGAATAATTTAATACATACTCGTCTTCTCAGCACTCCATAACCAACTTCTAGCACACATCAAAGCCTCTAAAGTAGTCCAATGAAGTCGATCGATGGGGACTTAAGATAATACCGCTAGTCTTTGAATGATGATTCGTGGTTACGGTAGAAACAGGAATTGCTAATACATCCTTCGCAATTGCTTGAAGTGTTGGATACTTGACACCATTCAATTTCCACCACATTAAAATATCAAAATCTGAACCTTTTCTAGCATCCATCGTTTTTATGTCCTGTGATATATTCAGAAATGATAGATAATTGAAACATATCTCAGAATTTACATCTAAAAAGTCTTTGTTTTTAATAGTTATCTTAGCAAATGTGACCATCCAAAAGAGAGAAATGAGCAACTAGCAGGGAACTAACATGAATAATTATCTCCTAACAAAAATATTACTAACAATCACGCAGAGACATATATATAGCATCCAAAAATAATTACCACGCAGAGTATCATACACCCCATCCCCGTCCCCGTCCCCGACTTAGTAAATCGGGAAAAACCCATCCCCGTCCCCGACCCCGTTCAACTCGGGTTTTCCCCGACAAAATCGGGACGGGTTCGGGCGGGTACCCGCGGGTCCGGGTTTTACTGCCATGCCTATTTGTATTTTTAAAGAACAAATCGTATATACATCAAGTGGGGGTATATACAATGGGTTAATTTTAGGCATCATATATACACCCCACTTGATGTATATACGATGTGTAGTTTTAAAAAACTGTATTTTATTTAAATTTTTAAAATAAATGTTATAAAAAGGCTACTAAAAATTCATTAAGAGTCAAAACTAATCTAAAAAATTATGAAAACATCACTTAAAATCTAACAAAACCAAAATAAGGCTATGCAAAAAAATTTAGATTTTTTTGAGACTATGAAAAATTAAAAAAATTAAAAAATAGTAAACAATGGAATTTGGGATTTTGAATCTGTAATCCCGTAAGAAGTTTCTTCTACGGGAGTCATGCTCGTTGATTTTTTTCGGATTTAATGGCTGTGGTTTCATTACAATCGGAGTAGGTTGTCCGAAAATCAATTTTTAGCCTATATTATTCATTCGACGTATAACATCGTCACGTGCTAACGAACTACACACTAAACCTATTTTTCGGCCTTAATTAATTTTTATTTGACTAAAAAAATAAAGAAATAAACCATAGGGGTCGTATATATGTTAAAATGAACATATATACGACCCTAAACCCTAAACCATCGTATATACACCCACCAGACGTATATACGATTGGCCAACCCCCACATCAATCGTATATACGCCTTGGGGGGTGTATATACGACCCCATAATTGCTTGCTTATGGTTCTACTTCCTACCTATAACAGTCATTACTACCTACCTAATCACATTAATGAGCTCATTAAAAAACCTTCACCAACTTCACCCCCACAAGTTGTCACATGGGTGCCATGTTGAATGTCAACACTTTTCCTTGGCCATAGTCAAAGAAAAGACGGGTCATAGTCAAAGATGGTGCAACTAGGCTTTTTGACCACAAGACAAACTACTACACCATTACTTGCTACTTTTTCAGAACTTTTGTGGTTGATTGGATTGTTTTTTATCATCATTATTATAGGTTTGGTTTATGGATTAGATGTTTAATACTAATGATATTGAACGGTGTTTGGGCAGAACAAGCCTTGGGTTTAATTTGGTGGAAATTATAATGGAAAAATTTAGCCTCTGGCTATTGCTGTTTTTTCTTTCAATTGTAATTGATTTACATCGATACTTGATTTATCGTGAGGTTTTGTTGGAGGATGAGGAACACATAATTACAAGTATTGACCATGACATACCTATATGAAATTACATTCTTCACCTTGATGAAGGTTATGCTCATTTTATTCTGCTAGATGATAATAATAATCTTCACGAAAGTGTGCGCACTCATTAAATAATGCATGTGATTTAACAGAGAGTTGATATTCAACTCCTACCCAACCATTAGTGTAAGCCTTTGAGCCTGCTATTCAATTTGCTAATGTGGATCCAATAAAAAAATTAAGATGGAAGACTTCCCTAAAATGTGATAATCTATGGTTATTAGTTTACATTATTTTACCTTTAGTTTTGAAACTCCCAATCAATGAATGATTAATCAATGAATAATACCTTTGAGAAATATCATTCTATCCATTCTGACAATGAAATATGATTACAAAACCGTGCTAATGTTTGTGTTCAATGAACTTACCGCCATAATATTATTTGTTAATTAAATTAAACAATCTCTCCCTACTTTTTCTCTCTTTTGACTTCTTGCGTTCACATACGACACATAATTTCAACACGCCAAGATTCCCTTCTCTACCTACCACCATGCTCTCTCTCTCTCTCTCTCTATAGTATTTATCCAACAACAAAAATAATTGCAAAACAAAACAAAACAAAACAAAACAACCTTCGAGCAACAATAACAGGGATGCAAATGGCCTCTTCTTCACAAATCTTATTCCCTCTTCTTCTTCTTCTTTTCCTTTTCAATTTCCAACATTCTTCACCATTCTCTCTATCCGTTGAAAATCCCAAACACGACGTTATACTCTCACCCAAACGCACGTTCACCTCAGGTTTTTATCCCGTTGGAGAAAATGCTTATTCCTTCGCTATTTGGTTCACTCAAAAAAATCTCCATAACCCCAACCCAACCATTGTTTGGATGGCAAACAGAGACCAACCAGTTAACGGAAAACGTTCAACACTTTCACTTCTCAAAACCGGCAACCTCGTATTAACAGACGCAGGTCAAACCAACGTTTGGTCAACAGACACAGAATCAACAAAACCACTCGAGTTATTTTTACACGACACAGGAAACCTTGTTCTCCGTGAACAAAACAAAAACGCCACCGTTTTATGGCAAAGTTTCGATTTCCCAACAGATACACTTGTTCCTAATCAAAGTCTAACTCGTTTCATGAAACTTGTTTCCTCTAGAAGTGATACAAACCATTCCTCTGGCTTTTACAAGCTTTTCTTCGATAATGATAATATTCTTCGTCTTCTTTATGAAGGTCCACGAGTTTCAAGTATTTACTGGCCAGATCCTTGGGTTACTAGTAATGGAGCTGCTGGTAGTGGAAGTAGATCTACTTATAATAGTAGTAGAGTTGCAACATTGGATTCTTTAGGAAGTTTTAGTTCTTCTGATGATTTTACTTTCAATACTTCTGATTATGGAACAGTGTTACAAAGAAGACTTACCGTTGACCATGATGGTAACGTTCGTGTTTATAGTAGAAAAGATGGTGAAGAGAAGTGGTTAGTGTCGGGACAATTTAAACAACAACCTTGTTTTGTTCATGGGAGTTGTGGACCAAATAGTACTTGTAGTTTAGATCCAATAACTGGTAGAAAGTGTTTGTGTCTTCCAGGGTATATTTGGAATGATAATCAAGATCAATCTCAAGGTTGCAAACCAAATTTTGAAGTTTCATGTGAGAATAAGAATGAGTCTCGTTTCTTAGAGATGACTCATGTTGATTTTTATGGATATGATTATGGGTTTTATACGAATAAAACTTATAAAGAGTGTGCGAGTTTGTGTTTGGAGTTGTGTGAATGTCTAGGTTTTCAGTACACTTTTACAGCTGAATATGGTGGTGTTTATTGGTGTTATCCTAAGATACAGTTGTTAAATGGACATCGTTCACAGAGTTTTCTAGGTTCATTCTACTTGAAGTTGCCGAAAAGAAGTGGTTTTGTCGATGAGATTCGGCTTCAGGGAAATGGGTTGGGTTTGGCTTGTTCTAGGAATGAAGTAAAGGAGCTGGAAAGAGAATATGTGAAAGAGAAAGAAAATGGGTCTGTGAAGTTTATGCTTTATTTTGCTGGTGGTTTAGGAGGAGTTGAGGTTTTAGGGTTCTTTATGGTGTGGTTCTTTTTATTCAGGAGTAGCAGAAAATCTAGAGCAGATCAACAAGGCTATGTTCTTGCAGCAACGGGGTTTAGGAAATTCACGTACTCTGAATTGAAACAAGCTACTAAAGGTTTCAGTGAAGAGATTGGAAGGGGTGCTGGAGGAAGTGTATATAAGGGTATACTATCTGATAATCGAGTTGCAGCGATAAAGCGATTGCACGAAGCGAATCAAGGAGAGAGTGAGTTTCTTGCTGAAGTAAGTATCATTGGAAGGCTTAATCACATGAACTTAATTGGTATGTGGGGATATTGTGCTGAGGGAAAACACAGGATATTAGTTTACGAGTACATGGAAAATGGTACTTTAGCTGATAATCTCTCATCAAATGCTCTTGATTGGGATAAAAGGTATAACATTGCTGTGGGAACAGCAAAAGGTCTTGCATACTTACATGAAGAATGTTTAGAGTGGATTTTTCATTGTGATATAAAGCCACAAAACATACTCATTGACTCTGATTACCAACCAAAGGTAGCGGATTTCGGGTTGTCTAAGCTACTGAATAGGGATGACCTCAACAAAAATTCGAACTTCTCGAGGATAAGAGGAACTAGAGGTTACATGGCACCAGAATGGATTTTCAACTTGCAAATCACTTCTAAGGTTGATGTTTATAGCTATGGAGTTGTGGTGTTGGAGATGATTACTGGAAAGAGTCCAACAACAGGTATACAGATAAAAAATGGAGCAGAGTTGCAGAATGAAAGGTTGGTAACATGGGTGAGGGAGAAGAGAAGAAATGGATCAGAAGAAGTTGGTGGTTGTTGGGTGGAACAAATTGTTGACCCTGCTTTGGGATCTAATTATGATATAGTAAAGATGGAGTCTTTGGCTATGGTTGCTTTGGATTGTGTACATGAAGAGAAAGATGTGAGACCTAGCATGAGTCAAGTAGTTGAGAGGCTCCAAAGTCATCAACATGAATACTATTCTTGAGGGTTTGTTTGCACAATGAAATGAATAACCATCTCTCATGCCTGTTCCACTTCCTCTGTTTCATGATATTTTCTACTATAATTTCCCCTGTTCCACTTCCTCTGTTTCATGTGAAAATGATATCATAATTTTCACATTTCTAATATTTATTTATGTGCTTATTTCATAATTGTCACAGAGGAAAAAAGAGCTCCTTACTGCTCTAATGCCCTTTCCTTGATTTCTTTA
The DNA here is from genome assembly GCA_020916435.1 of Oxytropis ochrocephala. Lineage (NCBI taxonomy): Eukaryota > Viridiplantae > Streptophyta > Magnoliopsida > Fabales > Fabaceae > Oxytropis > Oxytropis ochrocephala. Next base: position 44,117,230 of record CM037089.1, read on the forward strand.
CACTTGCCACTTTCAAGTTTCATTCACTTCCAATATTTGTTCTTGTGATCTCAATTTTTCACCGAAAATCAGATGCTGAAGCATGCAATTTCTAATTTACTAAGTTTACATTACAGAGATGTGTAAGGAACTTTACCTAGAACTTGAAGATCAAAAAAACTTTCGAAAAGGGCAACGCTTCCAATCATGAGGTAAAAAGAATCCGACATCGTGGAAAGCACAACCACCGGAATATTTATCAAATAATCCAACTCCATATCAAATTTGACAACATTTATTGCTTTCTCTCAGTACTACCTTCCCGCTTGTATGACTATGTTGCATTTAATCTTTGGGGTGGTTCCCTGCTGTTCTATCAAGTATCTATCAATGTTTAGAAAATCAGACTCAATGATTCAACTGTGTTTGAATTGAATTGATTAGCGAATCGATGAAGACCGTGTTTATATGGTATATTAAGTGATAATTTTTTTTTTTAAGCAATTAAGTGATAAATTTTGGATATCACTAAATTATTAACTAAGATAAAATAATTATTATATGTATTTCAAAGGACTAAATATTAATTAAAAGAATAAATAAAAATATTATGTATATGTAATTTTATAAGTTGATATTAGCCTTTTGTTTAACTAAAAATTACTTTTTTAATTTAAAATTAGATATTGTAATCATTTTTTTAAATTGGTCGGTTCAAACGGTTTCCCACATCTGTTTTCAGACCGATTTGTCTGGTTTCTGGTCGGAATCCACCGGTTTTGAGACAAGTTGGTTCCTATGGTCAACCAACCGGTTGCCTGTCTGATTCACGGTACAACCGGTTGGACCGCCCGGTCCGATCTGGTTCTCTAAACCATGGTATCTACACACTCTACATCTCTATCTTGATGTGGCACAAGTGGTAGATATGCGGGCCTCTTAACCATCGTCCTAGGTTCAATCCCTGGTCTGTGCGTATGGAAAAATATTCGTTAGGAGAAGTCAACCTTTAAATGGATCTCCGATACCTCAAAGAATTAGTCACTACAGTCGTCATGGAGGATACATTGGATTACCAAAAAAAAAGTGTCTACACACTCAAATTTTCATCAAGTGTTAAACACGTCAGCTAACACGTCCTACGTGACACATTATGATCCAACATGTCACGTTAACTGGCACAATATACGTACCCAAATTAGTCACCGACTTTACCTATTCTGAAATTTTTAAAAAAGGGACATATTGGTCCCACATTTGGGGATAAATTAGTCACACACTCACACGACATCTTATTCTTCAAATGTATAGTTTTTGAAAATCAGAAACCAATTCATTATTTGCAAACACAAGCAGAGAGAAAGGGAACAACCATTTAAGAGAAGATAAAACACAATTCACTATTTGCAAATGATGGATGGATGAACTAATGCGTCTTGTTTGAAAATGTGAGTGGCTAATGTTTCTCAAAAAAAATTGTGATTTATCGCCTGAGAAAATTGTTGGGACCAATCTGAGCCTTTAGTCTAATATTTAATAACAAAATATCCCTACCTCTTAAACCTCATTTTAAACCCTTTTCTTCTCTCTTCTCTCTCACTTTCTCAAGTGTCTCCATCCATGAAATATTTACCCAAAGTTTAATAACATTAAAATATGTCTCATTGTTGCTCCATTGTATAGGTAAGTAAACATTTCTGCTATCAACAGTGTTTGAATTTTTTTATTGGTTTCTTGAAGCGCTCGTGAACACTTCTCTCTCACTCTCTCAAGTGTCTCCATTGGTAAAATATTTACTCAAAGTTGAATAACATCAAAATATGTCTCATTGTTACTCCATTGCGTAGGTAAGTGGCCATTTCTCTTATTAATAGTGTTTGAAATTTTTCGTTGGTTTCTTGTAACGCTCGTGAACTTAGTTAATGGTAGTACAAAATTAGAATTTGTAATATTGTTAACGCAGCTCTGTAAATCTCAAATCTATAACCTATATCATGAACCAAGTTTACTATAATCAAGGGCAAATCTTCTTTTTTGTGTGTGAACTAATAATAAACGGACTCAAGATAGATGGTTCAGATGAAAAAATTAAAGTAGTGAAGACGAAATCGCTCAATCATTGATAATAACAGACATAAGAACTCATGTTGATCGTTATTACAGTGAATGGATACAAATGCACCCTTATTTTACACACACTAGTTACACACACACGACTGAAAATTGAAAAATAGAAAAAGAAATCGCATGAACAATGAGCAAATTAACCATCAAGATGTAACACAGTTTTCAATCCCCATATATAGGTTTTAGACCAAACCCCTACTCTTCAAACTCTCAACTGCATCCTTGATAATTTGTTCTGCAGGACTAAACTCTAACCCTAAATCAATCAGCTTCTTTGATGCATTCTTTGCTCTCACCAACCCATTGTCTTTTTCCTTTGGCACCCTATAAATAACCAAAAGGATATTAATTAATATACTAGAATCACTTATAATTGTAATTGTACTGTGGAATATAATATATTGCTTACCTAACAACAGGATAATCAGGATATAAATCTGCAACTATATCAACAAAATCACCATATTGACGAATTGCTTCCACACATAGGTGCCTTCCTTTTGCTTCTTTTTTCTCAAAACCTAAAATGTGTGCTAAGGCTATATCTTTAAAATGAGCCATTCCCATAAAGAAGTCCTCGTATGTCTCTTTCTCACCTATTATTATTAATTTAATCACATGTTAATTATTAAGTCTTTCATGATCACGACAAAGAGAGTGAGTGGTAAATAATTTTTACCTTTGAGAACAGCAGCAAGAACAGCCATACTAGAATTGATTCTTGGTGGAATCAATGGGCCCAAAGCAGTACCAGGGTTAATCATAACCACATCAAAACCCGTTTCTTTAGCAAATTCCCAACCTGCTTTCTCTGCTAGTGTCTTTGCAATCGGATAGTATAACTGCCCCACAACAAAACAGTTCAAATCAATTAGGTTAGGCCCACCATTAACAAAACAATAATATATGACCCACCTTATCAATTATTTCCCCACTCAATGGCTGAAAATGATTTTACTTTCTAAAAAGTAAATGAAAATCTAAAAGAAATAAAGCGCCAAGGGGTATCTGAAAATGACTTTTGGCGGGAAAACCTCCTTTTGGAGGGAAAAATAGTCTCCTTTTGGAGGGAAAAATAAGTCAAGGGGTATTTTTGTAATTTCAATTTTTTAGGGAAAAATGCTAAAGGTATTTTTCTAATTGCGATTTTTGGAGGGAAAAACGTCAAGGGGTATTTTGTAATTTTCTCACTATTTTTTGTTACGTGTCGGCCAAGTGTCTTTATAAGTGTCTCTCTTTTATTGGTCTTGTTTTCTTCTGTATAAGTGTCTCTCTTTCATTACTCTATGTGTCTCTCTTTCATTGGTCCTATTTATTCCACCCCCCACATATCAAATGGAGGGAAGCCTCCTTTTGGAGGGAAACCTCAATTTGGGAAGAAAATGGGCCAAGGGGTATTTTTGTAATTGCAATTTTTGGAGGGAAAAACACCAAGGGGTATTTTGTAATTTCCTCACTATCTTTTGTTGCATGTCGGCCAAGTGTCTCTATTTTTCTTCTTCTATCACATTTCTTTCAACTACTCATTGCATGTCAAACACGTCTCTCTCTTTCATCGTCCTGTTTTCTTCCATACTCCACATGTGAAACTATCTATGTAAAGCCAAAATTTCTTTTGTTGCATGTCAGCCAAGTGTCTCTATTTTTCTTCTTCTATCACACCTCTTTCAACTACTCATTGCATGTCAAACACGTGCCTCTTTCATTTGTCCTGTTTCTTTCATCCCCCACATGTCAAACTATCAATGTAAAGCCGAAATTTGGCACCAAATTTTAGGCGTATTTTCGTCATTTCGATTCAACTACTCATTGCATGTCAAACACGTGCCTCTCTTTCATCGATACTGTTTTTTCTATCCGCCACATGTCAAACTATCTATGTAAAAGCCAAAAATTGGCGCCAAATTTCAAGGGTATTTTCGTCATTTTGAAATTTAACTAGAGATATAAAACCCGACCCCGCTAGAGATAGGAGCGGAGACGGGGGATGCAAAACCCACCCCCGACCCGCCCCGTTGCCATGCTTTTATTTTCCTTTCCAAAACTTCTTTATCATGTCGAATTCAAAATAATTTACACGTTGCATCCTCTAAAGATTTTGGGTCCAGCTCTACAAAATGCCAATCTATCTCACATTATTCAAGTGTAGGAAGTTTTTTTTCTTCAATATTTTCTCGTTCTTATTTTTTCTCTAGTCACATCTCTTATTTTTTTATTTATCTTTTCTACTCTTTAGTCTCTCCACTAATTTTCTTTTTGGGTATGGATATTTTTAAGAAGCATTCATGAAAAGGGCTTAAATGACAATGACAATTATCATCACACTCATAGCCTCATATATATGATAAATATTTGAATTATATATGTAGGATATATATATTTGCAGCATCTTCACTTTATATTCAAGACGTATTCAGTGTTCGACATGTGTAGATGGTCAACACTTACATATATAGTTATATTAAATTACTTCTAAAATTATCAATGTTCACGTCTCAATGTCGGTGTGTGGCCCGTGTTTGTGTCTATGTCTGTGTTTTATAGTATTGAAGTCTACAATTATTTAAAAGAAACTCACTTTCTTCTCCTTGCAATACTCAAGATCCGTCCAACAATCTTCACCCTTAACCTTATCAGCCGGCCAATTAGGACTCGGTATGATGGCGGAGATCGACGACGTCGCCACCACACGCTCCACTCCGGCTTCCTTTGCCACTTTTAACACATTAACTGTCCCTTGAATCGCCGGTTCCAATATTTGCTTCTGCAAAAAAAAAAACCAATATAATAATACTATTAAAATTGAACTATGTGTATAGTAATTTTTCAAAAAAAGATAGTAATTTGATTATTTTGACCTCAGGATCTTTAACTTCACCAATGATGTTAGGACATGCAAGGTGAATAACACCATGACAACCTTTGACAGCAGCAGCAATGGAATCACTGTCAAGAAGATCCATCACAAAAAAGTTGAGACGACCCTCAGCTCCTTCCATTGCTTCCAAATGTTTGGTTTCATTCTCATCCTCTGCAAGATTAATTTCCACAACATTAATTAAACAACTAATGTAACTTTGTTACTCTAAATTATGCTTATTTTGCTCAATTAACACTACTTTCTAGCTAGTGAGTGAGAGTGAGTAACGTTTATATATAAAAAGTTAAACTATCCATAGTGTGTTTGTAAATTTCTTTAATGTGTTATCTTGTGTTACTGTGAGTGAGGGGAGAGAAGAAACTTATGCAATAATGGAGCTAGCTAACCGAGATCTTGGACGGTGGCGTGGACGGTGTAGCCACGTTCGAGGAGGAGGCGAACCACCCATGAACCGATGGCTCCGCTGGCTCCGGTGACACAAACTACCTTTGACATATCTTTGTGAATTTGGTGATAGCTTACCAAATTTAGATGTGGTGTTTGAGGGTAGTAGGATTCCTCGTATATATAGGACTGAGGAAATATATATTGCGAAACCAACCCATGGATCCTGGTATGTGGTCCTTTATGCCAAAAGCTAGGGAAATATATTATTGTAATTATTCTCAAAAATAAAGTTTTAATTTGAACAAACTAGTAGGATATCCGTGCATACGCACGGGTGCTGCTATGTTCTTTTCATAAACGAACTTAGACATCTCAAGAAAAGAGAACATAAATTTAAAGTAGTTAAAAAATGAAATTTCAAATAAAAATTAGATAAATATTAAAATTTAAAAATGTAAAAGTATCATTTAAAAACAATCGCAGTGCATTTATCCCGTGTTCTTTTTATATATTAGTTATCGGTGTTGTTATTCTCGTGTTCTTTTATATATCAAATAAAATTTATCTCGTGTTTTTACATACATCATTGCAATTATCCCGCCGAGTTTTTTATATTTCAATAAAGTTATCACGTGTTTTTTAATATATCAGTGAAGTTATCTCATAGTTTCAATTAATTATTTTAGTTGATTAATAGATTATAGTAGACAGTAACAGATGGATGGTAGATTATCAAATATTTCAGTGAATTGTTTTTATATATCAAATCTAGATTATCTCATGTTTTTTTACATATTAGTATAGTTATTCCATGTTCTTTTATATATCAGTGCAGTTATCTCATAGTTTCAATTGATTATTTTAGTTGATTAGTACATTATAGTAGATAATAAAAGATATCCCGTGTTTTAAGTATTAAGCAGTAGTTGAAATAGTCACTAAGTTTTCCTTTTCTTTGATATATTAATATCGTGTTTTTTTTATATATCGGTGAAGTTTATCCTGTGTTTTATATATTATTGCGCGTTATCTCGTAGTTTAGATTGATTATTGTAGTTTATTAGTAGATTTGATTTGATTTGAATTTCGAAATTTGAAAGAAAAAAAAAGAGAGGAAAGTTAAAAAAAATGGGAGTGAGAAGAAAGTGCATTGGGAGAAGAAATTTGAAAAAGTATGTGATAGTAAACTACAATGTTGCGCTTTGTCAGATGAGTTATCAAATAAATAGGGAAACTTGTTTGAGTAATTTAAGTATGGTTTGTTTGTATAAATAGATATTATATTAGATTAGATTAGTAGATAGTGGGTAAAGAAAATTGGTGAGTTTGATTTGAATTTTGAATTTTGAAAAAAAAAGTAGGAGAAAGTAAGAAAAAGGTGGGAGTGAGAAGAAAATGCATTGAGAGAAATTTTTTGATAATAGTATGATAGTAAATTACAATGCTGTCCTTAGTTAGATTAATTGTCAATTAAATAGGGAGACTTGTTTGAGTAATTTAAATGTGGTTTGTTTGTATAAATAGATTAAGTATGGTTTGTTTGTATAAATAGATAAATAGATATTAAGTTAGATAGTAAATAGGAGTAAATTGTAGATTATTTAATATTAATTTAATTATATTAGATTATATAGTGGATTAAAAAAATTGGGAAAAAATATTTTTAAATAAAGGGTGTAGGGCCACTAATAATTCATGTGTAAGTAAGTAAAAAATATTGAAAATGTGATATTGAAAAGAGTGAGTGAGAAAGGAAGAGAAAGTAGAATTAAAAAATGATAAATAAAATAAAAGTGGTGATGTGTCAAAAAGTAAGATGCCTAAAATTGTAATTTTGTAAGTTGTTTATCTGTATAAATAGATGTTAGATAGTGGATTAAAAATTTGGAAAAATAAATATTTTTAAATAAATGATGTGGGGCCACTAATAATATATGTGTAAGAAGTAAGAAATATTGGGAAATGTGAGATTGAAAAAGAGTGAGTGAGAAAGGAAGATAAAGTAGAATTTAAAAAATGATAAATAAAATAAAAGTGGTGATGTGTCAAAAAAGTAAGATGTCTAAAATTGTAATTTGTAAGTTGCTTGTTTGTATAAATAGATAGATATCCCGTGTTTTTTTTATATATCAGGATAGTTATCCCGTGTTTTTTATATATCAGTACAGTTATCCCGTGTTTTAAATATTAATCAGTAGTTGAAATAGTCATTAAGTTTTTTTTTTATATATTAATATCGTGTTTTTTTATATAACAGTGAAGTTATCCAGTGTTTTTATATATTAGTGCAGTTATCTCAAAGTTTAGATTGATTATTTTAGTTTATTCGTAGATTTAATTTGATTTGAATTTCAAAATTTGAAAAAAAAGAGGGGAAACTTAAAAAAAAATTGGAGTGAGAAGAAAGTGCATTGGGAGAAGAAATTTGAAAAAAAATGTGATCGTAAATTACAATGTTGCCCTTAGTTAGATTAGTTGTCAAATAAATATGGAAACTTGTTTGAGTAATTTTTAAGTATGGTTTGTTTGTATAAATAGATATTAGATTAGATTAGTAGATAGTGGATAAAGAAAGTTGGTGAGTTTGATTTGAATTTTGAATTTTGAGAAAAAAGTAAGAGAAAGTAGGAAAAAAGTGGGAGTGAGAAGAAAATGCATTGAGAGAAGAAATTTGATAAAAATATGATAGTAAATTACAATGTTGTCCTTAGTCAGATGAATTGTCAAGTAAATAAGGAGACTTGTTTGAGTAATTTAAATGTGGTTTGTTTGTATAAATAGATTAAGTGTGGTTTGTTTGTATAAATAGATAAATAGATATTAGGTTAGATAGTAAATAGGAGTAAATTGTAGATAATTCAAAGTAATTAGTTTTAAATTACTATCATTTTATTTCTGCCATATTTCGCTCTCTTTATATGAGCTGTGAATTTTTCTACGTGCCCGTTGAGTATCTGTTGAGTGTTGAACTGTCGCTGCAGGCAGATTTTCTTGGTTCTCGTTGATACACCAATTGTTTTATCGAGGTAAGGGTGTAGTTTGCCTCTTTAGTAGTGAGTATGTGAGACAATGAGCATTAGGGATGTCCCATGATCCCTAAGCTTCGCCCAGCTTTGATAGTACCATTGCCATTGTGATGAGAATAATTACTGTTAATGATATGACTGATAGTGTTGTTGTGCTTAATTGAATGGAGATTGTGAAATTATGGTTTGTCAATGTTTCAATTTGTATGTCTTGAGCTCTTGTGTTATATGATGTTGATTTGGTTAATTAAATACATAAATAATTCTGGTTTCTTCTTATTGTGATTCTGCAGTTACTTTACTAAGAAACTAAAGTTGTTGAATTGTTCTTGCTGATGTTATTGTTTAAGTTGTCGTTTTTGTCTTTGTTGTTAAGTAGTATTCCACTATATGCTAGAGTTGTTAGGTTGTTTCTATTGTTGTTGTTGTTGTTGTAGTTGTTATGGTTGTATCTTATTGTTGTTATTATTGGTGTTATCATTGTTACATAGTATACCATTAGATATTAAAGTTGTTATGTTGTCGTCGCTGTTGATGTTAACTTGTTAAGTAGTAGTTGTTAAACTTAAGTGGTTAAGTTGTTGTTGTTGTTGTTGTTGATGGTAAGTTGTTGTTGTTAAGTAGTTATTGTTGTTGTTGATGTTAAGCTGTTGTTGTTGTTGATGTTAAATTGATAGGTTGTTGTTGGTGTTGTTGTTATGTGGTTGTTAGACAAGGCGTTTGGTCAGACTCTTGTGTCATGGTGTCCATATTGTTGTTTGTTGTCGTAGGGAATTATCGGGCTAGGTATTCCGTCGGGCATGGTATCCCGGCCCTTATATCCGTTGTTGTCGAGGGGCGATGATCGGGCAAGGTATCCCGCTCGTGCATGGTATCCTCGGTCCCGGGTTTGTCGTTGTCGCCGGGCAAGGTATCTCGCTCGTGCATGGTATCTTGGTCCTCGCGATTGTTGTTGTCGTTGTTAGCAGTAGGGCACCATCGGACAATGTATTCCGTTCAGGCATGGTATACTGGTCCTACGGTTGTCACTCATGTTGTTAGCAGGTCGTTATCGGGCAAGGTAACCCATTCGAGCATGGTATCTCAGTCTTGTTGTTGTTGTTGTTGTTGTTGTGGTAGTTGTCGTTGTTGATAATGATGATTTGTTGTTGTTAGTATTATATCATTACATGATAATATAGTTAGTTGTTAATAGTACATGTTCTCATTGATATGGATGTATATATGTGATACTTAATTGTTTTTATTCAAGTTGTCGTTATAAGGTGCACTGCTCGTTTGTCCTTCTTACTGTAAGTGCTACTTGAGTGTATGATGACTAACCCCTTTGTTGTGGCTATGCATACACCATTGTGTATGTATAGATGATGTGCTTGTAGGTGTTGATGTTGATGGACCCGATGAGTGACTATGCTCTCGGAGTTACCGTAGTTAGAATTAGATAGTTTTTGCTATGGATTAAAAGTTATTTTTTTGCTGTACTTTTGTAAGTGTGGACTCTGAACTATTGTGACATCGGGAATTTGGGTTATTTACTTTACTTATAAGTTGACATTTCTTTTATATATTTCTGCAAGTTTGTAGATGTGATATCTTCACCCCGTTAAATGGAAGTTTTATTTTGGACAATATTTGTTTCTAGTTATTTTTCCTACTTATGTTATATTTATGCCATGACGGGATAGAGGGTGTCACAATGCTCTACTATATACATCTAGAGTGGCAAAACGGGCACTACCCGGCCGTTGTCATACCCCAATTTTGTCCGACTAGTCAAAAATCAAATAAAATTGTATTTTGTAAATACCCAATTTTAATAAATATTGTTCTCGTTTTCAGAAAACCCCAAAATATGTGTCTCGTTTTGTAGGTTTCAATTGCACAAATGTGTTCAAGTTGCGTTTATTAGTAATCTAGTATTTCTTATTCTCTTCGTGCGCGCGTATCATGTTGAATCGTGCACTGCATTTAATCTCGTTCTTCTTGCGTATTACTTTATTCGTGTGCGTGTTTTGATTCTTTGTTGCGCGTGCTTGCGTCTTGTCATGTACGCGTATTTGTTTCGATACTTATTATTATTATAATTATTATTATTATAAACAGTTTTTTTTAGTACAAATACATAGTCAATTTCTGTTACATATATAGGCAAAAAGATTAGAAGCAAAATGTACAAAATTAATTAAAGAAATAAGGCATGTGTTGCTGCCAAGTTGTTGTTGTTGCAATAGATACAACATTTAAAGAATTAAACTAAAACCACTTTCTACATATTTCTAGTTTGTCCCATTTTCAGCTCTTACACTGCTGCTATATGCTTAGCCTGCAAACATCAAAATAGAAAAACAAGAGGAAATCAGTGGAAAATCAGAATATGCAAAATCATGAAATGGGAATTAGAAAGAGACATTTCAATTTACAAAAAAACAAAGTTGAACAATCCTCCCTCAATAAAAATCAAAAGCCAGCAACATAAAAAGGGGGGATCGTTGGAATGAAGAGGAGGAGAAACAGGAGAGGAAACAACAAGCACCAACATACACAAAAAACACACAAAGGGAAAGATACAACACATACACTGAAAAACCAAGAGGATGGAGGGGGAACGCACATACAGAGAGAGAGGAGAGCAGAAGACAGAGAATAAAAACACACACCAAAACAGAGACACAACCATACACACAACAGACACAAACATACACACACAACAGACACAAACATACACACACAACAGACACAAATATACACTGAAGCATAAGAACAAAGAACACAGACTGAGAAAAAATACACACAAACACACGCAGAGAGGAGGGAAAAACGAAAAAGGAGGAAAAACGAAGGATTTTGGTTGAAAAAGAAGAAGGAAAAATCAGAGAAGGTCTCAACTAGGAAGAACAGAGAGAAGATGAAGGAAGACTAAGTGCAAGGAGCAGAAATACCATTGTACGCAGCCCACTATACGCCGTCCATACCGTCACGAGCTCGCCGTATCCGCCGCCATCGCCACCAAACAACAAGCGCAGAACCGGCACCGTCACCGGTCACGCCATTGTCCGTCGCCGGCGACGTTTACCTCTCGTGTCTTCTTCCTTCGCGTCGCCACCATCGCCACCGCCGCGCCTCCACCGCCGTCGCCAAAGCTTCCCCCTCTCGCGCGGTACCGTCACGCTCTCTCTCTCTCTCTCTCGATTGTCTTCTCTCTCTCAGTCGTCTTCTCTCTCTCTCGGACATGGAACGGCCAGGGGAAGAGAAGAGGAAAATTAGATTTGCTTTGGGAGAGAGGCGCAGAGTAGAAGAAAGAAGAATTAGGTTTTGCTTGTTTTAGTAATGGGTCGAATGGGTTGGGTTATGGGCCTTGTTGTGTTTTTTTAAATTTTCTTTTACATCGACACTAACGACACCCCTCCGTTAATAATACAACCCCTCAGTAATTAGTTATACCCTTTTACTATTTCACCCATTTTCTCGTTTTTACTTAATTCTCAAAACCAATTGCTCCTAAACAAAACTTATAAATAAATATTTTCTTCTAAAATATAAATAGGCGATTAGTAGGTTGTACAACTAGTTTAATCGTTCTAGGGCGAACGAGTATGCATAGATTTCAAGAATCCTAGAATACCTATTTTAAAATCAAACGTTGTTAGTAGTCTTGTGAAGCCTTTGCTTGCATGATTATTAACAATGAGGTACTAGTGGTGATCACTGGAGCCTTTGCTCAATTGATCATCGTGAATGCCTAGTTTTCCTAAAGATTTTCACTAAATCAAAAACTTTGTTAGTAGTCCGCGAAGCCTTTGCTTGCATGATTATTAACAATTGAGTGCTAATGGTGGTCACTTGGAGCCTTTGCTCAATTAATCATCATGAAAACTCGATTTTCACAATTAAAAGATTAAAAGACAAAAACCTTTTTCAGACAACCAAGAACTACGTAGCTTTGAATTCTCCATCGCACTAGAGATACGTAGGAGCGAGAGGCCAACTCTCGTCAAGCGCCAAAAATAAAATTTTCATTAAGTTTTCCCATTTATCTTCAAATAAGAAATAAATAGGCAAATCTAGGTATTTTTCAAATCAAACGTTAAAACCACACACTTAATTAAAGGTTCCCTCTCGGTAGAGAGGACGTGTGCGGTGCTAGTACCTTCCTCGCACGTAATCGACCCCCGAACCTACATCTCTAGTTTTCAAAAGACCATCTGCCTTGTTCAAAAGACCTTTTTTCAATGTTTTGGTCTCAAAATTAAAATATTGGTGGCGGCTTCAAAATCTTTCCACGTTGTACATCGAGAAACCCAAACCGGATTTTTCGAGGTGCAACACCCGTATCGGGCCCGCCCGCTACAGACTTGGGCTTTTAAAAGTCGGGATAAAAAGCCCGGGATGAAATCCGGGCACACACTTTATGGCCCAAGTCCGGCCCTATGCGGGCTACGGGCTTTTAGGGCTAGCCCGCATTACGCGCGATTTTTTAACTGCGGCTGTATTGCTTAAAGAATCCTCAATGAAAACAATTAAGAGTTCGACTCTTTATAAATATCAAAATAAAATCCATCGATCAAATACACACACTATCATAGTGTAATTTGCTAGTATATTAGACTGAAACAAGTACGGAGTGGAAATAAAAATACTTAGCAGTTGCTGCATATATAGTTCTAGCAGAATAGTGTTAACTTTAAAACAATAGTTTTATGTGTGTCAAAATGCACACCTTCATATTGAGTTTTTTCACTTCTCACACTTTGTTTGTCTTGCAGGTGGTAATAGTAGCTGAGGGAGGATGCAAATTGTAAAGCCCAAGCCTCACAATTTGATCCTGCCCAATGATTTACTTGCACTGCCAAACAAATTTGTTTGGTGGGTCTTGCGCACCCAGAACCCGACCCAAACAGAGACGCGCGGATCTAATGTTGACCTAGAGTATACATGCGTGATCAAGAAACCCTAACCGGTTCTTGATCACTTTGCGCAGCTTCACTCTCTCTCTATCTCTGGTTCCTCTCTTCTTCTTCTCTCTTCTTCTTTCTCGATGGAACCCTAGTTCTGTAGCTCTCACTCTTTCTATGATTGAAGCTTAAGAACTATGGTTTCTTGATCGATGATGATACTTGACGATGATGAACACCACCACCAGTTGGTTTCCGTTCTGAGTCTTCACTGAGATCGACCAATGAATACCAACCTTCTTTTATGCAAGATCTGGGTAACGTGAGTCTGAATCACTCAAACTCACTCACTGCTACCTTCGGTGAGTGACGATCACTTACCCTTTCCTTTGATTTGTGCGTTTTCTCAAAAACCCTAATTTTGAGAAACCCCTAATTTGAAACCCTAACCGTGTTTGTTCAATTTCTTGCCGGTATTTGAAGATTGAGAGTGATTCTTACCACACCTAGGTGAAGAATCACACTTTGAAACCTCTACTTTACTTTTCTGCAATTTGATTGTACAAACCCTAATTTCGGTTCACTGGTTATGTTTGCATGTACCACTGAGATTGTGATATGATACAAACACTTGTGATTTCACCCTTGAAATCACCCTTCACAGAAGCAACAGTAGAGGTAATCACTTCCTCTAGATATTCTTCTATGATTCTTTCTTCTTCACTTTAAGTGTAGCAAACCCTAATCCTTTGATTTTGCTCGTTTGCAAGCACTTGCTGTGATTTGATGCAATTCTTGAGACTTCTTTCTCAGAAATCACCAATGTTTGGACATACAAGGTATAATCCCTAACTCACTGTTCTTCCTTCTCTCTTTCTTCAATTTGTTTAGTCACAAAACAAATTATCACCCTTTGTTCCTCTCTTGCTTGCAAGGTACAAGTCCATCTGATTGTTCTTTGCAAACTCAAAGTTCAAAGGTTGAAGAAAGATGGAGCTTACGGTTTCTAGTGAAGGGGGTTGTAAAAGTAGAATAGAAAACTTTATTGAATGTATGATTGTATGTACATTGAATTACATGTATGAGTCACTATATATACACATATGTACACTCTTACTTAGGCACAAAATGGACATGACCGTTAGAGGAGTTAGTTTAGATACTAACAAACTCTAACGGTATAAACCATATAGGAACAACCATAACAAACTTCACCCACATGTTTGAAATGTTTTAAAATGCTTGTGGTATTTCAGTTTGTTATGTTTGTTGGACACTAGTTTTATTTAGGAGTATTAGATTTTAGGTTTTTCATTACCAAAAACCAACACTTCAGACTATATCAAAATTAAGTTATCTGCAACTTTGGTATAGTAATTTATCACACTGCCACATCATGTAAAAATAGAACATCAACCAACATATAGTTATGACACAAATGGTACATTTTCAGTTGAGAAAAATTCTGGAAAAAAGTGAGTCCACTAATTGTGATGTTGACAGTGACACAAATTGAGTTACTAATTTTGTTTAACTCTCGGGCTTGCGGGCTACCCATGGCCAGGGCCGTTCCAAACAATTTGGAGGTCCTGTGCAAATTTAAAAAATTGGGGCCCCAATTATATTTTTATCAAATGAATTGCAAAAAATTTAGTTTACTAAAATTGAATTTATGAAAAACTATTGCTGTTAGTTTCTTTTTATAAGAAAACAAATATTTTTATATAAAAAAAAGAAATATAATAGTTTGGCAAAATTACACCAGAGGACCTTTAAGTTATTTATTTGTAACAAGTTGGACTTTTAAGTTTTTTTTGTAACAAATAGGCCCTTTAAGTTACCTAACATTGACACCATTGACCCTTTTAGTAAAATTTCATATCGCCGATTACATCAAAATACACTGAAATATGATTGGTTGCATTAAAATGCATAAGTTAGAGTAATCACAATATATAAAGTAGTTTTACATCAAAATATATAAGCTAGGAAAATCACTAAAAGGGCCTATTTGTTACAAAAAAAAAAACTTAAAAGTCCAACTTGTATAAATAAATAACTTAAAAGTCTATGTTGTAATTTTCGCCTAATAGTTTCGGAGGGTACCACAAATTTGTATGCTTTCCTAAAAATAAAAGAAAGAATTGACTATGGTTGCAAATTTCAGCATATTTGTTTGTGGTTCAGTGGTAATGGACTAATGGCAGCTTCCTCGCGAGCTGGAAGAGCTTGGTTCGAGTCTCAGCTTGAAACTTTTGCTGGAAATACCAAACAATTTTTAAAAAAAAAACTCTCAAAAATAAATAAAATACAGCCAGAGAGCGACATCAAATATTATGTATAACTAATATTATGGGCTAGAAAGCCCAGATGTAAAAATGAGCTTAATTCTTTCGGCCCAAGTCCTATGTTTTTTCGGGCTAATTCGGCATCCAAACAATTTTCGGACTTGAGGGCGGGGTGCCTTTTGGTGCCTTTCCTTAATTAACAACCATCAGATAAATCGTGTGATCCTTGTTGTGTGCCACGTGTCCATTCTACTAAAAACTAATTAAAACAAAAAGCAACCAAAACCTCTCTCACAGTAAACACAGTGTCTATGTATTCCACTGCTGGCTCCGCTCCACGACTCCAACCAACACCACATACTGGCCGCCGTTCCACGACTCGCACCGCCGTGCCGCCCATATCCACTGCTCCGGTCGACGCCTCACACTTACACACCACTGTTGTTGAGGTATTGGGGAAAGCAATCGCAAGCTATTATTTGCTTACATCTGTAGCTAGCACTAACTCATTTTTATAATAGATAATGATTTGGATGCAAAGAAATTTGGAACATTTTCTACAGATCAGAAAATAAGAGATTTCATAGTGAGTCGTTTCTTGCCTGCCTGCTGCAAAAAATCAAATTGTACGAGTGGAACAACCTAGAGATGTTAGCACCTGATTCATAATGCAAAGAAGCCTTTAATTTGTTAAGAAACAAACCACTGATATTGTACCATATACTAGCCAATGTCATGTCAAGATGAAGTTGATGATTGTGACAATTTTGCAATTATTTCCGGTAAAGGTTGCGGTTTATTACCTAATTTACATATTAGGAATTCATTATGCTTGTTAAATCCTGTGACTGACTGGGATGAAAATGAAAAATCAGATCCAAAAAAGGAACAGTATCCCATCACGAGCTTAGTTTCAGCTTGTAGGCCCCAAGAGTCCTGGAATCACATTCTTGGAATCTTTCTTATTATTAGATAAAATAAAAACCAGAAGAAGAAAATTATTGTGTCCAAATTCAAACTAAAAATGTGTTAAACTTAAACTAAAACTTTGTTATATTTAAAATAATAAATAATTATTTATCATTCGCAATGAAAATATGTCATGTTATACAGCACGAGTATAAAGTTCCATTATTATAGTATAAATAAAATACTTCATAAAATAGAAAACCCTTACAATAAATAATGCTTTTATCTATTCAGCAAACTAAAATAATGTTTTCATCTAATTCCAAGTTTGAGTATAAGTAGTTACTGCACTCTATCTAAAGAAGCTGATCTGATTAGTACCCAAGTTCAATTTTGAACGATAAATAAATTAAAGTCATAATTTACTTGCGTCTTACTCGAACTCTGAGTTGTTCAGAGTCATTTTCTTCTGATCAAATACCTCTAAAAAAATAATGCTTGCATCTTAAGACTATTTTAACCCAACAACGACTCATGATAAAATAATGGGATATTTTGGAACAATCATTTTTTTTTTTTTGTGATAGAGTACGTTTGGAATAATTTTGCTCTTATTACAATAGGCGACAAAATATAAAAGGACAAAGGTTACCCACGTGTTACAAACTGATAAGCGGGACAAAAGTGGCCCAAAGGAAAAAGGTACTATGTGTCAAGCTCTAATAATAATAATAATAATAATAATAATAATAATAATAATAATAATAATAATATTGCCAAAAAAAAATCTAACAATGAAAACAACATGCAATAGAATAAGAGGTTGTTGTGGCTAGCATAAGCAAAGTACACTGAATTCCGCCACGCTGCAGAAAAAATGTTAGATCTACATGTGAAGTTCTTTTCTCAATAATTAATTTAGAGAAAGAAAATTTCGTGAAAAAAATGTAAAATGATTTAGAAGTTCAAATATGTGAAATTTGTTTCTCAAAAATCGGTTTGGTGGAAAAAAAAAATGAATTTCGTTACAAAGTACGTAAAGTTCAATCCTAAGCAATTTGCTTTGGGTAATTAGGGTTCGGAATTTTATTAACTATTCGAATATACGAAGTTTGTAACTCAATAAATGGTTTCGTGACGAATTATGCAAACTATGACCCTAATCAGTGTGCTTTTAAGTACTTTAGGTTTTTTGTAGATAAACAGTACTTCAGGGTTTGAAAAAAACTTAACTGTTCAAATATGCTAAGTGTGACCCTAAAAGAATAATAATTTCGTGACAATATCTACTTATTCTAAAATAAGTAGCCATTGTTAAGAGTTTTCAAGAGTGATTGATATAGAGTAATGTTCTATAATTTAAGGGGTTGTCTTATTGTTCTCTTATGAACTCACTTATTTTAGAAGTCGTGCTTATACAAAAATACCACTTCTCTCTCGATGAACATCCATCATTTAAATTCATCTCTCTCTCTCTCTCTCTCTCTCTCTCTCTCTCTTTCTTGATGGGTATCCATTGTTCTCTCTCTGATATATCTGCAATTTTAAATGTGCAGAATGAAATTTCCACCTTCGCATCGTCTTTGGATGTATGATAGGTTGTTTCAAAAAAGAGAGGGTTGAAACAATCTTTTGTAGATGGCGTGTGGGACTTTGTTCTTTTTGCAATAGGACAAGAACAATTTAGAGTTGAAGGGGGGATTCGATATCTGTGTGCCAAATGTGAATGTAGAAGGATTAAGAGTCGAACGGAGGTCGTTGATGACTTGAAGAGAGTTGAGTTCAGGCCTAATTATTAGATTTGGACGAGTAAAGGTGAAGCAGGGTTTGATATTGTCCCCGTGGTTGGCAAAAATTGCAGAGGTTTTTTTTAATAAGGCAGATTGCCCAAATTTGTTAAAAAAAAAAAAAAACAGAGAAAAGCAAAGCTGTGACTGTACTCAAAACTCTTGCTTATCGAAAAGTTCAAACCAAAACACAATAGAGAGCCCTCAACAGAGCTTTAAAACATCACAGCCTAAAAATTGACAAAAACCTAAATAACCAATATAAGTAACAAGAGATAGATAAACGGAAGAACCAACCAAGCGCTGGCTAGAAAAATAAAAATAGATCAAAAAGAGTCTGATCCAATAACCCTCAAATCAGATCAAAAAGAAACAGAGACATAATTAGTCTTTGAGTGAGTGTTATACACTGCTGTTTTCTAGGCCGATTTCTTTTTGTGTTTCTTCTTTTGGGATGTGGATACCCCCTGACTAGACTTATCCGCATCCGCATTGCAGAGGTGCTTCAAGTAATGATGTGGATAAATGATATGGTGAACAAATTGACTTGATGCAGAACATGGTTTATGACAGTCTTGGGGTGAATGTGTCCTTCGACGAGCAGTCGTACGATATAATATGGATGAGCTTCCGAATGAGCAAGCATAAGGATTTTATAATCTGTTGTTAGAAGCAAACAACCCATTGTTTAAAACCTCAGTGTATAATTGATCAATTTTTTCCAAGTGTACCCTTCTATATTTATTGTGTGTTACCCTGTGTATGTATAGAAAGTTGCCAATAATTAATGCTAGAAGAAAAGTATTTTGGTACATAGCAAAAAAAAAGTTTTAATGATTGGATTCATGTTTCGAAAGACTTAAAGAACATGAATCAAGTGGAGCTCATATGGCTTTTATGAGTGAATGGATTGACTAACGAATCATATTTCAGAAAAGCGTAAAAATTGATAAATACAAGAGCTTACAATAGGAAAAATAACATTGGGAGAGTATTTTAGTTAGGATAATTTTTGTTGTTAGATGTCTTAATGAACAAAATTCAGCTTCTCTTGGAACAGATATGATCAATGTTGGAAATAATTAATTTCAATATATATGACTTATAAAAATAGGGCATCAAACTCAATCTTCGCGCAGAACATCCAAAATCTTAGAACGACTCTGCAACTATTCATCTCATGAACTCAATGACGGTAATAAATCTTTTTTCAAACATCAAACCTCTCTTTGACAGATAAAGACATTAAAGAGTGTCTGTAGAGAGTGTAGCCGGTTTGTACCAAAATTAAACACAATAAAAAATAAAATGACTGACACGTCTTTACACCGGTAATAATAATAATATATTATTATTATTATTATTATTATTATTATTATTAAGTTAACTATTACACACTGTTTGGGATAAAGTTTGGGAAGATTCAAGCTCCTGAGAGAGTTAAAGTCTTTGTTTGGCGTCTGGTACATGACAGACTGTTAACTAACTCAAGAAAGAATGCTATGTGGTCGGGAAATTCATTTTGTTCTCAATGTGGTACTGTGGCAGAATCAACTCTACATGCTTTACATGATTGTCCTCGTGCTTCAAATTTGTGGTTGGATTTAATTAAAGTTGAAGCCTGACGTTCTTTTTTTGGTGGTGACTTGATGCAATGGGTTCATTTCAATTTGGTAGAAGCTAGTTGGAATAGAGATAGTGTTGAGTGGGTATCTTGTTGGGCTGTGGGATGTCATCTACTTTGAAGTTGAAAAAATAAAGAACATGATGAGTCGTATGTTCGCCATTTTAGACATTGGGTTGTGGTCACTAAGTGTACGAAGAAGTATCATACTATGATGGTTGCTTTTGAGTCAATGTAGTATTGTATCATGGGTCATGTTAATGTTAAGTGGGATCCCCCCTAACGATGGTTGGATGTGTCTTAACTGTGATGGTGTCGTAAAGGCTTCTTCTAAGGTTGTTGGTTGTGGTGGACTAGGGAGAAACTCTAAGGGTGATTGGCTTGTAGGTTTCTCCAAACATATTGGCTTTTGTGATCCTTTTGTTGCTAAGCTTTGGGATGTTTTCATTGGCTTAAAACTTGTTCGATCGCTCTAAGGGATGGGATAGAGTGGTGGTGCAGGTGGATGCGAAGGTGGCATGTCATGTAATCCTTGGTACAGAGAGTGGACACATTTGGGTGGAGTATTGTTAGAAAGATTCACAAGTTGTTGCAGTTGTCTTGGGAGTTCCGTTTTGTTAGCATCTCCAGATAAGCTAACCGTTGTGCGGATGCATTAGCAAATATTGGGTGTTGTCAATCTGATTATTTGATTTTTTTTATGAGCAGTGTCTTATTTCTGTAGGGTTGATCGTTATTGCTTTCTGATATTGTAAGAAATTCTATCCCCAGACTTATTCCTATTTAGTTGTTTTTTCTTTGGGACTTAGCCTTGTTTTATACACAAAAATTATTACGCACTGTTGATGTAATTTTTTTACACTCACAATCGATAATAATTTAAGGTAATTATGAATTGACTTTTTCTAATTACATAACAATTTGTAATTGAGTAGTGTATATAAATTATTATTTTTTAATAATAATCAGCTATATATTAAGGCACACCTTGCCATTTTGGGGGAAAAATATTTTTCTCCCCATTTACCAATATACCCTCATTTGTCTCACATTTGCTTACTAATATACCCCCACACTATATTTTTTGGACCAACATACCCTCACTCTATATTTTGTGCCCCACCATTTACCAATATACCCCTCATTTTGTACTTCACTTTGCTTTACCAATATACCCCCACTATATATTTTTGGACCGACATACCCTCGATAATTTTTTTTTTTCCCAACACTTTTTTTTTATTATTATCAAAATGTACTGCTTCATTTGTACTTCAATTGCTTACTCAATATATCCCCACTCTATATTTTTGAACCAACATACTCCCACTCTATATTTTGTACCCCACTATTTACCAATATACCCTCATTTTGTACCTCCCTATTTACCAATATACTCCCACTCTATATTTTAGGACCGACATACCTGCGACAAATTTTTTTTTTTCCAACACTTTTTTTAATATCAAAATGTACCCCTCATTTTGTACTCTCACTGCTGCATTCTCAATATACCTCACTCTATATTTTTGACCGAAGCATTGTTCTTCATCCCACCAAGAGTTATTGTTGCCTCTTTTCTTATATATGTATGTTGCGTATTTTTATACCCCCTTATAAAATATTGATGTTTTTTCAAACTACATCCAGAAAACATTGTCACCTTTCTCAAATCGCGCACGAGTAATCGTCCTAGTAAAGTGGAGTAATACAAAATCCCAGTCTTTTTGTTTTAAACGCGAGCTCCTATAAATAATTGTTGCAGCAGAAAGAAAGTCGTCGTAAAATTGTAATGAAGGCTTCAACTGTACGACAAAACTCACATGCAAGATTTGACCCGTACATTCCGATTCTCCTCCCTTTCTATATTCTTTCTTCTTTAACTCCCTATCATTCAACGTTTATGTTCTTATTTTTACCTTCTCCCCTACATAGTTTCAATATCTGTATCCTATAAAATTTTACTTTAAGATAATAATAATCATATATATATAGAGACAAAAAGCACATACATATTCCAATTAGAGTTAGACCAAAACAACTAAGTGAAATAAAACATTATGAAGAACAATTAATTTAAGTCCAAAAAGACTCTCTCTTAAGAAGCTCATAGTGTTGGAATACATTAGAAGTAGTAGATGAAGAAGAAGATGAAGGAAAACTGAGATACTGTGGAAGAATTCCATTGTAATAATTATTATTACTGTTTTCAGATATGAGCATTGATTTGTCATCTTGATCAAGTTGTGTAGGTAAGGTAACTTGGTCTTGTTGTTGCATCTGGATGCAGAGGATCTCTGCTTGAGCCATTGCAAGTTGCATTTGCAATTGTGAAACTTGGTTTTGTAAATATGATATGGCTCCAACACATCCATAAACTGGGTCTCTCACTCTTGCATTTGCTTCGTATACTAAACTGTTCACTGCATCTACTCTTTGATGAACTGGTAGCTCCTGTGAACATATACATTTGTAAATTAATATTACATAGCTAAACAATAAAAAAGGGTGCTAGTAGTTAATTAATACATAACTGCGATTTTTAAAGAAAAAAAGGGTTTGCGGCAATGATCTGAACTTCGACATCAGGGTTTTTGATG
This sequence comes from Oxytropis ochrocephala, assembly GCA_020916435.1. NCBI lineage: Eukaryota > Viridiplantae > Streptophyta > Magnoliopsida > Fabales > Fabaceae > Oxytropis > Oxytropis ochrocephala. The sequence continues at coordinate 44,139,730 of CM037089.1, forward strand.
TTTTCGCAATTGCAACACGACTACACAATTGATCAGGCAGTCCCACTTATATTTGACTTGTAATATCAATGATTGGAACGCAATAAATCACTGTAATCGTGATTTAAAACCTTGATAGACTCAAATTTAGCACATCTCTTCACCCCAAGAGATTTCTAGGCTTGAAGCTCCCAATAATGTTCAAGCCCTTCTTAATCATAAAAACTTTGATACCTTGTCATGAACTAGTTATTCTATACACCTTAAGTTATTGGATAAAAATACATATATTCATTGTTATATACTATCTCTGGTCCACTTTATGAATAATTGATGTATGTGGTGTATAATATAGACGAGATATACTAATTATTCAATGAACCTAAAATTGCATTTTTCTCT